>JAJFZO010000695.1:0-600000 GCA_021397835.1 Moringa oleifera
TTAAAATTTTTCTTCATTATTTCTTAGTTTTATGCATGATAGACGAAATTGTATCTTTGATCTTATTATTTATTATTATATCTAATTATATTTTGGCACCAATTATTTATAAAACCTAATTATATCTAGCTCTGATTATAGTTTGGCCTAATTATATTTTAGGCAGCCCAATTATTTCTTAGGTTCATGCACGATAAGCACAATAATTGTTGGATCCAATAATATTAAGCCTAGTTATATCTTGGACTAATGCATAGTAGGCTCAATTATGTGTAAGTTTAAGTTATTTATTAAGTCTAATACCTCAAGTTTAATTATATTCGGCTCATTACATCGTAGGCCCAATTATATATAAAACCTAATTATGTCATATGTCATATTTTTTAAGTTCAATTAGATCTTAGGCCCACCTAATTCCAAGTATAATTATATTTTAGCTCATATTATTTAATAAGCCTAATTATATGTCGAATTGTTTCTTGCGCTCATGCACGTTAGTTTTTATTATGATCAATTATTTATTAGGTTAAATTATATATTAAACTTAATTTATATTATATCCAATGAAATCTTAAGGCTAATCATTTAAAAGGCTTAATGAATCCTAGGTCCAATTAATTGTTAGAATCAGATACATATTTAGCCCAATTAAAGTTTGGGTTTAATTAACAAATGTTAAACCTAATTAGTTATTCAGTTCAATTAATCTTTGTGTAAAAATATTTTATGTTCAACTATAATTTGAGTCCAATAAATTGTTAATATCAATTACATATTTGGCCCAAACAATTTTTAGGTTCAATTCACAAATCTTTAACTGAATTAGTTATTTAGTTCAATTTATTTTTATGTCCAATTATATCTCATGTTCAATTATAATTTGGGTCCAATTAGATCTTAGACTTAAATCATTTCTAAGTCTAATTATTTAATGGGTTTATGCACATTATGGTCAATTATATCTTAGGTCCAATTAAATCTTGGATCCAATTAATTCTTAATCATAATTAAATTTTGACCTAATTAATTATGAGACTCAATTAATTCTTAGGCCTAATTTATTGTTAACTCTTTAATAATTAAGGTCAATTATATCTCATACCAAATTATATCTTAAATTCCATTAATTCTTGGGCTCCAATATATTTTTAAGCCAAATTACATATGAAGCTTATCTTTTTATTAGGCGTGATTAGATATTAGACCTAAACTAATTCTTTAGCAAAAGAAAGTTTTAGGCCTACTTAATTATTAGAGATTAATTGTCAGGACATAATTGTTTGCTAAGTTCAATTAATTATTATGCTCAGTTACGTCTTAAATCTAATAATTTATTTGGCTCAATCATATATTAAAACCAATTATTTATTAAGTTCAATTATATATTAAGTTTAATTTTTTATTAAACCCAATTAAATTTTAAATTTGATTAACTATTTGCTCCAACATATAATTAGGTCTAATTAATTGTTTCACTCAATTGCACATTAGGCTCAACAATATATTAGGCCCATTTTATTCTTATTGATAATTATATTTTAAGTCTAATTTTTTATTAGACCCAATTAAATTTAAGTCAAATTCATTGCATAGCGCAACAAATTATTTAGTTGAATTAATCCCTAGAATCAATTACTTATTAGATCCAATTGATTTTATGCACATAGTGCAACAAATTATTTGGTTGAATAAATCGTTAGAATCAGTTACTTATTAGGTCCAATTAATTTTATGCATTATTAATATAAGTTAGCTTCGATTTGTTAGGTCTATGAGGTTCATGCATACTAACCCAATTAATTAATGGACCCAATTATATCTTAATCCAATTATTATTATGTCAATTTATATCTTAAGCTCAAATCTGTATTAAGTTCATTTCATTTTTAGGTCTAATTTTTTATTAGGAACGGTTGTATATTACAACCAATTTTTATTAAATCCAATTAAACTTAGACCTAACTAATTCTTGAGCATAATTACTTGTTAGGTCTAGTTAGTTTTAAAACTTAATGACATCTAAGGTCTAATTATTTATTAAACTCATTTCGTTTACTAACTCGTTTTTCTAGTAAGTTCAATTATTTAAATGATACAATTTAATATTAAGCCCAATCATGTTTTTGGCTCATAAACCCAATAAATTGTTATGCCTAATTATTCTTTGTGCTCAATTAACATACATTATGCCTAATCCGTTCTTAAACCTAATTATTTATTAGATGCATGATAAATCCAAAATAAGTATTAAACCCATTAAATATTAAGTCCAATTATACTTTGGGCTATTATACACCAAGCTCATTTATATGTTAGGCTTAATTATATCTCAAGTTCTATTATAATTGGTGCATCATATCATAAACCTAATTGTATATGAGGCCTAATTATATCCTATGCCTAATTTTTTAAGCCCAAAATGAGATAGATAAATAATTAGGCTTAAAATATAATTAGATTTATAATTTAATAGACTTTAACATATAATTGGACGTAGTATGCTTAAACCCAATGCAAAATCAAGCCTATTAATAAATTAAGCCTAAGATATGATCATATACAAATTATAATTGAATTTAAGATCTAATTGAGCTTAGCATTTATTAATCAGTCTTAAAAATTAATTTGATCTAATGAATAATTAAGTCCAATGTGTAATTAAGTTTAATAATTAATTTGACCTAGCAATTCATTAGATCTATCAATTCGTTGGATTAAATAATTAATTAAGTCTAAAATTTAATTAATTTAATAAAAAAATAGGGCTTAATATATAATTTGACTTAATTAATTAATTGGATCTAATACATAATTATACCTAAGGTGTAATTGAACCTAATAATTCATTAAACCTAGCAAATAATTTGGCTTAACATTTAATTGAGTCTAATAATTAATTGGGCCTAAGATTTAATTCAATATAAAAATCAATTAGGCTAAATTAAAAGTTATTATTTGTATATAATTGGGTCCAATAAATAATTTGATCAAAAGGATATTAGATCTGGATATATAATTGGACTTAAAGATGTAAGTGAATCTAACAATGAATAACTTAACAATTTGTTAAGTATAACAACTAATTGATCTTAAAAATTAATTAAATTCAATATTTAGTTACAATAAAAATTTAATTAGGCCTAAGATTTAATCAAATTTAATAACAAAAAAGATTTAATATGTACTTAGGTCTAATAAAAAATTAATATTAAAAAATAATTGGGCTCAAAATTTAATTTAACAGAAGATATAATGGTTTAACATGCATAAATCCTGTACATAATTGAACATAGGAATGCATTAAATCTAGGATATACAAGTGAACCCAAACTATAATTGAACTTATGATATAATTGAGCGTAATAGTTAATTGCATCTAACAATTATTAATTAGGCCTCAAAATTAATTAGATTTAATATTTTATCAAATTAAATAAGATTAATAATTAATTGAACTTAGTAATTCATTAAATTTAACATTTGATTAGGTCTAATAAAAAAAGATTTATTGTAAAATTTGCTCTAATAAATAACTAGTCATAATAATTAGGCCTAAAGCCTAAATTGGGCTAATAAATATGGGCTTGAAATGTAATTGTGCTTGAGAATTAGGCCTAAGATTGGGGTTAACAATTAATTAGGCCTAAAAATAATTGTACCTAAGACGTAGTTAGGCCTAAATATTTAATTCAGCTTAATATATAATTGATTCTATTAAATAATTAAATTTAATATATTATTGGGCCTAAGAATGAAATAGACTTAATATATCATTGATCTTAAATATAATTAAACTCAACAATTTATTAGATTTAGGATATAATTGTACCGAGTAATTAATTGAAGCTACATGCATAAATCCAACAAATAGTTAGATTTAAGAACAAATTCAGCTTAAGATACAATTTAATTGGACCCAAACTATAATTAGATTTAAATATAATAAATATTATCTCTAATTAATTATTAGGCCTAATTATATATTGGGCTAATGTGCATTAGGCTCAATTATGTATAAGTCCAAATTATTTATTAAGCCTAATTATATTGTATATCATATTTTTTATTTATAATTAGGTCTCAAGCTCAATTAATTTTAAGTTCAATTATATCTTAGGTCATATTATTTGTTAAGCCTAATTATACATCAAATTATTTTTTGATCTCATGCACATTAGCCTCATTAATTAATAAGCTCAATTACATCTTTAGCTCGACTATTTCTTAAGCCTAATTATACATTAAACTTAATATTTTATAAGGCTTAACTAATTTTGGGGCTTAATTAAATCTTAATTGTTAGGGCCAATTAATTGTTAAACTCAATCAAATCTTATGCCTAATTATTTATTCTGCCACTTTAGTTCTTATGCCCAATTATATATTAAGGCCAATTATTTATTAGGTCAAGTAATATATTAAATACAATTTATACTATATCCACTCAAATCTTAGGGCTAATTACCTTAATGAATTACTAGGTCTAGTTAGTTATTAATATCAATTACATATTTACTTCAATTAAATTTTAGGTTTAATTAATAAATGTTAAATCCAATTAGTTGTTAGGCTCAATTAATCTTTATGTCCAATTGTATCTTATATTCAATTATAATTTACGTCCAATTAGTTGTTAATATCAATTTTATATTAATTTTGAGTCCAATTAATAAATGTTAAACCCAATTATATGTTAAGCTCAATTAAGTTTTACTTCCAATTATCATTTTAGTCCAATTAGATCTTAAACTTAATTTATTTTTAGGCCCAATTATTTAGTGAGTTTATGCACTTTATGGCCAATAATGTACCTTACTCACAATTAATTCTTATTTACAATTAAATCTTAAGGTTAATTATTTATTTATTGTTAGGCCTAATTAATTGTTATTTCTTTAATTGTTAGGTCTAATTACATGTCAAATAATATCTTAGATTCAATTAATTATTGAGCTCAAATATATTTTAAGTCCAATTATATATGAAGCCAAACTTTTTATTAGGCTGAATTAGATATCAGGCTCAATTAATTTTTATGCTGAATTAAGTTTTAGACTCAAATGATTATTAGAGATTAATTGTTAAGCCATTATTATTTGCTAAGTTTAATTAATTATCAGGCTCAATTACATCTTAACATTAATATTTTATTTTGTATAATCATCTATTAAGATTAACTATTTTTTAAGCTCAATTGTATATTAAGCATAATTTTTTATTAAACCCAATTAAATTTAAGGTTCAATTAACAGTTTAGTCCAATGAATTACTAGGCTCTATTACACATTTGGCTTAATTAATGAAGTTCAATTATTTATAAGGTATAATTATATATTAAGTCTAATTATCATTTTAAGCCAACTATACCTAGTCGGAATTCATTCTTTGGACAATTTATTTATTGGGGCCATGCATGCTGAGCCCAATTGGTTATTTGGCACAGTTACCTTAAGGTCAATTAATTATTGGATCCAATAATATTTTAAATATAATTTTTATTTGACCTATTTTACTTTTATGATCAATTATGTATTAAACTATATTATTTGTTAGGCCCAATTATATATTGAGTTAAATTCATTTTTAGGCGTATCATGCACGTTAAGTCCAATTATATCTTAAACCCAATTATATTTTAAAGTAAATTATTTATTAAGGTTATTTCTTTGTTGGGCTCATTATATATTAAGATCGATTATGTGTTAAGCTTGATAATCCAACAAATTTTTAGGTACACTTATATCTTTAGCACTTTTAATTATAAGTATCAGTTAATCGGTCTGCCTAATTAAATTTTAAGTCTAATAATCATGAGACCCCAAGAGTATATTAGGCCCTTATGTGTTAGGTCCCACTTTGTTCATATGCTTAATAATTTCTTGTTTTCATGCAGGATAAGCATAATTAATTTAAACCACATACTGACCTCTTAACTTTAATCCCTAAACCTTTAACCTCTACGAGGCTTATTAATTAATTATTAAGTCTAATTAATTGTTAGTTCTTCAGTTGTTAGGTCTAATTATATGTCGAATAATATCTTAGATTCAATTAATTATTGGGCTTAAGTATATTTTAGGCCTAATTACATATGAAGTCAAACTTTTTATTAAGTCGAATTAGATATTAGGCTCAACTAATTCTTAGGCCGAATTAAGTTTTAGACCTAGTTAATTATTAGAGCTTAATTGTTAAGCCATTATTATTTGCTAAGTCTAATTAATTATTGAACTCAATTATGTCTTAACTTTAATATTTTATTCGGAATAATCATATATTAAGATTAATTATTTATTAAGCTCAATTATGAATTAAGTATAATTTTTTATTAAACTCAATTAAATTTAAGGTTCAATTAACTGATTAGTCCAATAAATTATTTGGCTCCAGTGCACATTTGGCTCAATAATATATTAGGCCTATTGCAACCATATTAACAATTATATATTAAGTTCAATTTTGAAGTAGACCCAATTAACTCTTAGGTCCATTACATGACGCAAATAAATTATTTGATCAAATTAATTTCTAGAATCAATTACATATTAGACCCAATTAATTTTTATGTGCCATTAATATAAATTAGTCTCAATATGTTTATGACTTGAACTCAATTACATATGATATCTAATCTGTTTATAGCTTCAAATATTTATTGAGTTTATGCCTGTTAGCCCAATTATATCTTAATTCATTTAATTATTAGGTTCGTTTATGTCTATAGCTCAATTATATAATTAAGTCCATTTCATTCTTAGGTTCAATTTTTTTATTAGATTTACTTAAATTCATATCGTTATTTGACTTATTTTATGCTAACTAGGCCTAATATATATTATATCTAAGTCTAATTATAATTGTATCGTAAGCCGAATTTGTTCTTAAGTCTAACCATTTGTTGGGCTTATGCATGCTAGCTCCAATTAATTACTCTGTGCAATTATATCTTAAATCTAATGAATTGTTGAGTTTAATTATATTTAAGATCAATTATATATTAAGTCTATTTTATTCTTAAGCCCAATAATATATTAAGTTCAATTATTTAATAAAATCAATTATATATTAAGCTAAATTACATATTTTGGCCTAACTATGTCTAGGTACAATTATTTTTAGGCCCAATTAATTGTTAACCCCAATTATATCGTAGGCCTAATTCTCAAGCCCACATTTACTAGCGCAATTTAGGCTATAGGCCTAATTATTTATTAGATCAAATTTTACACTAAATCTTTTTTTATTAGACCTAATCAAATGTTAAGCTTAATTAGTTGTTAAGCTTAATTACTTACTAGGTTTAATTAATTATTAATCATATTTAACTCGATTAAATATTAAATTTAATTAATTTTGAGGCTTAATTAATACTGTTAGGTACAATTAATTATTACGCTCAATTATATCACAAGTTCAACTGTAGTTTGGGTTCAATTATATATCCTAGATTCAATGCATTTCTAGGTTTAATTACATACAGGGTTTATGCACATTACACCTAATTATATTTTCCATTAAATTAAATCTTGAGCTCAATTGTATTTTAAGATTAATTATTTATTAGTATCATTTACCCAATTATTTATTAGACCTAAGTATATATTAAATTCAATTTTTATTAAATTTGATTAAATCTTAGGCCTAATTAAATTTTAATTGTAGTTAAATATTGATCCTAATTAATTATTAAGATCAATTAGTTGTTTTACTTAACGAATTGTTAGGTTATTCATTGTTAGATTCATTTACATCTTAAACCCAATTATATACCCAGTCAACTATTAAGATCTAACATCTTTTTCATCAAATTACTTATCAGACCCAATTATATGCAAATATCAATTTTTAACCTAACCTAATTAATTCTTATATTGAATTAAATCTTAGACCCAATTAATTGTTAGACTCAACTAAATGTTAAGAGAAACATTTGCTAAGTTTAATAAATTATTAGCCTTAATTACATCTCAGGTCTAATATTTTATCAAATCTAATTAATTTATTAAGTTGAATTATATATTAAGCCTCATTTTTTATTAAATATAATTAAATTCTAGACTTAATTAATTATTTAACCTAATAAATTGATAGACATATTGAATTGTTAGGTCAAATTAATTATTCGACTCAATTATTCATTAGATCAAATTAATTTTTAGGACTAATTAATAAATGCTAAGCAGAATTAATGATTATACTCAATTAGATCTTAAGTTCAATTATAATTTATATACAATCATATCTTATGGTCTATTAAATTTTAAATCAAATTATATTTTAGGCTCAATTACTTAGAATAGTTTCACATCAAGCTTTTATAAAACCTTTACCCTAATTAAATTGATATAAAGATATAATTAAACTTGATGTAATAAAGCCTCACAATTAATGACTTCATAATTAGATAGATATAATAATTAATTAAGTCTAATAATTAATTGAGTAAAAATTTAATTATGATTAAAATGAGTGATATAACGAAATAGACCTAATAAATAATTAGGCTTAACAATTAACTCGACCTAATAATTAATTAAACCTAAAATTTAAGTATACCTAAGAATTAATTGGGCTTAAAATTTAATTACAAATAATAAAAAAGTTTGGCTTAATAATTTTAATAAATAATTGAACTTAATACATAATTACCTTTAAGAACCTAATGACCTTAATACATAATTAGGCTTTAAAATAATTGGATCTAATAATTAATTAGATTTAAGATATAATTGACCTTAATAATTAATTGAACCTAGCATTCATGAGCTCAACAAATAATTAAATTTTGGAACAAATTGAGCCTAAGATATAATAGGACCTAAGTTATAATCAAACTTAAGATATAATTAGGCCTTATAAATAATGAGACTAGATATAGAACTAAGTTTAAAAATAAATAAGATGGCCTAAGATATAATGAGATCTATTGTGCATAAAACTTAGAAATAATTTAGCTCAAGAACAAATTTAGCCTAATATATATTAATTGGGCTTAAGAATTAATTGAACCAAAGAATTTATTACGCCAAATAACTAATTGAGTTTAAGATTTAATTTGGCCTAATCGGTTAATATATCATTGAACTTAATAATGAAATGACACTAATAAATAATTTACCCTAATGTGTAATTGAGCCTAATAATTTATTCAGCTTCATAATTTGTTTTGTCAAACAATTGGTTGCATCTAGGATTTAATTGGGTTTTAATAAAAAGATAACCTTAATTATAATTGACCTTAATGAATAATTGCCTAAGTCTTAATATATTGATCTTAATGAATAATTAGGCTTAGTATATAATTGGGCATAAAGAAAAAACAGGCTTAGTACATGAATGTGGCCAAAATATGCAAAATAATTATTTGAATTTGAGATATAATTGGGCTTAGTGTGCATGGGCACAACAAATATTTAAACTTTGGAACAATTTGGACCTTAGATATAATTGGATTCAAATTGCAATTAGACCTATGGACAAGTTGTGACTGATATATAATTGGACCAATATTATAATTTGACTTGAGTCTCACAAATAATTCGGCCTAATATAATTAGGTCTAATAGTTAATAATAGTGCCGAAAGTATAATTGAACCTATAATGCATGAAATTCAGAAATAATTCAGCCTAAGGATAAATGAAGGCTATCATATATTAACTGGGGTAAAAAAGATAGGCTTAGTATTTAATTGAGCTTAGTAGTTAATTGGACAAAATAATTTATTAAACCAAATAATTAATTACACCTAAGATTAAATTAGGGGTAAAAAAAATATTGAGCTTAATGTATAATTTGGCCTAAGAATAAACCTAATAATAATTGAGATTAATATATAATTAACTAGACCTAACAATTAATTGGGTTAAGTAATTGTTTGTGCTGAACACTTAATTGGATTTAATTTGTAATTGAGCATGATAAATAAACTATGTAATTGGACCAAATAAAATACTAGATTTAAGATATAGTTGAACCTAATAATTTTTTAAACCTAGTAAATGATTAGATCTCGCAAGTAATTTAACCTAATAATTAATTAGGACTAAGATGTAAATTTTTCACAAAAATTAGTTAGACCCAAGTTGGGCTCATATACCATTGCGCCTGAAATAATTTTTGAGCATAATAATTAACTAAAACTAAGATATATTTGGGCTTACAATATAATTGAGCCTAATAATTGGATCAAATGATTGATTGGACCTAATAATTAATTGAATTTTAGAATCAATTTGACAAATTTTAATTGAGCTTAATATATAATAAAGCATAATAATTACAATTCTAATTTTATAATTAAATTTATAAATATAATTGGATGTCGCATGCATGAATCCAAATTATAATAGACTTAAGATATAATTGAGCATAATAATTCATTATGTTTAATCACTAATTAGTTTTAACATTTGTTAATTAAGGATAAAGCTACTTAGTTGTGCCTAATAAATACTTTCTCCTAAGATTTAATTGAGTTTAACAATTAATTGAACCAAATAATTAATTAGTCTTAACAATTAATTGAGTTTGAGATTTAATTGGGTTTAAAAATTAGTTGGAACAAATATTTAATTGTGCCTAATCTAAAATGGGGCTAATATGCCTAAATTAATTAGGTAACATGCATGATACCCAAAGGAAATAATTTGACATATATTTGGGTCAAACTAATAATATAACTTAAGATATAATTCAATGTGAAATTAATTTGATATTAAAAAATTAAACGTATGATATAATTAGGGCTATTATATAATTAGATTTTATGAAATTTTGGATAAAATATAATTAAACTAGACAAATAATTAGATATAGTAATTAGTTGAACCTAAAATTTATTAGATGTAATAATTAATTGGGTATATCGTGTATGAACCCAAAAAAAAAATTAAGCTTAGGAATAAATTGTTCATAATGGATGTTAATTGGGTGAAAAAGGTTAGGCCTAATATATAATTAAGCTTAATAATCAATTATACGTAACAATTCATTTGATCTAGCAATTCATTGGGATTAATAACTAATTGAGCATAAGATTTGATTGGGCTTAATAAAAATTAGGGTTCACATATAATTTGACTATGTTTAATAAATAAGCATTATCTTTGCTGATATTAAAGCCCTTTTATATCTTTTCAATATTTGAATAACAATTATTTAATTTTCACTAAGTATATTAAATATTACTTACATAATGTGATAGTGAAAAAATAATAATCTTATATGCACATTTGTAGTTTTTTTTTAAAACAAAACTTGACAATATGATTTATTAGTCTTTTTATGTTTTGAGACTTATAATATTAAATGGTGTTATAATCAATTTAAACATTTTAAATAAAATTTATTAATATTATGATTTATCGACATTTAATTTTTTTTAATTATAGTGTATCATAAATATTTTAAATTATATATTTATCCATATGTGTAAGTTTAAAATAATATTATTTTTATACATAATTTTTTAGTTTAAAAATAAAAATAAAATATTATCAATCAGTATTGAATTTAATAAATAAATATTATTAAATTTAAAATTTAAAATGATATAAATGAAATTTATCGATATTCATATTTTTTAAAACTTTAAATTGGTGTATATTTAATATATTAAATGGTGGAGATGACTTTAAAATTTTTTAAAAAATATATATATATATATATTAAATGAATCATAATCTTGTGTTAATTTAATAAAATAAATAAATAGTGACAAAATAACATGGTCATATCCATGAAAATGATTTGGTCCACAGGACCTCTATCATGCAGTCTTTTTCATTTTCGAGATTCAAAGCACACCATTACCAAATTCAAGATTTTCGAATCTAGATCAGGCTGTTCCCGCTCTTACCCCCTTGTCACTTATTATCCCTCTATACAAGATGAACTCCTCACTCAAAGCAAAACCCATTGCTTTCTCATCGAATTGCATTGTATAATCATCCCATTGGAGACCCCACAAGCAATAAGCATGGCAACAAAACATTTACTTTGCTCCCACAATGTGGATTCTTTCGAGTATAGACCTTCACAGAGCACGATAGAAATTTCTCATGATTCACCTTTGGTGGATTGGCTCACAACAAAGCAGCGTGTCTTGTCAATCATTCTTGAAGAATATCATAACACAATTCAGATGGAGCAAAATTCAGGAACATCATTAGCATCCTTTGTCTTTATCATTATCATCCAAGCAACAATCATATATTCATCTCCAAATTAGGGTTCCATGGCTCATCCTGCAAGTTAGAGACCATCTGTAACTTTCAAACACCAATGTTCTTGCAACTTCTAATAGGTGATAGATCCTATTAGTATCTCACCCTCTGTCAGCTTTCATAGTCAAAAGTAGTAAGCATTAATATAAATTAATTACTAAATTATAATAATTAATATTATTTTTAAATACATTTATAACTTCGTAATTTTTATTTTTGTTTTCAATTATTAATTATTTTTCAAATTTTTTGCTTATAAATAAATTTTGAATTTTAAAATGTTATTATTTTTATGAATTAAATATTTTAAAATTAAAAATAAAATTAATTAATTAATTAATTATTTTTTTATTTAAATAAAAAAACTATAAATGTTTTATACATGTATAATTTTTTGATTTATAAAACATGTTTTATACATGTTTTCAAAATATGATGGTCAGTACTTTATTTAAACAATAAAATTCACGTATTTCACATTTTTTTCCTCTTCCCCTTCTCTCTTTTCCTTTCTCTCTCAAAATCTCCTCTTTCTTGAGAAAGCAGATTAAATCAAAACAAGAAGAAATAGAAAGATAAGGGAAGATCTCTAACTAGACTGTCCAAAAGTCAGAGCATGGCACATAGCTACCACGCTATATTGGCAGAGCTTCAGTAAATCATCGAACAAAGGTTGGGCTCATGGACGGAACATGTTGGATTTTGCCTAAGAATCCAGGTTAGAATCTAGGAGTGACAGATCGAAAAAAGGGCACAGCACCCCTAGTTTGGAAGCCAAATCAAACCTGATGGTTCTACCTTAGAAGCCAGGAGAAGAGTAAAGGATACTTGACCAACAAAAGGAAGAGAAGTGATTCTCATAGCAAGCTTTCGATAATGCTTTGAAGGTGATGCTTTGTCGTTGAGTTCAATATACATTTCCTTGATTAGGTAGGCGAATGAAATTTTTTCATATTCTTAGTTCTATAGTTAAAAGTTTATCCATATAAAAAAGCATTTCATTTTGAATTGTAAATCGCAATGAATGGACTTAGATGTATGTATTTACTAGAAATTTACAAGTTTTCTTTCTCTCTTTAAAAAAGATATGTTCATTTTAAGTTGATTACAAATACTAAAATTCATATATGATTAATTATGAGATGTTCAAGCAAAATGTGTGCACTGTGCATTTTAAACAGCAAATACACAATTTATGAGAACAGTTGGTTTAGATGTCTCTCTATTTATTTGGATTTCATTTACCATAATATTTAGATGTTTGGCACCAATATTTTACTCAGGCTTACCTAGAGTATTATAAAATCTAGGATATTGCTGGTTTAGCATTTGCTTATTATTGTTGCCATTTAACACATTATGAAGGCCCTATCTTTTAAGATGTTTCTCCTCCATCATTCATTGAAACTAATGATGCTACTTCTTGAATAATGTTTGATTAAGTTGATTATTCAGTTTCGTTTGCTATTAACT
Organism: Moringa oleifera; assembly: GCA_021397835.1. Classification (NCBI taxonomy): domain Eukaryota; kingdom Viridiplantae; phylum Streptophyta; class Magnoliopsida; order Brassicales; family Moringaceae; genus Moringa; species Moringa oleifera. Next base: position 13,700 of record JAJFZO010000695.1, read on the forward strand.
TAACATAAATAGTGTTTCTCTAAAATTCTAGGTGGTGCTAGTGCTTATCATTCAAGTCTTGATCTTAGTTTTATGGTTTTGTTGTGGCTTTGCGATGTGTTTTTCCCTGCATTTTACTATTTGTTTAAAATATCAAAGAAGATGACTTGTTTACTGGTTTTTCATGCATGTTCTTTTCCCCCTATCATGTAACCAGGAAGAAAGCACTCTCTATGTGATCACACTCATCATAACTAAATAGGAAGCTACTTCTAGTTCTATAAGTGTTTGAAGACATGTTTACTTAGCTTCATTACTTTTAGAGTTGCTGTATTTCTAGTGGTCACAATCGAGTTTGTCTAAGTGCTAATAGCACTGTCAAACTATGAATGAGGAAGAATTTTTTGCATACAAAAAGCAGGATCCCTATATCCTGTAGGATGGACTCATTTATGCCCTCTCCCTAACTTCTTCTTAATTTTTTTTCTTTTTCATTTTCTTAACTGTTTGTTTCGTTCTTTGGTAAAACTTATTTTCTTCTTTTCTTCTCCTTACAATGCAAGCTTCGAGTAATTTTTTCTTTTCTTTGCTTTCAAACACATCCTTCTCAAAATTGTTTTATGTCTTCAATAGATCTACACGCTCACTGCTCATATCAGGTAAGCTACTAAACTGCAGATACCATAATAACTGATTGAGGTTTATGACCTCTTTAAGGATTTATGCAGTCTACGTGTGTGTTAAAAGTGTGTAATATAGTTGTTAGCAAGAATAGACATTTCAACATGTAGGTCGATAAGCTATCTAGCTTAACTTTCTTGAATGATCTTAGTAACAAATTTAAGATTTTAAACCTCTTTCTGCTTATATTCTCTTTTTACTGCTTTTACTATGTCTACAATAATAAACATGTCATTGTTACTTACATTATCTATTACTGAATTTTTGGTGAAGTTCAGAAATTTGCCAAGTTTACGGTTGTTATCTTCCTTAAGACTTGCATGAGGTTAACGCTACAGGTCATTGAGATCTTCTTAACCTGATGTTCTTTGAGGTAATGGTACCTGATGCTTTTGCTATTGTCTTGGCTCCAACTAATACCTCAAGGTGTGTAATTTTTACATTGTAGTTTGGCATCTAGCAACTTGCATTTGAAAATTGCATTTTATTTTGTCATAAAGCAATTAAAAATACTTCATGTCAAATTTCAATGTAAAGCATACATCTCTTGTTTATTCACCTTTGCCCCTCTAAATATTATACTTATTAAACAGTCACCTTTTTTTAATTAAAAATACACAACCTGGCATTATTGTCTGTATTCAGGTAGAGAAATCTGACTAGCAAATAAGAACCCCCATCTGTATTATTGTCTTTATGCTGTGGCCTCATTCTTAATATTTGATTTCAGGAAACTACACAACCTGGCATATAGAAAACCCTCATGGATAACATAGAACTGCATTAATGTCATCTAATTGCTTACTGGTGTCAATATTTCTTGGCTTATTAAGTGTGAAAATTATGAATATGCATAAAAGTAAACAACAAATTTTCTTTGTAAGAAAGGACAGAATGTCATAATCTTAGTGAGATGAATAATGGTATAATCTTCTCTGAGACAATATGCAAGAAACCGTGAATGTATCCTAAGAAATTTATTGACATATCCATACATAATGGAGGGTGTGGCCAAGAAAGCTTTACCTCTAAAGGGCGCACATTTCAACTTTGTGGATAGTAGCTTTGAGCATTGGGATCTCGACTTGAAAGTTTCACCTGCTTCGGTTTCATGACCATCTGCCATTCTCTGTTTCAGACTTTCAGTTTATAATCTTTTCTTATATAGTGCAAGCTGTCCATAGCTATAAGTAAAATAGTGCCTATTTGTATCTTTTCTAGTTTGCTTAAACAATATAATGGGTGTGTTTATGTTTTCCCTACCAATTAAATGATAAACCCTTTGTCTCTTTGCAATAGAATTTGCCCTCATCTAGGTTTGCTTAATATATTAGCATTAGCTAATAAAGAACAATTACCGGGTCCTAATTAATACATAAAGCATTATAGTTCATTGTATTCATACTTATTTATGTTTTTATTTGTGATAATCCTCATTTTTTTTCTTTGATACTGAATGATTTATGTGCTAAGAGTAAAATGTTATCATGAATATAACAAGCATGGTAGATATCTACAACCCTTTGACGGATCTTCATATTGTTTTCTTATTTCAAAATAATGAACTTTTTGGTCTCGTTTCATATGAACTTTTTGTTTAGTTGACATTCTTTGGTTACTACAGGGTACATGTTCTGCAGCGGCGACAACTATTGAATATGCAGTTTTATGTCTACAGGTGAATATATTAGCACTTAAGTTATTCATTTTTATTTTGTGTAACTTGATATTTTTTCTTTGTGAAAATGGTTTATTTTGTTGGTGGAGATTCTGCTAGCAGAAACGAAATACCTGGTCGTTTGTCATGCCCCAAGTTGCTTTACTACTAGGCCATAAAGAGATGGGTTTGTTTTTTTTTCTTCCTTGAAGGAGAGCTTTTACATATTGGAATCCAATGCGCTTTTCTTTGCATTGCTAACTTTAATAATCAACTACCTTATATTTAATAATTAATTTCCTCAGCTAGTTTACGCTATTTTCCATTTTGCGTTCATTTTAACCATGATAGTTGAATTCAGTAATTATGGTTATGCACAAATGAATAGTAATCTGATATTCAAAACCATTAGTTCACGTCTAGTTACATAGAGTCAATGGCTTGTAGTTTAGCTAAACTGATGATATGCAAGGTTGCTATAATATTAGCAGTGAGAGGATATTTGTTATGCATGTAGCCAAGGCTAGATTCCGATTTGAAGGTATTACTTTGTCGCAGAGTTCAATATGCATTTCCTACCCACTAAATAATGGGCCCTAGTAATGAAGCTCAATTGAATTTAATGTCTAATTAATTTTTTAGTACAACAAATTGTTTAGTCTAATTAAGTGTTAGGCTCAATTACATATTAGCCCTAATAATATTCATAGTGTAATTAATTAATTATATAAGTTAGGCTCAAATTTTTTTTGAACTGAATTATTTTTAAGTTTCATGTATAATAGACCCAAATATATCTTAGGTAATATTATTTACTATTAGGTCCAACTCTTTATAAGAACAAAGTATATCTTAAGTCCAAATATAATTTGGATATATTATATCTTAAGTCCAATTATTTATTGAGCTCATGAACCATAGACTTAATTTATTACTGGGTCCAATTATATATTAAATCTAATTAAAACTTGAACCCATTTATATTTTGAACTCAATTGTTTATTAGAGTACTTTGTTTTTATACTCAATCATAGATTAAGCCTAAGTATATACTAAGTCAATTTTTTTAATAAGTTTAACAAAGCCTTAAGCTTAACTATATACTAAGTCTATTTTTTTAGTAAGTTTAACAAAATCTTAGGTCTATAAATTCTTGAACACAATTAAATTATGAGACTAATTAATTATTAAACTTGATTAAATCTTAGACTCAATTAATTGCTAGGCCTCATTATTTTTAGATCTAATTAATTATTAAAAATAATTAATCCTAAAGTCTAAAATTTTGTTAGATTCAATTATATATTAGCTAAAATATTTATTAATTGTAATTTTTTATTAAATTCAAATAAATACTAAGCCTAATTGATTGTTCAACCTAATAAACTCAATAAATCTTTAGGCTAAATGAATTGTTGGGCTTAATTATTAAAAAGATTCATTTCATTTTTTAGGGCCGATTATATATTAAGCACAATTAATATTAGGCTTAATCAATTTACTATTGAAACAAATTGGTCGATTAATTAATTACTAGGCTTAATTCTATATTTTGTTTAATTTACGCTTAGGCCAAATTAATATATGTTAGGCTCATTTTGGTTTATAGCTAAATTATTTCTTAAACTTAACTATATTATCAAGCTCAATATAAATTTGGGGCCAATTATATTAAAACAATTACTTTTTAATCAATTTCAAAATTTAACCCAATAATAGATTAAGCTCAATTTTTTTCACTAGTTTAATTAAAACTTAGGCTTTAGGACAATAAAGGGTAATCAATGGACACCATCTTCAAAGATACATAGATGTTTTTCATCATTCGTCAATCCTAAACCATAAATTATTAGTCAAAACTCCTCGAATCTTAAACCTTAAATCCTAATCCCGAACCCCTTAACCCTAAACTCTAATCTATAAAACCTAAATAATAAGAAATGAATCATAAACTCTAAACTCCAACCACTAAACCTTAAATCCTACCTTAATTCTTAAACTTTTAAACCAAAAACCTGAAACTATGACCCTAAAACCTAAACCTTAACCCCTTAAATCATAAACCCTAACCCTTAAGCTTAAACCTTAAATCCTAAGCTTAACCTACAACTCCTAAATTCAGGCCTCTAAACTGTAACCCTAGCCTTAACTCCTCCACCCTCAATGCAAAACCCTAACTTTAAACCTTAACACGTAAAATTTAAACCTTAAATCCTAAACCATAACATCTAAACCATAAATACTAAGTTGAAAACCTTAAACCTTAAATTCTAAGTTGGAAACCCTAAACCTTAAATTCTAATCCCTAAGCTCGATCACTTTCACACTAAATCCTAATATTAACCCTAAACCCTAACTTTAAGTGTAAACCCTAGCCCATAACCCCTAAATGTTAACCACTAACACCTAACCTCTAACCCTTAAACCAGTTTAACTCCCACCCATAAACCCTAACCCTTAACCTCTAAGCCTAGCCATTAAACTCAAAACCTTAAACACTAACCCTTAGTCGTTAAACTCTAAACCCTAAACCTCATTCTCAAATTCATTAATCCTTAAATCTAAACCATAAGTCTAAATCCTATATTATAACTAGTTTAGAGATTTGCGCTTAAGTTTTAGGGTTTAGAGTTTAATGGTCGGGGGTTAGATTTTAATATCTTTGATTTAGGGTTCGAGGGTTAAGGTGTAGTAGTTGGGGTTCGAAGTTTGGGGTCAGAGTTTAAGATTTAAAGTTTATAGTTCATTAGTTAGGATTTGGGTTTATAGTTAAGGTTAAGGTTTAGGATTTAGAGTTTACGGCTAAGTGTTTAAGATCTAGGAAAAGGGTTAAGGGTTTTAACGTTTAGGGGTTAGAGTTTAGGAAAAGGTATAGGGTAAATTATCCTTGGAGTTTATGTTTTTGATTTTAGGGTTTCAGGGTTAAGGATTAGGGTTTAAGATTTTAAGATTTAATATTTAGGGGTTAAAGTTTAGGATTAAGAGGTTAGGGTAAATTGCCTTCGGGGTTTAAGTTTTTATTTTTTGGTTTAGGGGTTAAGATTAAGAGGTCAGTGTTCAAGGGTTAGGGGTTTAGGGCATAAAAGGTAAGGTTAAAGAGGTTACTACATAGAGATTAGGGTTCATAATTTAAATTAATTATGCATATCATGTATGAAATAATAAATTATTTGGCTTATGAATGAAGCGGACCTAACACATAATTGGGCTTAAAATATACTTGAAGCCTCATGATTATTGAACCACAAATTTTATTGGGCATACCAATTAACTAATACTAATAATTAAATGTGCTAAAGATATAAATGTACCTAAGAATTTATTAGATCATCAGGCCTAATTTATATATCGATCTTTATATAGAATATAATAAGCCTAAGAAAAGAATAACCTTAATGAATAATTTACTCTGAAATATAACTAGACTTAAGATATAACTGGACTCAATAATTATTTGAGCTTAAGATATAATTGGACTTAGAGTACATGATCTGTCTAAAAATGAATTGGGCCTAATAAATAATATAGTTTAATATATAGTTGATCCTAAGGGTAAAATAGGTCAAATAAATAATTATATCTAAAATATAATTAGGTCCAATAATTAATCAACCTTATGATATAACTGTATTTAATAATAAATTGGGCTTAGCAAGCGTGAGCCGAATAAATAATTGGGCTGAAGAATGAATTCAACCTAGATATAATTATACCTAAAATGATAATTAAACTTAATACATAATTATGCCTTATAAATAATTGGTCTTCATTAATTGAGCCTAACATATAATTAGCCTTAAGAACAAAATAGACTCTACAATTAAGTGTGTGTAAGATGTAATTGAGCCTAAAAATTAATTTAAGCTATTTATTAATTGACACAAAGATTTAATTGAGATTAAGATTTAATTGTACCTAAGAATTAATTGAGTTCAATTAAAAATTAAGTTTAATATATAATTGATCCTAATAAATAATTAGGCTTATTATATAATTGAGTTTAAGAAGTAATGAGCTTAATATAAAATTACATCAAAAATATTAATTGGATCCAATAATTAATTGAATTTAAAAATAATAAGCTAATAATTAATTGGATCTAACATGCATGGGCTCAAAAAATAATTGATCTTGGGAACAAATTAAGCTTAAGATATAATTAGACTCAAATTTTAATTAAACTTAAAATATTATTGGGTGCAATAGATATTTTGATCTAATAATAAATAATATCTAAGAAATAATTGAGTCTATTTGACATGAAACTAAAAAATAAATCAATCATAGAAAAAATTTAGCCTACCGTATATTACTTAGACCATAAAAATAATTGAGTTTGATATGTAATTGAGTCTAACAATTAATTGGACCAAACAATTCACAGTGAAAAATAATTAATTGATCCAAAAATTTTATTGAGATTCATAAAAATTGGGCCTAAGATATAAATGATCCTAATGATTAATTGAGCATAACATCTAATTGGAACTACTAATTCATTGTGCCTAGTAATTTATTCCGTCAAAGAATTAACTAAGCCTTGAATAAAAATATTTTGACTTTAACAAAAAATTGAGTCAAATAGATAATTAAGCTCAATAAACAATTAGTACAATACGTAATTGGGTTGAATAAAATATTGGATCTAAAGTGTAATTGAATCTAATAGTTAATTGGACCTAAAAATAATTAGACCTACTAACTAATTATGTTTAATAATTTATATCAAGATTTCATGTTGTGTAAGAGTTAATTTGGCTTAATAATAAAAGAGTTTAATATATAATTGGATTTAATAAATGATTACGCCTAATATTTGTTTAAGCCTACTAACTAATTGGGGCTAAGATATGAGTGAGTTTAATATGTCATGTATCCTAAGAATTAATGACATAATTAGGTCAAATAATTAATTGTACCTCAGTTGATTGGATGCAAAATTTAATTGTGATAAAGAATTAATTGGACAAACGATTTAATTGAACCTAATGAAAAAAAATAAGATTTTATATATAATTAGGCCTAATAAATTTACAATTAAATGTATGAATGAAAGAAGACTAACAAATAATTAGGGTTAAGATTGAATTGACTCCTAAGAAAAAATTGGACTTAATATATAATTAGGCCTAAAAAATCTATAATTGGTCTATAAGAGCCAAAATGAGACTAATTATCAAATTGGCATTAAATTTAATTAGATCTAATATACAAATAGATGTAGTAAGCATGAACTAAATACATTATTAGGTATAAAAACAATTGAGCCTATTATATAATTGTATCAAAATTATAATTGAGCTTAAGATATAATTAAGCATAATAATTAATTGGGCTGAATAACTAAGCGCACCTAATTTTATGAATTGAGCATAAAATTAATCAGATATATTTAATTAGATCAAATATGTAATTGGCATTAGCTATTAATTGGACCTAGCAATTCATTGGACTTGATAATTAATTTGGTTTATGATTTGATTAGGTCAAATAAAAAGTTAAGACTCAATATATAATTTGACCTACTAAATATATGTTTAATTGAATCTAATAATTAATTGGACCTAAGATTTAATAGTGTATAAAAAATAATTGGACCTAAGATTTAATTGAGCCTTATAAAAAATTGGGCGTAATTTATATAGTTTGGTCTTAGAAATAATTGGGCTAAAGATATAATTAGGCTTTTTATTTAATTTGACCAAGTAAAATTGGTTAACATGCATAAATTCAAAAAATAATTTGACGTGTAATTAAGCCTAATAAATATCATGGTTTAAGATATAATTAGACCTAAAATTGATTAGGTCATAAAAATTGGACATATGATATTATTAGATCTCGTATATAATTCAGCCTACAATATAATAAGACAAATATAATTAGATTCGAGATATAATTGAGCTTAATAATTAATTAGACCTAACATCTATAGGGTCTAATAATGTATTTGACATATCGTGCATGAACTTAAGAAATAATTAAGCTTAAGAATGGGTTTGGCTGTAAACAAATTGGGCTAAGAATTAGTTAAACACAAAAACTAATTAAGCCTAATATGTAATCAAGCCTTAAAAGTAAGTGGACCTATCAATTCATTAAGCCTAGATATTCATTAAGTCTAATAATTAATTAAGCTTTTAATAAAAATTTTGCTTTAATAATTAATCGATCCACTTAAATAAATTGAATTTAATGTAAAAATTGGTTAACAATTAATTAGGCTTAGGATTTTGGTTAGGTCCAATAAAAAAATTAAATTATCAAATAATTAACCTAAATATATAACAAGGTTTAAGAATTGAATTGACCTAATAAATGATTAGGGTAAAAGTTATTTGAGTCTAACACTTAGTTGGACCTATGATTTAATTGTTCCAATGTGCAAGCTTAAGATTTATTTAAGCTTAATAAAAATTAAACTTAATATATCATTAGTCTTAATACATAATTATGCTTAATATATAGTTGGATCTAAAAACTAACTGAGTATTATACATGATTTGACTTAAAATATAATTAAGTCTAATTATATTTTAAATTTAATATATAATTAAGCTCAAAATTTGTTGGACCTAAAAACAAATTGGAATGAAATATAATTGGATTCAACTTATAATTGGAGTTAAGATATACTTGAGCCGTACAAATAATTAGGTCCAAGATATAATTCAGTCTATGAGCAAATTTAGCCAAATATATATTAATTGAACCTAAGAATTAATTGTTCTACAAATAATTGTGTTTTTTATGTAATATAGCCTAATAGTTAATTGGACCAAATAATTCATTTTGTCAAACAATGAATTATGCCTAAGATTTAATTGTAATTAAAAATTGATTGGTCTAAGATTTAATTGAGTCTAATTAAAAATTAAAATTAACGCAAAATTGGGTCTAAGAACTAATTAGTCCTAACAATTAATTGAGCCAATATTAATTAAGTCTAAGATTTAATTGAGTTTTAATAAAAGAAAAAAGAGCTTGATATATAATTGAGTTTAATAAATAATTAGGCTTAATATATAATTAAACCTAATAAAATAGTGTAGCTAAGAATTTAATTGAATCCACTAATTAATTAAGTTTAAGATTTAATATCACATAAGAATTAGTTTACCTAGTATCTCATTAGGCATAACGAGAATTTGAATTTCATATATAATTAGACCTAATAAATACATGGGTTTGAAATATAATTGAAGATCTAAATAATTTATTAAGCTTAATTATTAATTGCATCTAATAATTAATCGGATCAAAGATTCAATTATGACTAATAATTAATTGAATCAAATGATAAAAAATTAAGTTAATATAGACATAATAAATAATTGAGCTTAATTTATAAGTGGATTTAAGAATGAAATGGGACTAATAAATATTTGGACTAAAATATAATTGAGTATAATATTTAATTGTGCTTAAGATTAAAGTAAGCATAGCATGTATGACTTAATATATTGTGCCGAGAAGCGAATTGAGTGAAATTGTAATTGGATCTTAAATGTAATAATTAGGTCCAAAAAATTATAGGATTTAATATTTAACTGAGTTAAATACATAATTGAGATTAACAATTTATTGGACTAAATAATTCATTGTACCTAATAACTAATTTGGTTTAAAATTTGATTGTGTTTAAGAAAGAATTGAGCTTCATATATAATTTGGTCAAACAATTAATTAGCCATAATAATTAATAGTGCTTGAGAATTAGTTGGGCTTATTAATTAATTAGATTAACATGTATGAATCCACAAAATAATTTTACATATATAATTGGGCCTAACAAACAATATGATACAAGATATATCGACTTAAAATCAATTGATTTAAGATTTAATTTGGCCTAAAAAATTAGGCATATGAAATAATTATGTCTTATATACCATTAGGGCTACGATATAATGGTTTAACTATAATGAAACTTGAGATATAATTATGCTTGCTGTATAGCCCAAAATATAATTTAATTTAATAATAAATTAGGCTTAATTTAATGGATCTAATTATTAATTTGGGTCTATCATGCATGACGCAAGAAATAATTGGACTTAAGAATAAGTTGGGGCTAAAGTTAAGCCTAACAATTAATTAGACCCAAGTAATAATTGGTCCTAACAATTCATTGGATTTATGAGCCCAAATTATGAATTGGACTTAATAAAAAATTTGATTTAATAAATTTAATATAAAAATTACATCATTTATATAATTAAACTTAACATAAAATAAGTCAAATAACGATATGAATTTAATTAAATTTTAAAAAAATCAAACCTAAGAATGAAATGAACTTAATTATATAATTAAGCTTCAGATATGAATGAAACTAACAATTAAATGGATTACGATATAATTAAACCCAATAACTGATTAGGCTAACATGCATGAACTTAACAAATATTTGAATCTTCGAACAAATTAGATATTTGTTATAATTGAGCTCAAATTATAAACAAATTGAGACTAATTTATATTAATGATGCATAAAAAATAATTGAGCCTAATATATAATTGATTCTAAAAATTAATTTGATCAAATAATTCGTTGTGCCATGTAATTACTCGACCTTAAGATTTAATTGGGTCTAGTTCAAAATTGAACTTAACATATAACTTTTAATATGATCGCAGTGGGCCTAATATATTATTGAGTCCAATAATTTATTTAACTAAACTAATAATTGAACATTAAATTTAATTATATTTAATATAAAATTATGTTTAATATATAGTTGAGTTTAATAAATAATTAATCTTAATATATGATTATCCCAAATAAAATATTAAAGCTGAGACGTAATTGCACCTAATAATTAATTTGACTTAGCAAATAATAATGGTTTAACAATTAATCTCTAATAATTAACCAGGTCTAAAACTTAATTCTGCTTAAAAATTAGTTGAACCTAATATCTAATTCGATCTAATAAAAAGTTTGATTTCATATATAATTGGGCCTAAAATATATTTGAACCCAATAACTAATTGAATTTAAGATATTATTTGGCATGCAATCGGACATAACAATTGAAGAAAAAACAACTAGTTAGGCTTAAGAATGAATTGATTAGCCATATAATTAATCAGCTTTAAAATTTAATTGTGAACAAGAATTAATTGGGACTAAGGTATTGGGCCTAGAAATGAATTAAACTTAAGATCTAATTGGACTAAAATTATAATTGGATATAAAACTTAATTGAGCTTAACATCTAATTGGGTTTAACATTTATTAATTGGACTCAGAAATTATTTGGGCTAAATATAACATTGATATTAACAATTAATTTGGACCTCAATTATAATTGAACATAAGATACAATTAGACATAAAGATTAATTAAGCCTAATAGCTAATTGGATTTAACATTTATTAGTTAGACCTAAAATTTGATTGAGCTAAATATGCAATTGATATAACTAATTGACTAGACCTAGCAATTCATTAAAGTAATTAACCCTAAGATTTGATTCGCTATAGTATAAATTGTGTTTAATATATTACTTGACCTAATAAATAACTGGCTTTAATATATAATTTAGCATAAGAATTAAAGTGGCATAATAGATAATTAGGCATAAGATTTTATTGTGTTTAACAATTAGTTGGCCCTAATAATTAATTAGACTTAATATTTAATGATCCCCTTACAAAATATTAGGTTTAATGTATAATTAGGCTTAAGAAATAGTCAAGTCTAAGATGTAATTGGGCTTATTAATTAATAAGACCAAATTAACGAGGCTAATGTGCATGAGCCCAAAAAATAATTCGAAGTATAATTAGGTTTAATAAATAATATGACCTAAGATATAATTGAACTTAAAATTAATTGGGCTGAAGATCTAATTATATCTAATTAAGCCTCACATAATTAAACTTGAGTAGGCTTAATAAATAATTTGGACTGATACATAACTAAGCCTAATGTACTAATCCAAGATATAACTAGGCCTAATAATTAATTAGAGATAAGAATATTTATTATATCTAAGTCTAATTATAGTTTGGGTCCATTGTATCTTAAGTCGAATTTGTTCTTAAGTCTAACTATTTGTTGGGCTTATGCATGTTAGCTCCAATTAATTACTTGGTACAATTATATCTTAAATTGAATAAATTGATGAGTTTAATTATATTTAAAATCAATTGTATATTAAGCCTATTTCATTCTTAGGCCCAGTAATATATTAAATTCAATTATTTAATAGAATCAATTATATATTAAGCTGAATTAAATATTTTGACTTAACTATGTCTTAGGTACAATTATATTTAGGCCTAATTAATTGTTAAACCCAATTATATCTTAGGCCTAATTCTCAAGCACAATTAAATCTCAAGCCCACATTTATGTTGGCCAATTTGTGCCTTAGGCCTAATTATTAAGACTAATTATTTATTAGATCAAATTTTATATTAAACTTTTTTTTATTAGACCAAATCAAATGTTAAGCTTAATGAATTACAAATTCCAATGAATTATTAAATCTCATTTAACTCGATTAAATATTAAATTTAAATAATTTTGAGGCCTAATTAAAAATTGCTATGTGCAATTAATTATTACGCTCAATTGTATCATAAGTTCAATTGTAGTTTGGGTTCAGTTATATATCCTAAATTCAATGCATTCCTAAGTTCAATTACATGCATGGTTTATGCACGTTACACCCAATTATATCTTATGTTAAATTAAATCTTGAGCCAAGTTATATTTTAAGATTAGTTATTTATTAGTATCATTTACTCAGTTATTTATTAGACTTAAGTATATATTAAAGTCAAAATTTTTATTAAATTCGATTAAATCTTAGGCCCAATTAAATTTTAATTATAGTTAAATGTTCAACCTAATTAATTATTAAGATCAATTAGTTGTTATACTTAACGAATTGTTAGGTTATTCATTATTGGATTCATTTACATCTTAAGCCCAATTATATACCTAGTTAACTATTAAGATCTAATATCCTTTTGATCAAATTACTCATTAGATTCAATTATATGCAAACATCAACTTTTAACCTAGAATAATTAATTCTTATATTTAATTAAATGTTAAGCTTAATTAATTATTAGGCTCAATTACATTTTATATTTAATATTTTATTAGGTATAATTATTTGTTTGATCTAATTAATTTTAAGTCGAATTACATATTAAGCCCTATTTTTTATTAAATATGATTAAATTCTAGACTTAAGTAACTATTTAACCCAATGAATTAATAGACCTAATAAATTGTTAGGTCAAATTAATTATTAGAGTTAATTACACATTGGACTCAATTATTCATTAGATCAAATAATTTTTAGAACTGATTAATAAATGCTAAGCCCACTTAGTTATTATACTCAATTAGATCTTAAGTTTAATTATAATTTGCATATGATTATATCTTAGACTTAATTTATTAATACGCTTAATATTGCATTTGATTTAACCATACTACGTCCAACTATATCTTAGGATCTATTAAATTTTAAATTCAATTATATTTTAGACTCAATTATTTGTTTTACTCATTTTGTTCTTAGACTTATTTATAAATTAAGCACAACTATTTATATATTAATTATATATTATATATTAAGCTCAATCTTTAATTTGGTTTTACTAAATCTTATGTGCAATTAAATCTTAAAGTCAATAAATTAGTCTATATTAGTTATTAGATTTAATTAATTATTTAGACTTCATTACGTCTCAAGCTCAATTATATCTTAGACCAAGTAAATTATCGAGTTCAAATATATGTTAGACCCAATTATATGTTCAGCTCAACTTTTTATTAGGCCATATTAGTTAATAAGTTCAACAAATTTTTAGATAGAAGATTCATAGATTATTTGTTAAGCTGAATTATACAGTAGGTCCAACATTTTATTTAATCTAATTATATATTAGACTTAATTATTTATTAACCTTAATTATATATTAAGCGTAATGTTTTATTAAACTAAATTAAATACTAAGCTCAGTTAACCATTTTATCCAACGAATTAGCAAACCAAATGTGTTGTTAGGTTTAATTTGTTGTTAGACTCAATTACACATTAAATTTAATTATTTATTAGATCTATTTTGGTCTTAGGTTTAATAATATAAAGCCTAAGTTTTTATTAGGTCTAAATACACCTTAAGTCCAATTAATAATTTAGCAAAACTAATGGTTTGGTTTAATTAAACGTTAGACTCAAGATTTGGTTCAGACTAATTTTTTATTAGACCTAAACTAATGATTTGATTCAATTACATTTTAGGCCCAATTAGTGTTATAGTCTAATTAATTTTTTTAGCTCAAGTTAGGCTCAATTCTATGCATGATATACATAACTATATCTTAATTAGTATTATTAATTAATAAGCGAAATTATCTATTGAATCCAATTATATTAAGTGTAATTAAAATTTAGATCCAATATATCTCAGTCTTAGTTTTTTCGTAGGTCAAATTATTTGTCAAGCTAATACATGCTCAGCCTAATTAATTATTGATCCAATCATATCTTGGATCATATTAATTATATGGCTAGATATATTTTGGTCTCAATTATGCTAAGCTTAACCCTAAACCCCTACACCCTGACACCAAACGCCTAAATGCTAATAATTAAAACCCCAAATGAAAAAGCTTGACGCTTAAACCCAAGCTTGAAGGCATATTTTGAAGGAACGGTATTAGGAATGAAATGATGTAACTTTGCTAAATTTTTTTTTGTGGGAGTACGAACACAAGTTTGAAGAGATTTGAATGAAAGTAAGGAATAAAAAACTTATCATCAAGTTTAACACCAATAGGATGCAATAAATCACCACCCTAAGACAATAAACACGGATACAAACGACCTCACAACTCACCACTCAAATGTATATAGATAAATACCACCCAAAGAGATACAAAGATGTTTCTCCCCACTCGATGGCTCCCTACCAAAGAGATATAGAGATAAAAGAGAGAACTCAAAGGATTTCTACACATACAACTCAAGTCTAAAACAAGAAAAGAAATACAAGTGCATGGAACAACCCTCCATCCATAAAGATTTCGAAAATCATTAAGTTTTGCTAATAACAAAATCATTGAATGTATGTGTTTAACAGAAAATGAAGTTAGTGGACCGAAATAAATCCCTTTGGAAGATTAGTAAGGTGCAATGCCATCTATCCTTAACATAGCATCATGGGGAAAATATGGTAATATAACCACTCCTATGTCAATCTCCCCTAGTTGAAAAAGACTTGTCCTCAAATCTCCAATGTCTCTCTCATCATGATATAGACTTAAGTCAGCCACATTGAATGTTGGAAAAAGTCCATGATCAGCTAGTAACTCAATTTTGTAAGTATGAACCAACCCTCCTGAGCATCTTTTTGAAAAAGGCAATAAACTTTCCTTCTTGACTCAAAATAGCACCAATATCAATGTTAGAGGCATTACATTCAACCTCAAACACCTTGTCAAATTTATGACAAATTTAAAATAGGAGCATCTATCACTTTCTTTTTAGCAACTTAAAAGTATCATCAGCTTTGCTAGTCCACTTGAACTTGTCACCTTTCAAGCATTCGGTGATTAGAGCAATAATGGAACTGAAACCTTTAATGAATCGTCTATAAAAAGACCCATGAAAACTTTGAACATCATATAGAGAAGTAGGTGTTAGCTAACTAAGAATAGTCGCGACCTTACTTTAATCCATCATAATTCCTTCTCTTGAAACAACATACCCTAAAAACACTACAATATGAGTAAAAAAATCACACTTTCTCAAATTATAATACAGTTTTTGCTCCTTCAAAATAAGAAACAGCTGTGTAAGTGATCCATATGCTCCTCTTCATTTTTGCTACATACCAATATGTCATCAAAATGAACCACAACAAAAGAACCAATGTATGGCTTAACTATGTGATTCATAAATCGCATGACAGTACTAAGTGCATTAGACAATCAAAATGGCATAACCAACTGATCATGTAGACTATCTCTTATTTTAAATGTTGTTTTCCATTCATCTCCAAGCCTCATTCTAATTTGATAGCAACCACTTCTGAAATCAATTTTACAGAAAATAGATGCACCACATAATTGATCAGGTAAATCATCTAACCTTAGAATTAGGAACGGGTAATCAATTGTGATTTTGTTGACAGCATAGCTATCCACACACATCATCCAAGAATCATTCTTCTTTGGCGCTAATAAGGTGGCAGCAGCACATGGACTCATGCTTTCATGAATAAAATCTTTTCTTACCAATTCATCAACTTGCCTCTAAAGCTCTCTAGGACTCATTCTATAGGCTGCTTTATTTTGAAGTCCTTGAAACAAGTCAATGTGATGTTGAATGTCCCTCAAAGGTGGAAGGCCATGTGGAATCTTCTCTGGGATAACAACTTGAAACTTATTGAGAATTGGTTATGATTTTTGGTGATTCATTGTGCTGTGCATTCTCATCTACAACCACAACAATAAAAATCAATTCACCTCTCTCATTCATCCTTGAATTCACCATACGACATAAAAAGTGCTAACTTCTTTCTTTGTTGGACTTGACTTAGTAAGTTGCAATGGAGCTAAAATGCTCTTTTCATCATTCAACTTGAAAGAATAAGTGTGCTTATAATCATCATACAACACCTTTCTATCATATTGCTAAGGTTCACATAGCAACAAATGAGAAGCATCCTTAGGAGCAACATCACACTATACTTCATCTTTATAATTCTTTCCAATAGAAAATGAGATTAAGCATCTTTTAGTTACTTTAATTTCAACTCCTTTTTGCAACTAACATAATTGGTAAGGATTTGGATGTGGAATAGTGTCCAACTTGAGCTTTTGCGCCATCTACAAGGATACCACATTTTCAAAGTTGCCAGCATCAACTATCATGAACACACCTTGCCTTGAGAAGTACATTTAATGTGAAACACATTCTTTCTTACCCAATTTTCATCCTCTGTCACATTGGATACTTTCAACTTACATTGCACTACAATGGATATACCATGATTTGCATAGGTTATCTCTTTCTCATTGCCATTATGTTCAAGATTATTGTTACCTTAATCTTTTTCTCGATCATTAATATCTTTCACTCAAGTAACAATCCTTCTGTTAAGACAATCAAAAGCAATATGCCCAAAACCATGACATTTGAAGCATTTCCTATGACTTGGTGTAGAAGAGTTGGGAGTTTGCTTGCTGCCAGTAGAAATGCATCCCTTTTTTTTCCCCTTTAACGCTACTTTGCTTTGGATAGTAGGCTTGAAATTAACTACCTCGGAATACACATCTTTGAAACCATACCATAATCCCTTTCAAACTTCTGTTGCTTTTCAATTTTTAAAGCCAACTTGCACACATGATTCAATGACCAATATGGGTGAAGTTGAACCAATTTAGAAGTATCATATTTTAGAACCTAAGGTATCTAGCAATGGTTTTCTCCTCTGGTTCTAAGAGCTCTTCTTTTAGATGAAATTATTAAATTCTGTCATGTACTCCTTTAATATAAGTTCTTTTTGCTTGAAATCATTGATTTTGAAAAATATATCTTGTTTATAATTGTCAAGGCAAGCACTTCCTTTTCAACTCCTTTTTCATCTTTTTCATATCACATTCTTGTTCTTCCCCTCATGTTCTCTTTGTCTTTTTAGATCCTCTCTCTAAAAAGATGCATTCTCTTCACCATATTAAACCAATCAATAAAATCATCAAAACAAATTTTACCTTCAAACTTCAAGATGTCTAACTTTGGGCTATGCTTGTTCTGCCATTCATCTTAGTCTTTATACCTTGCATGATATATAACCAAGTCTCTCAGGTGAGGAGGTGTGTCTTCATCATAAGCAAAATCTTGGGCTTCATTATTATGCTGGTTATTAAGTCCCTTGACTTCCTCAATCATTGCATCTTTCTCATCTAATTTATACTGTAATCTTTCAAGTTGTGATCTCAAAGACTCAATATCATCACCAAGGTTACTAGCTTCACTAACAACTTCTTTTCTATTTCCTTTAGCCATGATCTCTAACCTTATGCTCTGATATCATATTTTGAAAGAATGGTACTAGGAATGGAAATTATGTAACTTCGCTAGAAATTTTGTTTGAAGAGTATAAACACAAGTTTGAATAGATTTGAATGAAAATAAGGAATAAAAGGCCCACTCAAGTTTAACGTCAACTTGATACAAAAAGTCATACCCTAAAGACAATAAACAAGGATATATCAACCTCATAACTCACCATTAAAAAAATACAGATTAAAACCACCGTAAGAGATACATATATGTTTCTCACCACTCAATGGCTCCCAACCAAAGAGATACAAAGATAAAAGAGAGAACTTTCTAAGTCTAAGTTACTTTCTAAGTGTAAAGTATGAAAATAAATACTAGTGCATGAAACAACCCTCCATGCATTGGGATTTTGAAAATTAATAAATTTTACTGATAACTAAACTATTTATTACATTTGTTTGACAAAAAAATGAAGCTAGTGGATTGAATTAAATCTTCATTGAAGATTGGTAACGTGCATGCTAACTATCCAGCATAAAAGAAGCTATCATAACCTTTTCTCTAGAAAATCTTCCAAGGTGCATGCCAACTATCCTTCACATAACATCAAGGGAAAAATATAATATAACCACTTCTATGTCAAAACCCTTAAACCATAAATACTAACTTAGAACAGCCAAAAACGAGTCCTAAAACCCTAAATCCTAAACCTTAACATTTAAACCCTCAATCCTAAATCATAACCATAAAACTGTAACCCTTAATCCCTGAACTTTGAACCCAAATCCAAACCCTTAACCTTAAACCCTAACTTGTGATCCCTAGACCCCTTGAACTATTAGGTCATTAAGTTTTAGATTCAATTACATATAAGCCCAATAATATCTTAGACCTAATTAATTTATTAGGTTAAAAATATATTTTACTTGCAATTATTTATTTGGTCTAATTAGCCCTAATTAGATATTAGGCCAAACAAATTTTTAGGTGGAATTAAATGTTAAAATTCAATTAATTAATTGATTTAATTAATGGTCAATTATTTGTCAGATTTAATTAATTATTAAATAAAAATTATATTTAGGTGAAATATTTTATTAGGCCTAATTAAACATTCGTTTTAATGAATTATTTGGTACAGTAAATCGTTTGATCTAGTTAACTGTTAAGTTCAATTAAATATTAGATTCAATTATTTTTATGATCCGCTAATTCTTAAGGCTAATTAATACATTTGACCATTTTTTTAAATAAGTTTTTTCTTAGTTTCATGCACGATTGAACCATTATTATTAATAGCTGTATTATCAGTAGTAAATCTAATTATCTATTGGGTCCAATGATATCTAAGTCCAATTATTATTTGAGTTTAATTATATCTTAAACTTAATTTGTTCTTAAGTAAAACTATTTGTTGGGTTTATGCATATTATCTCTAGTTAATTACTAAGCATAATGATATCTTAAGTCTAATAAATATGGGTCTAATTATATCTGAGACCAATTATATATTAAGTATATTTCACTTTTAGGCCCAATTATTTATTAAGATCAATTATGTATTAAACTCATTTTTTTTGTTAGGCCTAATTAATTGTTAGGCTCAATTACATCTTAAGCCTAATAATTTATTGGGCCTATTTCATTATTTGACCTATTTTCGTATTAAATCCAAATATTTATATGGCTTAATATAAAGCCAAAGTTTTATTAAGCTCAATTAACAATTAGACTCATGAATTGCTAGACCTAATGAATTATTTGGGTGCAAATAATTGATAGGCTTAGTTACATAAAAGAGCCAATTTTTTTTGTGCCTAATTAATTAATAGGGCCAATTTAACTTACGTTAGTTCAAATTCAATTTTAAACCACCCCATTATTTATTAGATTCATGCATAATAGGCTCATCTAGTAATTAAACCTACTAAATATTAGGTCCAATTACATCTTGGGCTAATGCATACTAGGTCCAATTTGTATTAGCCAAATTATTAATTAGGTTCAATTATATCTCAACTTCAATTATATTTGACTCATTATATTGTATGTCCAATTATAGATGAGGCTTAATTATATTATATGTCTAGTTTTTTAGGCTCAATTAAATTTGAAGTCTAATTAATTTTAGGTTTACTTATTTCTTTGATGATATTATTTATTAAATCAAATTATATGTCAAATTATTTTATGAGGTCATAGATGTTAGCAAAATTAATTCAATCAAATTAGACTATATTCATTTCTAAGCCTAATAATATATTAGCTTCATGATCAACACTACATCTAATTATATCATATGCCAATTAAATGTGATAAATACATCATTGAGCCCAAAATATAACTAGCCATACAATTAATATGATTTAAGATATGATTTGATCAATAATTAAATACGCTTAGCATGCATGAGCTTGGTAAATAATTAGACATTGGAAAAAACTGGACCTAAGATATAATTAGAACCAAAATTTAATTTAATTTAATATAATTAGACCCAATAGATAATTTCACTTAATAATGAATAATACTCCATAAGATATAATCGTGTATATCATGCATGAAACTAAGAAATACTTCAGCTTAAAAAAATAAAAATTGAGCCTAACTTGGGCTTCAAAATTAATTAAATCATAAAAATAATTTAACCTAAAAAGTGATTAATTCTAATAGTTAATTGAACCAAATCAATAGTTACCCTAAATAATTAAATAAACCTAAGATTTGTTTGGGCCTTAAAAAGAAATAGGTTTAATATATTGTTGAACCTAAAAACAAAATAAACTTAATAAATAATTGAGTTTAATGTGTAATTGAGCCTAACAACTAATTGAACCTACACATTAGGTTGAACAATTTATTGGGTTAAATAGTTAATTGAGCTTAGTATTTAATTTAATTTAATAAAAAATTATACTTAATATATGTTTAATAAATAATTAGGTTTAATATATAAAACATTAGACCTAATATATAATTCAGCTTAACAAATAATGACCGCTTAACCCGAAAGCCTTCCCAAAACCTTAAGTCCCATCCCGTCAACCCTAACCCCAAATCCAAAACCCTACATCGTAAATTCTAAACTCTAAAGCCTAAACCCACTAAACCTGAAACCATAAACCATAAACACTAAACGTTAACCCTCAACCTTAAACCCAAAACTCTAAACTCCTAAACCATAGCCCTTAAACCTTTAATCCTTAACCCTAACCCCTAAATCCTCAACCAAAAACTCTAAACCGTAAATTTTAACCCCTCAGCTTGGTCATAAACCCTAAACTCTAACCTTGACCCGAAATCCTAACCCCTAAATTGTAAAAGTTAACCATTAACGCTAACTCCTAAACCCAAATGCTTAAATTCCTAAGCCATAAATCTTAAACTCAGACTCATAAACCCTAAAACTTGCCCTAACCATTAAAGTATATGCCCAAATCTCCAAACTTAAAACCAAAAACCTTAAACCTTAAACAATAACCATAATACCTAACGGTTATAATGTCAACCCTTAATCCTTAATTCTTATCCCTAACCCTAAGTCCTATGGTTTAGGGTTTTTGGGATTAGGATTTAAGGGTTATTGTTGAGGGGTTAGCATTTATGGGACAGCATTTAGGGTTTTGGAGTTAGGGCCTAGGATTTGGTGTTTATGGTCATGGTTTAGAGGCTTTTGGCCTTTAGGTTTTAAGAGTTAGAGTTTAGGGTTTTAGGTCTCTTGGTTTAGGGGTTGAAATTTAGGTGTTGGGTTTAGAGATTAGGATTTAAGGCTTCAAATTTAGTGTTTAGCTTTTAGAGGTGATGGTTTAGTTTAGTATTCAAAGGTTAGGGATTAGGGTTTAAGGTTTGAGTTAGCGATACCATATTTTGATGGAATAATATCAGAAATGAAAATGATGTGACATTGCTAGAAATTTTGTTTGAAGAGTACAAATACAAGTTTGAGTAGATTTAGATGAAAATAGAGAATAAAAAGCTCACCACCAAATTCAAAACAAAAAGAGTATAGAAAAATCATCACCTTAAGGATAATAAATAAGAAAATAGAAACCACATAACTAACCACTCAAAGGGATATAGATAAACACTACCCTAAGTGAGGCAGAGATGTTTCTCACCACTATTGGGCTCCCAACCAAAAAGATACAGAGATAGAAGAGAGAACTTAGAGAGTTTTTAAACATATAACCCTCCATGCATTTGGATTTTGAAAATCATAAAGTTTTAGCTGATAACTAAATTATTTATTGCAACAACATTTTGAACATCGGATTTGTGCTTGATGGTAAGGTTGTAAGATTTTCAACAATCATTAAGCTTCTCACTGAAAAAAGCAATAGGTTTTCCTTCTTGACTCAAAATAGTACCAACGCTAATGTTAGAAGCATCACATTCAACCTCAAACAGCTTGTCAAAGTTAGGAAGAATTAAAATAGGAGTCTCTGACACTTTTCTTTTCAACAACTTAAAAGCATCATTAGCTTCACTAGTCCATTGAACTTGTTACCTTTCAAGCATTCAGTGATTAGAGCAACAATAGAGCTGAAATCCTTAATTAACCATCTGTAAACGGAAGTCACCCAAGAAAACTTTGAACATCACATAGAGAAGTAGGTGTTGGCCAAAAATACTTTAACTTAATTATTTTGTTAGACCTAAATATATATTAAGCTCAATATTTGTCGAACCCAAGCAAATGTTAGACATAAGTAATTATTAAACTCATTGAATTGTTAGACCTAATGAATTATTAGATCCAATTACTTTTTAGACTTACTTATACAATAGGTCAAGTTATTTTTGATGCCCAATTAATATGCATTAAGCCTAATTAATTATTAGCCCCAATTGTTTATAAGGCTTGTTTATAATTTGAGAAAATTTATACCTTAGGCTGAAATGTATATAACTTTTTATTAGGCCTAATCATATAACTCTATCTTAGGCCTAATTAATTCTTAAACCATTAGGCTCAAATACATTTTAAGTTTAATATTTTATTCGATCAAATTATACAATAAGTTCAATTATTTATTAATTTCAAATTTTTATTAAACCCAATTAAATCTTAAAATTAATTAATTATTTTATTTAATAAGTTATTAGATCCAATTAATTATTAAGCTCAACTACACATTGTATCAAACAAATTATTTGACCCATTTAGTTTTTAGTCTCAATTATATATTGAACTCAATTTTTTATTAGACCCATTAAATCTTAGGTCTAATTAATTACTTGGCACAATAAATTGTTTAGTTCAACTAGTTGCTAAGCTCAATTAATGTTATGCTCAATTATTTTTATAGTCCAATTAATTTTTAGACTTCATTAATATCAATTGAATTCAATTATGTATTAAGTCTATTTCATTCTTAGGTCAATTATTTATTAGAATTAATTATTATTAAGCTTAATTTTTTATTTAACCTAATCAAATCTTAGACCTAACAATTTCTAGGCACAACTAAACGTAAGAATCAACTAGTTATTAAATTTAATTAATTGTTAAACCTAATTAATTGGTAGATATAATTAATTATTAAGCACAATTACATCTTATGACTAATTATTTATTGATTCTATTTTGTTATCAAGCCCTTCTTTGCATTAAGTTCAATTATTGAAGTGGCCCAATTATTAAGTCAATTTTTTTATTAAGCCCAATCAAATCTGATACTCAACTAATTCTTAGAACACATGAATTGTTAAGCCCATTGAATTGGTAT
Source organism: Moringa oleifera (assembly GCA_021397835.1). Lineage (NCBI taxonomy): Eukaryota > Viridiplantae > Streptophyta > Magnoliopsida > Brassicales > Moringaceae > Moringa > Moringa oleifera. Next base: position 37,789 of record JAJFZO010000695.1, read on the forward strand.
GTCCAATTAATTTCTAAGCTTAATTAAATATTAAAGCCAATTATTTCTGTGCTTAATTAATTCTTAGGTCCAATTAACTTACGTTAACCCGATTAATTCGTAAGCAAAATTATTTTTTGGATTCATAAACAAACACAATTAATTATTAAACCTAATAAATATAAGACCTGATTATATTTTTTAAGCCCAATTAATTTGAAATCTAACTATATCTTTGACTTAATAATTATTAGGTTTAATTATATGTTTCAAGTTCAAGCAAATTACTTAATTGGTGCATTCTAATTAATCAATAGGCGTAATTATATCTTGACAGCACTATATCTTAAGTCTAATTATCTACTAAGTCCGATTATATAATAAGCTCAATTTTCCATAAGACAATTAAATCTAAAACCCTAAAATTAAATTTGAGGCCTAATTCAATGTTGGGTCCAATTACTTGTTCGACTTAACTAATTTTAAGTCTAATTATTTGTTGGGTCATTTTTGTTCTTAGTTCTAGTTATATATTAAGGCTAATTAATTACTAGACCAAATTAAATATTAAGCACAAATTTATTAAATCAAATCAAATCTTAGACTTAATTAATTATCAGACTTAATGAATTTGCTAAGTCTAATTAATCGTTAATCTTAATTATATATTTTTTTCAATCAAATATTCGTTTCAATTAATTTTTGGGTCCAATTGAAAAATGTCAGCCATGATTAATTATATTGTTCAATTATATCTCAAGTTCAATTATAATTTATGTTCAATTATATATTAGACTCAATTTATTCTTAGGCCCAACAATATATTGGCTTCATGATCAACGCTACATCCAATTATATTTTATTGAGTTCATGCATAATATGCCCAATTAATAATTAGGTCTATTAAATGTTAGGTTCAATTATATCTTGGGCTAATGCACATTAGGCCCAAACATGTATTAGCCAAATTATTTACTAGGATCAATTATATCTCAACTCCAATTATATTTGGCCGAAGATATTATATGGCCAATTATATATGAGGCTAGTTATTATATCTTCAGGTTTTTTAGGCCCAATTAAATTTGAGGTTCAATTAATTTTATGTCAAATTATTTCTTTGATAATATTATGTATCAGATCGAATTATAAGTCAAATTATTTTTTAAGGTCATGGATGTCGATAAAGTTAATTTGATAAAGTTAATTAATATGGCCAATAATATCCTCTGTCTCACTATTTTATTGGCCCAGTTATATCTTTTGCCTGTCTATTTCATTGGCCCAATTATATGATAACTAAATTTTTTATAAAGCCTAATTAAATCTTAGGTTTAATCAATTCTCAGCCACAATTAATTGTTAAGTTAAATTAATTGTAAGATTCAATTAATTTTTAACCCCACTATTTTATTAGCCCAATTTAGGTCTTAAGACCAATTATTTATTTGGTCAAATTTTAGGGTTAATTACATGAGAAATACCTATATTTTGCTTACAATCTCAAATTAAGACCTATAAAAAATATTGTATCTATTTGAAACTTTTGTTTTTGTTGAATTTTTATATGTGAGACTTTCAACTATAATTTTCGTTAATACGAATAGTTTTGTGCGTGCATGTAATTTTTATTTGTGCAATTATCCTAATATTCTTTTAAATACTATTAAAACAAATAAATTTTTTATTTTATTTTATTTATCTTTTTATATTATTGGTAAGTTTGACAAGAAAAAAATATTTTGTTTGTTTTAGTAGTGTTTTAAAAGAGTATTTGAATAATTGCACAAATAAAAATTATATGCACATCATGTATATTCATAAAAACCGTTAACATCAACAAAATAATTGACAAAAGTCTCATATTGAGAATCCAACAAAAATATAAGTATCTAATAGATATAATTTTTTTTACAGGTCCCACTTCAAAATTATGAATAAATGTACGTCCAACTGATATAATTAACCTTAAATTTTATAGTAAACTTATTTTTTATTAGACCTGATCAAATATTAAGCTTAATTAATTATTAAACTTAATGGATTGCTAGGTTCAAGTAATTATTAATTTTAATTATATACTTGACTAGATTAAATATTAAATCTAGTTAATTTTATGGCCTAATTAATAATTATTAGGCCCAATTAATTATTACGCTCAATTAAAACATAAATTTAATTGTAGTTTGGTTCAATTATATACAAGGTTCATGTATAGTATGCCTAATTATATTTTTTGTTTAATTAAAATTTGGACGCTGTTAACTATAGTTTTGGATCAATTATTTATTAGACTTAAATATATATTAAAACTTAATTTTTTATTATACTCAATAAAATGTTAGACCCAATTAATTTTTAGTTAATGTTAAATCTTGAGCCTAATTAAATATTCGGATCAACTGATTGTGAGGACTAACTCTCAATCAGATCTTAGACCTAATTTATTATCAGGATCTAGTATCTTTTAGGCCTATTTACTCATTAGACCAAATTATATGTAAAGCTAAGCTTTTAACCAAGCCCAACTGATTCTTAAACTGAATTAAATTTTAGGTACAATTAATTATTAAACTCAATTAAATGTTATGCTCAATTATTGACTAGGTTTAATAAATTATTAAGCTTAATTACAAGTTCAATATTTTTTTAGGTGTAATTATATATCAGACCTAATTAATTTACTACGCTGATTTACATATCGAGTTTATATATTCAATATATCAAATTCTACACTTAACTAATTATTTGGCTTAATGAATTGATAGACCTCATGAATTATTAGGTAAAAGTAATTGTTAGGCTCAATTGCATATTGGGCTTAATTATTCATTAGATTCAATTAATTTTTGGCATCAAATAACATATATTAGGCCCAATTAGTATTTATACTCAATTATATTTAATCCAATGAATTTTTGGTACGATCATGTATAATTGTTTGGCCAATGTATGCTAAGCTCAATTGTATCTTAAGTTCTTAAGTTCAATAAGGCCAATTTATTTGGTCAAACAATTGATTGAGCTTAAGATTTAATTGAATTTTTACCAAAAAAAATAGATCTAATATATAATTGAGCTTAATAAATAATTGTGCCTAAGAATTGATTGGGACCAAGACTTAATTGGGCCTAAATCTTAATATACAATAGATCTTAATAAATAATTAAGCTTAATATATTATAAGACAAGGAAAAAAATGAGTTTAATAAATAATTATGGCTAAAATATAATTAGACAAAGTAATCATTTGAATTGAAGACATAATTGGGCTTAGCATGCTTGGGCACAATAAATATTTGGACCTTGGAATAATTTGGGCATAAAATATAATTGGATCAAAATTATAATTTGACCTAAGAACAAATTGAACCTAATTTATAATTTAACTTAAGTTATAAATGGGCTTTACAAATAATTCAGTCCGGTAAATAACTAGGTCGAATAACCAATAATAACATCAAGGTATAATTGAGTCTAGAGAGCATAAAATTGAGAAATAATTCAACCCAAGATAAAATTGAGGCTAACATATATTAATTGGGTCAGAAAAGCAATTGGATTTGATATGTAAATTGAGTTTAATAGTTAATTTGGGCAAACAATTCGTTGCACCAAATAATTACTTGAGCTTAAGATTAAAGTGGGTGTAAAAAATATTGGGCTTAATATATAATTTAGCCTAAGAAAGAAATGGGCCTAATAATAATGGATCATAATAATTAATTAGACTTGACAATTTCTTGGTCTTAACAATTAGTTGGGCTAGATAACTATTGGAGCTTAGGACTCAATTCAATTTAATAAAAAAAAATTAGCTTAATATGTAACTAAGTATGATAAATAGACTATATAATTAGGCTTAATAAAATATTAAATTTAAGATGTAGATAAGTCTAATAATTTTTTAAGCATAACAAATAATTGGCCCTTATAAGCGATTTAATTTAATAATAACTAAAAGTAAGATGTAATTTTGCATAAAAATTAGTTGGACATGAAAAAATTGGGCTCATATACCATTGGGCCTAAAATATTTTTCGAGCATAATAATTAGCTAAGACTAAGATATATTTGGGTTTGTAATATAATTGAGCTAATAATTGGACCGAACAATTAGTTAGACCTAATAATTAATTAAATGTAATAATTAATTGGATCGAAGATAATTTTAAGTAAGAATTAATTTCATTTAAGATTTAATTGAGCTTCATAAGGTATTAAGCTCAATATATAAATAATGAGACTTATTTTATAATTAGACCTTAAATGAAATGAGACTATTGAATAATTGGGCTTAAAATATAATTGCATTGAAGATTTAATTGGACTTAACATATAATTAAGTGTAGCATGCATGACCTCAAACTATAATTAGACTCAAAATATAATTAATCATACCAATGAATTAAGTTTGGGTTTAACGTTTATTAATTGGGGCCAAAATTAATTGGTAAAGCCAAAATATGTAATTGAAATTCATAATTAATTGGATCTAATAATTCATTGACCCTGATAATTAAGGGTCATTTAGTAAATTCGATCAATTCGATCTGAAAATTTTAAAACCTGAATTAACTGAATTTAAAAAAAAACTAAAAATTGATCAAATATAAAAAATGCCCGATTAAACCGAACCAAAAATTGTTTATTGATTTAATTGGTAACTAAATAACTAAAACTTATTTCAATTCAAATTTGTACTTTTAAAGAGAAAAAAATAAATAATAACATTGTGATTAAAATTAATTAATCATTAAAATTAACATGAATTTTTCAATGGGTTCAATTAAAAAAAAACCAAAAATCGACAAAAAAAGTCAATATTTAAAATAAAATAATTAAGAAACTTAATCGAATTAAATGAAATTATGCTCGCCCCTACTAATAATTAACTAAGCCTAACACTTGACCTAATATATTATTGGTCTCAATATATAAACTAGCCTAATAGATACTTGGTCTTAAGATTTAATTGATTCAAACAATTATTTAAACCCAAAGATTTATTGGGCATGAGTTGTATCAAATATTTAATTGTGCCTTATCCAAAATTTGCTAAATATGACCGAATTTGATCAAGCTAACATGCATGAGCCCAAAAAATAATTTGATGTATATTTGCTCAAATTAATAATATGGACTAAGATATATAATCACAGCAAAAATTAATTTGATATAAAAAATCAGATATATGATATAATTAGGTTTAATATATAATGGAGTTTATGATATTTTGGATCAAATGTAACTAAACTGGACAAATAATTAGACCTAATAATTAGTTAAACCTAATATTTATTAGGTTTAATAATTAATTATATATATCATGTATGAAGCAACAAAAAAATTGGGTTTAGAAAAAAATTGTGCATGACGGACATTAATTGGGTTAAAAAATTGTTAGATCTAATATATAATTAAGACTAATAATTAATTATACTTAACAAATCATTTGTTCTAGCAATTTATTGGGATGAATAACCAATTGTGCGTAAGATTTGAATAATCTTAAAAGAAAATTAGTCTTCACATATAATTGGGTAATGTTTAATAAATAAGCATTGCCTTTGTAACATGACGTTAAAGCATCATGAAACTGAGGTGATTTATCTCATTTCCTTCTATTTCTTTAACTTGAATGAGAAAGAAGCTTAATTCGATTTTGAGAATATCATTTTATTTTATAAACAAATAGACATGATAAATTTGTTTTACAAACTATTTGACTAGAATTTGTTTGATAACATTTTAATTATGAAGATTTATTTTATCATTCAAAAGTTTTAAGAAACATTATTTTATATTATTTATATTATTTCTTTTATATTTTTTCATATGTTACAATAATATTCGAATATTTAAACTTATTAAAGAGTACTTCAGTCTCAAAAACATGTATTAAAGGTAAATATCAAAATAACCTTTATACTATTTGAGATTTTCAATCAAGTTTTTCTTAACTTTTTAACTTACTCTAAATTTGACATTGTCTTCAATTTTTTAAAATAAATTATTTAAATATAAGATATTGCACAATGAGCTATTTTGAAATTTGTAAAAATGCAAATAAATATTCAAGCTACCACAAAAAAAAAAAGAATTATTTGAGTAGTAAAATTAATTTTATTAAAAATTTTGTAATCCAAAATATTACAAAATTTTTAAATATATATTTTAAATACTAAATTTTTTTGAATTTTTTGTTATATATTTCTTCATATTTGTTAAGAATTTTAAGTTAAAATCCGCTAGACAAAATCACCAATTTGAATTTTTTATAAAAAAATTAAAACTAAGTTGATTTAAACCAAATAGATATTTTATGTGTAGAATTGTTAAAAAAAATTATAAGAACTTGATTGAAAATATGAATAATACAAAGTTCATTTTGCTCTATATCTTAATTTGAATTATTGAATCTCATTTTAGATGAAATTATATAGTAGTAAAAATTATAATTGGTTAAGTTTAAATTTTATGAAATATAATTAAATTAAAAGTTAAATAATTTTCATATATCTTTCAATCAAACAAGAAAATAAGGATAAAAAAGAAATATCATAATGTTAGATTAACTTTTTCACTAATCCAATGATCTCTAAATATCATTTAATTTTTTAAAATAAGCTGGTTTAAACGATGGTTTATCTTTTTTTTTTTTTTCTATTAGAGAAAGATATTCATTAGTTACCTTACTATTAGTGTATTAATGAGTCAGTCTTTTTGAACTTAAAATATAATTTAATTTAAATTTAAATTTAAAATATTTTTTTGATATTTCAAAATTATAAAAGAAAGACTCAAATACGATTTTTATAAATTTATCCCACTCTTACTTTGCAAAATTCCTATTTAATTAGCTTTTCAAATTTATTTATTTTGAATTAAAAATTATAGAGCTAATTATGATACGTATCAATCACCTAATATTTTTAAAATAAACTATTTAAAATTAGAATTAAAATTTTTTTTGTGTACAATTGGTTATTATTCATGTGAACAAGGAAAATTAAATCAAGCTGGCTAATGATACTATTAAAAATTAATTAATTAATCATATCTAAATTAATTCTTGAAAAAACAATATTATTTTTTGTTAAACTTTGAATAAAGTTAATTTTTCATTATTTCTTCTTCAATGCATCAATATTCTCAAAATGCAATTCAAATAATATTTAAAAAATTATGAAAAGAAAAAAAACTGCATGTAGTACTAGTTTGTGATGCACCTTCTTTCATGCATTTCACATGCAAGCCTCATACATGCAGTACTTTGTTTTTTCTTTTTAATTAATCTTAGTCCTTTATAATGTTTATAGTGTATGATTAGGAAAATAAGTTAACATGGAACCAAATACCATTGTATAATGAATAATTTAATATATAATATAATAAAATTTTTTCTATCTTTTAAATGTATAATATCATCGCAAACCATTGAAAGAGTGAAAATTCAAATTTAAATCTACTCGTTGTTGAAAACAACAACAAAAAAAAAAAAAACAACAAACAACAATAATAATGATGATGATGATGGTAAAAAATATAATTATAATAAAATAATGTTAATAATCATAATAAAAATAAGAGAAATAAAATAAAATTTTAAATAGAATATACAAGAAGTTTAGCAAAATGAAAATAAAAATTCTAAGAATAATGAAAAATAGTAAGAAAACAATAAAAGCAAGGTGATATTTAAAAAAATTGAATAAAAATGTGGTAAAATACAAAACTGCATGAAAATTTAAAAAAACTAAAATATTTCTTTGAAAAAATTAAAAATAAAAATACGAAATAAAGAGACCATCTTCCTTTCTATTATAATTGTCTCCGACAATCATTTAGTTAATAATAATTTATTACAAAAATACATTAAATAAAAACTAAAGATATAAATAAAAAAATTAGTTATCTCTTCTCTTATTATTCCCACAATAGTCATTTTTTATTTATAAAACCCATGATAAGAAATTTTTCTTTCTCACATATAATGACTCATTTTTTTCAATCACAATGACACCAAGTATCTCCTAAACTCAAAGAGAGACAGAGAAAGATCAAGAATATGCATTTCTCTTTCACTGCCTCCCCTAATTGTCAACTCGACGCTTATTAGGTCGCGACTTCTTAACCCTTAAATCCATAACCTTACCTAAAAATAAACAATTATAGCCTAATTGTAAACCCTAAGACTTGACCTCTAACTTTAAACCCTAAACCCTACTTAAAACCCAACCTCAAGGCCCTAACCATGAAACTAGAAACCCTAAACTCTATTCTTTAAACCTTAACCACTAAACCATAAATCGTAAACTAGACTTGCTAATCCTTAAGCCCTAAACCATACTGTAACCCTAAAATCTTACCATTAAACCATAAATAGTAAATTCAAGACTAAATCCCGTACACCCAAAACCATAACTCCAAAACCTACTCTATAAACCTAACCTAACACTCGAACTGTTAAATCCTAAATCCTAATCTTAAAATGTAAACCCTAAACCTTGAAATCTAAATCCCAACCCCTAAACCCAAAATCCTAACCTTTAACCCTTAAACTCTAAACCCTAACCCATCAACTTTAAACCCTATGTTTAATGACTAACTCCTAAACCCATTGTCATAAATCTCAAACCAAAGACCATTAAAGATAACCCCTAAACCCGAACACTTAAACCCTAAACTTTAACCACAATCTTGAACACTTAAAACCCAAACCATAACATAAACCTTAAATCCCAACCCCTAAACCTTAATCTAAAAGCCTTAAATCCTAAACTCTAAACCCTAATCCTTAGCCTATAAACCCTAAATCCTAAGCCATAAGCACTAAAACCAAACCCCAAACCCTTAAACCCTAAACTCCAAAACCTAAACAATAAACCTTTAGTCATAGCATCAAACCCCTAAACCTTAAATCCTAAACCCTAAATTCTAAACCTAAAACAGTAATGTCTAATTATAAATTCTAAGCGCTAACCCCTAAACTTTAAAGCTTGAATGAAAAAAAACCCTAAATCTTAATACCCATCTAGCCTTTAACTTTTAACTCTAAACCCTAACCTCAACCTCTAAACCCTAATCAGTAAATCGAAAATGCTAATCCTTAAACTATAAACCCTATCTCTTAACTTCTAAACCCTAAACCCTAACCCTTAATCCTTAAACCTAAAACCCTAGACCATAAACTCTAATCTTAATCCCTGAACCTAAAACTTAAACGCCCTAATCCTAACCTATAAACCCTAAACCCTAACCCCTAAGCCGTAAATCTTATTATTTAGTAGGTCGCTTTTGTTCTTAATCCTAATTATATATTAAGATTAATTAATTACTAGGCTAAATTAGATATTAAGCACAACTTTTATTAGACCATATCAAATCTTAGCGTTAACTAATTATCAGACTTAATGAATTGCTAGGTCCAATTAATTATCAGTCTTAAATATATATTTGATTCAATTAAATATTCAATCCAATTAATTTTTGGGCTCAATTAAAAAAAGTTAGGTCGCCCTTCACCCATACTATAAGAAGTATCCGAACCACTTCGATGGACTGAATGCCTTTTTATCCATCTAGGAGAGAATGCTCGCAGAAGAGACCCATGAAAATTTCGTTATAGCAATATCATTAGAAACATACCAAAAGCACCTGCATTATATGGAAGGAGAGCAGTAGCAAATCCTTCTTACTTTCTCAATTTGAAGAATAGCCGCGCAGCCATACCAGAGTAATTTCATCTACATCTAATGAGCTTAATGGTTCTAGGGCAAATTTCGTCCATTACTTCTGACCTTATAAGTTATAGAGACCTTTCCTAGTGCCAAGAACTAGGAAGCTTGATTGAGCAAAGAAGTCAATGAACGAAGAAGAATTGGTAGAAATTCCTATAGGTGAAGCAAATCAAACCTATTTTCAAACAAAAAAAGATAAAAAAAGAAAACTATAGTGGCTAAGAAAGCCCCAGAGATTCTATGAGAAATTGGAAACGTTGAAGTATACATAGCTCGCCCTCTGTCTTTGTTGCTCCAATGCAAATTCAACATTTCCTCTAACTTTTCCTTTTAAGCAGGATCAAACTCCTCAACTGGGAAAAGATCTTTTTCTTTCAAGAAGCATATCTTTGTGCCATGCTCGGATTTTCCTATTTCTCTATTTCTTTCTGCTTTCTCAAGGAAGAGCAGATTGAGAGAGAGAGAGAGAGAGAGAGAGAGAGAGGGAAAATGAGAGAAGCAGAGGAGGAAGGAGAGTGCAGAAGGTGTGAACATGTTTGTTTTTGGTGTGAACTTTTCTATTTAAATGACTGTCCAATGGTCATTTTCTGAAACATGCAAGAAACATGTTCATACCTCCTCATTCAAATAAAAATGGGTAACTAGAAAAATTCATATTCATAAATGCTTTTGTTGAAAAAATAGTAAAAGAAATAAAATAAAATAATAAATTTCAAAATATATATTTATACAAAAAATGAAAATAATTAAAATAAAATATTATTTAAAATATTAAAAAATGAAAAAATAACATAAAATCATTTATAATTTGAAAAATTCAAGAATCATAAAATTTTAAATAATAAATTTGTTTTACATTGATCTTTTTTAAAAAATATAATAAAAATATAATAAATCAAACAATAAAAAACATAAATACAACAATATAAAATGCACATAAAAAAATATAAAAGTATGTAAAAATAAAATAAGATTTAAAAGTTAAATAAATAAAAAATAGTAAAATACTAAAAATCAAACAAAATAATAAAATTGCAACTACTTTGTAAGTCTAATATTTTCCATTCTATTGTATTAAAGTAGTCAAAGATGATAAAAATTTTAAAAAATTAAAATTTATTAAAAATCTATAAACAAAGTTAAAAAACAAAAACAAGTAAAAACTTTAAAAAATTAAATAAAATTAAAAACTAAGAAAAACAAATATACTAGAAAAATAAGTGCTAAAAAATAAAAATACTCAACAAAAAAAAAAGTAAATATGAAAGAAAATTTTAAAAAACCTAAAGTAACTAAAACAATAAAAATGAGTAAAAAAATTCAATAAAATCAAGACAATATCTATACAAACAAGGCAATCATAAAGAAATTAAATTTTTTTAGAAGCAAGAAAATAGATACTTTGATTATTTTATTTTATTTTATTGATATTTTTTATAATTTATATTTTTTTTGTCACCTTTGATTGCTTTAATTCAACAAAAGAACATATTTTAAACCGCACCAAGTGATTGCAATTTTGTTGGTTTATTTAATTTTTAGTTTTTTCTTACTTTTCATTTTTTATTTATCTGAGTTGTGAATTTTATTTTAACTTTTTATATTTTTGTTATATTTTTATATTTTTATTACATTTCTCTTTAAAAGATCAATGCAAATATAATTTTAAATTTTTACTATTGTATTAAATTATTTTTACATTATTTTTAATTTTATTTGATTTTTTAAATTTATTATATTTTTTATTGAATTTTAATTTTAATTTTAAAATTTTATGATTTTCTTTGACATATTTTTGCTTTTATTTTACTTTATTTTTTACTATTTTTCCAATAAAATTTATTTTTTTTCCTCTATAATGAGTGCTATTTCTTTACTATTGTCTTTTTTTACATGTGTTGTCATTGATTTTGTTGGATTTTTTTTACTCTTTTTTACTATTTTTTTCTAATTATTTTTAGTTTTTTAATTTTTTTCTTACAAATATTTATTTTTTTATTTTGTTGTGTAGTTTTAGTTTCTTTCCCTTTCTTTAGTCAATTTTTTTTATTTTTTAGTTTATTTTCTTTTACAAGATTTTTTATTTGCTTTTATTTTATTTTCTTTTATTTTTCAAAGTTTTTTGTATTTTTTATGTTTTTGAATTTTTCTTTGATTACTATAATTCAGTAAATTAACAAATATTACACCCACATGATCACAATTTTGTTAGTATGTTTGATTTTTAATTTTTGTCATTTTTATTCTATTTTTTGAATTTTACTTTATTTTGATATAATTTTATTTTATTATTTTAGAACTTTTATTATTTTTATTATATTTTTTAGATTTTTACTTTTTTATTTATTTTTTATTTATTACAATTTTCTTTAAAAGATCAATGCAAATTTAAATTGTGTTTTAAAATCTTTTCTATAAACTATTTTATGATTCTTGAATTGTTTTAAATTATTTTTCCATATTTTATTTTTTAAAATTTTCTAATCTTTTGTTTTTTTTTCTTTTTTTCAATTATTCTCGTTATTTTTTGAATTTTTTTTGGATTTTGTTACATTTTATTTTTTCATTTTTATTTTTTTGATGGTTTTCTTTTTTATGATTTTTTTGATATATGTTTTTTATATTTTATTTTGTTTTGTTTTATCTTTTATTATTTTCTTTTTCAACAAAATCTATTTTCTTACTTTGCAAAGAGTTTTATTTCTTTATTGTTGCCTTCATATATATATATATATATATATAGTTTTATTTTTTTGGATTTTTTTATATTTTTCTATTTTCTTTTAGTTATTTGAGTTTCTTTTATTTTTCTTTTTTTAGTTATTTTTAGTTTCTTTCACTTATTTTCTTTTGGTAACTTCATTTTTCTTGGATTTTTTTTAGTTTATTTGGTTTTTAAGATTTTTTTATTTACTTCTATTTTATTTTATCAAATTTTTATATGTCATAATTTTTATGTTTTTTCATCTTTTTCTATCTTAATTCAACAAACTAGCATGAACAACTCTTTCCGTGAATTTCTTTATTCTTTATTTTTAATAGATATTTGGGTAGGAGGAAGATATCCTTAGGACATTCGATGAATAGGTTAAAAATAATCTTATACTTTTGATATTAATTATAATATAAAATAATATTTTATATTTTATTAATATTTTTTAAAAAAATAAAGTTAAATTTTCTTAAGAAAAATAAGTATATTATAGTTTAATTCATTATATAACTTCATCAATCAAAATAAACGAGACACTCATAAACAAAGAACACTTGAAGATGAAAAATTAATCATAAAAATTTATAAATAATATTAATGCAAAATAAATGTGAAACTTACAACTAAATAAATTAATACAATTGCAGCCACTTAATGAAGTCTAATATTTTTCATTCGTTTGTATTAAAGTAGTCAAAGATAATATAAAAATATAAAAATATAAAATATAAAAAATTCATAAACAAGGTTAAAAATAAAAGCAAATAAAAAACTAAAAAATAAAATAAAATAAAAAATAAGAAAAATAAAGTTACTAAAAAAATAAGAGGACTAGAAAATAAAAATACTCAATAAAATAAAAAATAAATATGAGAATTTTTCTTTAAAAAAACCAAAATCAAGACAGTCCATATAAAAAAAAGATAATAGTAAAAAAAAACCAAATTCTTTGCAAAGCAAAAAAATAGATTTTTTTAAAAAAAATAGTATAAAATAAAAGAAAATATCAAAAGATCATTAAAATAAACTAAATGAAAACAAAAAAGTTATAAATCAAAGAAAATAAAAAATAATTCAAAAACTTAAAAAAATTAAAAGTAAAAAAAGAATAAACTAATGTAAAATAATTTAAAACAATTTAAGAATCATAAAATATTTTATTAAAAAATTAAAAAAATAGTTTTGATTTGCATTGATCAAATCAAAACAGTTATTAAAGATTCATACTAATGCATATAATACATATGAAATGAGTTGTATACAAATACTTTAATCAGATTAAAATAGTTCCAAACCTCTACCCTATCGTTAATAAATTATCTCAGTTAATTAGTAAGAGAACTTATTTAACACAAAATAGTAAGAGAACAAGAAAACCCGATATTGTAGTAACATAGTTATTTGTAGCACTATTGGATTAGAGCAATATCAATAACTCAAGCTCTAGTAAGGGAAGTATAGTCATGCCACAATTTTTCAGTGTAGTAATAAGGCTAACAATTAATGTAAAAGAAACTAAAAGAAGAAGAAGGAGAAAATAGAAAATCAAAGCGAAGTAGAGCAGCTCGAGAAATTTTCCAAAAAGAGATAGTAGATAAAAGGAACAGAAAGAGATAAATAGAAGAGTAAATCAAACCTAATGGGTATATTTGAAACGAATTAGAGAGGATTGAAACCAACAGATGTGTCATGAAATTTTTGCTAGTAGTTACTTACCTGTTTAGCCTACTTATATTATCACCCTTCATATTTTTGCTAACCTTGTCTTCCACTCTTACTTAATCATACGCTACGTGTTACTCACCAAAACTTCCCTCCTCTTTGAATTTCTACAACAAAGAATTCTTCCTAAAATTATAAGTCTAAGCCAAAGAAGCAACCTCAATTGTTACAAGCAGGTGTCATATATTCTTCCATGGAATCAACTTGTTGCTCCTACTAAGTTTGTGATCAGTACATTAACTCTTGCTGCTAAAGTGCCACTACTTGAGGACTAATCTAATTGTTGATTACTTACTAAGGTGTGAATTCAAAGTTTCAAACTCTCATTTTTTACCTTAATGATGGAATAGTGATGAACTACTTGAGTTCAGTCATGAATCAAGCTCCCAAATCTGAATTCAAAAGTTATAAAAAAACTTTCATAATATACACATATATGATTGTACCTTCAAGTGGACTTGATGCATAATTTATTAGTTGTCCATTCTACATAACCTTTCCAAAATAGGCCACCCATAATGATTGTTGTCAATTAGCTTTCAAGAACTTCCCGCACACTTGTGTTGTTGCTTCGAAACATCAAGATTAGGAATAACAAGTAAGTGACATATCTGAATCGTTGAAACCATCATTCTCCACTGTTAGTGTGACAACATCCTCATCTTCATTGGTACCTTATTCTTTATCCAACAAAGTATGTTTATTTTTCAAGAACATAAATGAAAAATAAATGATAATGTATGAACATAAATGGTCCACTTTCTTCAACCTTTTCAGTTTCGAGCATCAGATTCTTCTCGTTCCATGTACTCCTTATTTTCCTCAAGTCCCTTGAAATCTAGAGCAAATGTACTCTAGTTCTTAGTATAAACCTTTAGCTTGTGTATAAATCAAGCCAATCAAGGAAACAAAGATAATAATGGCATGAATAGGATGCTACACATGATCAATCAATGCTTCCTTTGGACTATTAAAGATTTTTACAAAATGCCCAACACTATCTCATATTTAGATCTTTTTGCTCTCCTTTGCTTATAGAACCCTAACTATCCACTCACCATCACCACTGAAACAAGGTGCCTTCCAGTGTATCTTGGTGATGGAATCTTGAAACTTTGAAAAAAGTGCTAAATATACCGATCCAATAGCCTTTTTTTTTTTCGAAACCATCAAGGTCATTGGTGCCCTTATTTAGGTCATTGAGCACAATATCTCCATCTCTCAAAAGAGGACAATTTTTATAGACCTTAATTGTGCCATCATTCGAATTCCTACTAAAGAGTATGTTTAGAAAAAAGAATTATAGTACACATCTCAACACTCTTATAATCTATTATTAGTATTTAACCCTTGGAGTTTCTTACATAAACCAGATCCCCATGTTTCTTAAAGCATGCAGCAGTAAGAGAGAAAGAAAGGGGTTCCATCTGAGTATTGGTTGCATGATAGAGAGACAAATGCAGTGGCTATGTTAAGAACTATAGCTAGAATTGTAGTTATGCTTCTTGTGTTTAAGTCAGTAATCATAGGAGCAGATGAAAGAGGACAGACAATACAAAAAGATAGAGTAAAGGAACTAAGATGTAGATAAGCTTGTAGAAGGCTTTGTTGGAAAGTTGCATGCATAATCTTCTCCTCATTTAGGACATTCCAAAGTGTCAATAGTTTGTCAGTGATAGATACATGAATCTGATGGCCATGCTTTGACTAGGAGACACTTATTATAGCAGTGACACTATCCTTATCACAGAGCTCCTTTGAGATTTCCCTAGTCTCAAAATCCTAAACAATGCAACTCTGTCAAAGCACTCAACTGGTAGAGAATAGCAAAGCAAGTATAAAAATGAATAACAAACATCTCAGAAAAGCTCTTATAATTACTGATAGAAATTTCTCTATTTTAATCCATAATTAATAAGAACTAATGAATCCATTAAGAATTCAATTAGGTTTTTTCTCCTTCTTAACAATAGTAGAACACATTAATTCATTCATTAGATTGACATAATCCATGTGAATACTGCTCTAAAGGGATAATAATTTAAGTAAATTTATGTTAATAGAGAATTTCAAAGGCCCATAGGTTTACACAAGGCTTCACTGAAGAAAACAACAATTAAGGTGGCTCTTATGACAATCAAATTTAGCAGCGTTTTATCCAACTCAATACTGAATATTCTAAAACTTATTTCAAAGACTGGATAACTGAAATTTATGTCAAAGTTTAAAGGTATATTAAGCTCAAAACCCATGAAAAGACAAGTGTTGATCACTTGACCACACATAGACATCACATGGTTCACGAATTTTGCAATCATGCATGATTAGTTAAGTTTCATGCCAAGGTCAACTTTTAAAACTCACATAATTAGCTAAGTTTATGATCAGTACATTCAACTGTGACTGTTTAAAAATTGTCAACACTTGAGGGCTAATCCAAAGATTGATTTATTATGAAGGTGTGAATTCAAAAATTTCAAACTCACATTTTTTTACTTGAATGATGGAATGATATTACACTACTTGAGTACAATCATGAAGCAAGTTACAAAATCTAAACTCAAAGTTATCAGAAAGCTTTCATAACATACGTGACATGTATGATTTTACCTTTGAGTGGACTTGACATATGGTTTGTTACTTATCCATTCTGCCCAACCTCTTTTAAAATGGGTGACCCGCAATGATTGCTTTTAATTAGCTTTGAAGAACTTCTCGTACACTTGCCTTGGTGCTTAGAAAGATCAGAACTTGGAATAACACGTAAGAATGAGAGTTCTTCCTCTGAATCTGAATCACTGAAAGCATCATTCTCAATTCTCATTGCATCAACATCTTCGTTAACACCAAATCTTTAACCTATAAAGCATGCTTATATTTCAGAAACATAAATGAAAAATAAATGATAATATATGAACACAACTAGTTTAATTCTTTAACCTTTTCAATTTCGAGCATCAAATCGAATTCATCTTCACATTCCATATACTTTTCACTTTATGCAGGCTCCTTTAAATCTGGAGCAAATGCATTCTCAGTACAATCTTTGCCCCAAGTATAAACCAAGCCAATCAAGGAAATAGAGACAATAATAAGGTGAACAGAATGCCACACAAGATCACTCAATGCTTTATTTGGACCATCAAGAATTCTCACAAGATGCCCAACCCTATTCCATTTATAGATCTTGTGCTTTCCTTTTATTGCAGAACCCTCAATTCCAAACTCATTATCACCGCTAAAACAAGGTGCCTTGACACTACAACCTAAAAGGGTTTTAGCAGCAAGTGTTTTGAGTTTTACTAATAATTGGTCAAAAGTTGATGTAACCGAGGTCGAGAAAACCCTACAATGACAATTTTCATGATTACTAGTAAAAACATAAAATAATTGTCGCTAAAAATCTATACTATTACTTGTAATTGTTAGTGATAATTAACAAATACTGTTAAAAGTATATTGAAATTTGTTTTGCTTGTGACAATTATAAATTATCGCTAAAAATAAATTGACATTTATGTTATTTACGACAGTTATCAATTGTCGCTAAATATCTAATTATTTAATGATAGTTATTACGACAATTAATAATTAACACTAAAAATAAATTGACTTTTATTTAGTTTATAGCAATTATCAATTTCACTAAATATCTATATATTTAATGATAATTAACAATTATCGCTCAACGTTTATGTATGTGATTACAATTAACAATTACCGATAAATATCTATACATTTAAAAATAATTATTAAATAATTAACAATTATTGTTTAAAACAAGTTAACTTTTATTTTTTTTAGTGATAATTAACAAGTGAATCTTTTACCATTAAATATTAACATAATTACCAATATAAACCATACTATAAATTTATTAAGATAATTAATATTTAAATAATCACTATTTTTTTCACACATAATTACAAATTAAAATATAAAAATTTAAAATTATAACCCAAATCATTCATAACTAAAATATCATTTATATTATCTTCTTACATAACAAATTATATCCAACCCCATCATGGAAGGTGCTTATTCTATAGTGGTAATACTCCAATAATGGGTGAGGGATTTAGGCAAACCTTATCTTAAGAGACCAAATACCGAAGAATTTGGTGATACTGACACTAAGGATTATTGGGGAAGCTCTCAGCTTTCTGTTTTCTCAGGGGGAACCATAACCGTAAGGGTTCTTGCTAGCCTAGTTCCATTGATCTCTGCACATTTCTTCGATGCCATACTTTGCCTTGTAACAAGATTCAAATGTTATAAGAATGTCTGAATATTTAACGAGTCACAAGAGTTTGTGCAACTAGCTAAGCAATGGAAAGGGATTTGATTGTTCATGAACGTTAGGACTTACTTCCAACTCAATTAGCATTCTGCTTTTTTTATTAATGCAAAAACAATTTCAGTGCCACTAGGTCGTTGTCCAGCCATTTTAAGTCAAATTTTCTGATGAAATAAAGGGACTAACATGTTAATAAGAGGAGTTAAGAAGTACAGACAAAGCAAGAGAAATTATGTGCAGAAGAAGTTCCAAGATACTTCAAAGGGTGTGTGCCTTTCTGATTCCAATTCTAGAATTTGGAATTTCAGATACAATGAGATAAAACCAATGCCTGGATGAAATTCCATTACTTGCACTGAAACAGGTGATGGTGCCAGAAACAAACCATACTAGTGAGTAATCAAATGCTTCACATTTCTTAATGTATTCAAGCTGATAATACCCTTTAATGTACCAGGCTGTGTGAAAATTAAAACAGAAAATGAATTTGTAGGTCAGCAAGGTAATCATTCAGAGCAATAAATGAGCCATAGCAACTATGAAATAGAGAAGTATATTCAATAATCAGGACACTGAATGCTGAGGAAATTGACTGGAAAAGAATGCGAAAAATACCGTACTAGATGCCTTTTCAAATGTAGTAACCATCTCCGAAACTGATGTTCCTTTTCCAGTTCCCAAGTTATACACCTTGCAGCCTGCAAAAGAAAAATTCTTAAGCAACCAAGATTGACAAAAACAAAATTTTGATCCTAACTTTACATAAGCGATGAGATAATAGCAGCTTTCAGATGCAAATATTTGAGAAATTCATATTAGCAGAGGCAGATGCAAGATAAATCATGAGGGCTTGAATTTCAAAGGAATGAACCAGCAGCCCAATAAAGTTAAATGAAGCAATTGAAAACAAATAGCCAAACACTTTCAACGTACATACCTGCTTCAGGATCAGATCTTGTTCTTATTGACATACTGGATCAGAATATAGATCATCACAGCTTACAGATGGCAAGTTGGAACAGTTACCAATATGAAGGATAAAGGATGCTTCCATGAAACAATATTGCATATCTAATGAATAATTTTATGAACAAAACATTCAAATAGTGAAAAAGCATACCCAATACCGTCCACTGTATTGTAGTCATTTCCAAGTACTGTCAGGGCTAGTAGCCTGCACGACAGTTACTTTTACATTTACATTCATGTTATAAATGTGAAATTGAGTCCATAAATTCTCATGCTCACCAAAAATCGGCTTGTAATGACAGAATAGCCAATAGGACTACTGCTACCCAAACTTTTTATCTCTATTAAATCTTTATCTGCCTCTGCCAGTTGCTTAGATGACTGGGACCTCTCCTCTGTAAAAGCAGCTACATTAACAGGTATTTTAAACTGAACAAAGATCATAGCAATTGTCAAAGGAGTCTTTGTGCATCCACATGAACATGCATGTAAATGCATACTCATCCCATTTTTACAAGTATCTATTTTCAAATTGGCTAGATCAGGCACATTTACTTAAGAAGGATATTGCCAAATTGACAACATCTTTTAGATTTGAATATAACAAGAGCTCTATATGTAGAACATGGAGAAAATTAAAAAAGCAATTGATCACATTTCGAAACTAAACGAGGTAGTAGCAGTCTAACAATGTATTTTAGATTGCAACAGGAAAAAAAAAACACATCTGAAGCCCTTGTTCTTATATTTTTTGCTTTTCAAAAGATAAGCCTCTGAAGCCAGAGACAACATGAAGAGCTACATGAAGAAGATAAGCCTTTCAAGCCTTATATGATGCATCTTCTTTATGTACTTGAAATAAAATGCTTCTCCTGAAGTAATGACTTAAGCTTAATTTGCAGTGTGCCATGTTCGGCCATTAGGTTTTGAGCTTCAGTTTGGCCATAATTCAAAAGGATCTGTAATTTTGTTTATACATAACTTTGAAGGACTGAAGTAACTGCACTTAAACCAATTACAAAGTAATGTTTTCAACTTCCAAGTGGACTGTATATCTCCATGTAATATGATGTCCTATCATTTCTGCATTCTGTTTTCTCTGTATGAACTGTTGGAGATTGTAGCTGAATCTATTTTGGCCAAACTAGGGGAAATCTCTTCTTCCCGATAATTTGATGCTAGACTTTCTTGTAAAATAAAAGAGTAAAGTTCACTTAAGTAAAAGGTAGATACTGAGCCATAAAACTGTTTCGTGTTTCTATAGTTTGGTCTATGATACCTATGAGAGCTCTGTAACTACCATATTCATGTAAGGTGGCTGGGATGACACTTCTGCCAAGTTTTCACCTTCTTCTCATCTCATGGGCTAGGTTATAGTTAATTTGATCTGATTCATTGACTAATAAATTATCAGCTGTGAGTTTCAGATAAAAAATATAGGCACAACTTCAATCCACACTTCACAATTTTTACAACTTAGTATTACCAAACGATTATCAACAAAATGATGACACTTACACTGACAACTTTAACTCAATTAAGAACTTGCATCCCAATAATTCAAGAGAAAGACTAAAACAGAGCTAAGAAATTTGAAATCACTTACGATATAAGATCCAATAGAATTTTACACGTGAAATTCTATTAGATCTTATATCATATAAAGTATGCACATACAATTCTTACAAGTGAAAAATCACACTATTTGATTGGGATGTATTTTACACGGCAGATGACAGTACATATACAAAATTCTTCTCAGATGCAGCTATGTATAATTACATCACAAGACATTACCAAAGCACTATTGCATTAAAAGGACTACAACCCATTTAAAAGAATATATTTAATAAGATAATATTGCATAAGTGGACAACGCAAATAATTTATTATCAAGTGCAATAAACAGTTATGCACTTGATAACAAATGTCATCATTATGCTTAGAGATAAATTAGATAATGCCATTATCTATATTTACTTAAATCATGTGGTTTAATTCTTTTCATGGTATTAGACAGTGTCCATTTAATGGTTAAAAATTAAACAAAAAGGAAAACCCATGAGCATTGGACATTTATAACCCAAAAAAAAATGAGTGCTTAATAACGAATCTAGAAGAACAAGCAGAATCTCTCTTTAAATCCTGTGCTTACAAAAGATGTACTACAATTATTGCATACAGGATACTAATAACATTGCAGTAACTTATGCAATCGTTCGTACCCAATACCTGACAATATACTGTAGTAACTTCATCTTAGTGCATATAGCAGTAATGAAATGAAATTGAGAAAACAGAAGAAAGATGGGCAAAGACTTCCCCTTCATCTCTTTTTCCTTTCTATTGGTAACCTTTTGAAAATCTCATCCTCACAACTTGTCCCTAATGCTAATGCTTGATGATGCCTAATGCCTTTTATTGCCAAGTTTATTGAGGTAAAAAAACCACTTTTCTGTTCCAACAATCTTCGTTAAGTTTTGTGAACACAAAAAGGACAAGGGTAAACTAGGAACTGATAAAAGGCTTCTATACTTCACTGCCAAAAATCCAGCTCTATTTAGAAAAGGGTTGCTCAGTTCCAAAAAACGCTAGAAGAACACTTATTTCTAGGCCTCATGGAGTGTGATCAAGCCTGGTCTAAACACCTGGCCAACCCCTAGTAAAGAAGTATGGGAATGACCTTGAATTCCCTAAGCCTTTGATAGCAATTTATTGAATCCTCTCAAATAATGCTAGTCCTATAGCATAGCAAACTACTTTACTAAAGAAAAAATAGCAGAAGTGGATAAACTGGATCCTGGACTAGTGATCCCATACTAGGAGAGCAATTCTTCTTTAAGTTTGAGTCTGAACCCAAGTCCTCTTATGTATTGTCTAAACCCTCTTTTGAGTCAAACTAGGAAACAATATTAAACATCTCAACAACATGCCATCCATTATTTTTTTTTTTTTGGGAAAAGCTCAGAAGATGTTTAATGCTGGCACTTGGTAAGTCCAAGGAATTAGGGACTCCGCAACAAGTGACTTTATTGGCTTTAATACCACTTAAAGTAAAAGGTACTTCACAAATCAGAAAATATTTATCACTCACAATAACATTGTCATTTTCTCATATAGAATAAATTGTTATGAAGAAAGAACAACCTTTGTACATAGCACAACTAGGAAAGCTATTGATCACATTTTAAAACTAAACGGAATGCAAAATGCATGGCATTCATCAAACATATTTAATGAGGCAATGGTAGTCTAACAATGCATTTCATCACCAAAATACACTGAAAATTTCCAGTGTATGCTGGTGATGAAATCTTGAAATTCCAAAAAAAGTGCTAAACACTTTGATCCAGTGGCCTTCATTTTTCAGTACCATTAATATCATTGATGCCTTCATTTAGGTCATCGAGGCACTAGCTCCATTTGTGAAAGGCATGAGATTGTCATAGACCATGATTGTCTAATCATTCAAATTGGTAAGGAGATAGCGCCCACTCCTACTGAAAACTATACTTTTGAAGACTGCTCCCCAAAAATGGCAGCTATAGCACGTACCTTAACATTTTTGGAATCTATTATGAGTATCTTCCCTTAGGAATTACTCACATAAACCAGATCCCCATATTTGTTAAGGCATGTAGCAAGAAGGGAAAAGGTAGGGGTTCCATCTGAGAAGGGACTGGTGCAAAGACCATGTTAGGAAATGCAATTGGAGATGTAGTTATACTTCCTGCGTTTATGTCAATAATCATAGGAGCATATGAAAAAGGATAAACAAGATAAAAAGACAGGGTAGAGGATCCAGGATGTAGACAAGGCTGTGGAGGGCTTTAGCTTTGAAGAACCTACCATACACTTGTCTTGCTGCTCCGGAACATCACGACTTGGAATAACAAGCAAGAATAAGAGTTCTTCCTCTGACATCTGAATAATTGAAAGCATCATTCTTGTCACTGTATCAACATTTTCATATTTATTAACACCTAGTTCTTTGACCTACAAAGCATGTTTATATTTCAAAAACATAAATGAAAAATAAATGATGATATATGAACACAACTAGTTTAATTCTTCAACTTTTTTAGTTTCGAGCATCAGATCGAATTCATCTTCTCATTCCACATATTCACCATATATAGATCTTGTACTCTTCTTTGTTTGTAGAACCCCCAACTGCACACTCACCATCACTGCTAAAACAAGGTGCCTTCTAGTCTATGTTGGTGATGAAATCTTGAAATTCTAACCACTTTAATCTAGCGGCTTTCATTTTCTAGCACCATTAATATCATTGATGCTCTCATTTAGGTCGTTGAGGCCCTAGCTCCATTTCTCAAAGGCAGAAGATTATCATAGACCCTGATTGTGTGATCATTCAAATTGGTAAGGAGATAGTGCCTACTCTTACTGAAAACTATATTCTTAAAGACTACTCCCTAAAAATGGCAATTATAGTATGTACCTTAACACTTTTGAAGTCTATTATGAGTATCTTCCCTTAGGAGTTACTCACATAAACCAGATCCCTATATTTGTTATGGCATGCAATAGCAGGGGAGAAGGCAAGGGTTCCATCTGAGAAGGGACTGGTGCACAGACCATGTTAGGAAATGCAACTGAAAATGCAGTTATACTTCATGCTTATAAGTCAATAATCATGGGAGCAGATGAAAAAGGATAAACAAGAGAGAAAGACTGAGTAGAGAAACCAGGATGTAGACAAAGCTGTGAAGGGGTTTAGCTTTGAAAAACTTCCCATAAACTTGTCTTGCTGCTCAAGAACATCAGGACTTGGAACAATAAGCAAGAATAAAAGTTCTTCCTCTGACATCTTAATCACTAAAAGCATAATTCTTGTCACTGTATCAACATCTTCATCTTTATTAATACCTAATTCTTTAACCTACAAAGCATGTTTATATTTCATAAACATAAATGAAAAATAAATGATATTGTATGAACACAACTGGTTCAATTCTTCCACAGCATCATCAAGATCAAATGGCTAATTTTTGGCACCAAGGATGAGACTTCTTTGGTCATCTTTCAACCTTAAACCATCCTAAGCAACCATAAACTCATTTCTTATTCTTCTGGTTGCTTTGTGCTCAAAAGAACCACCACGGGCACCAAGCAAACTATCAACCTATAACATAAAATCTAGTATACGCAACTAGCAAAGGGAATTTAAGAGGAATGCAAAACAAATGCATAATTTTGGCCGCTATTATGGAGCATTTCATCTAAAGAACCTATTCACAACTTTTTAACTTTCTAAGAGATAATTTTTGACTTCTCACATGTTAAACAAATGTAAAAGAATGAAAACAAAAGAATATATTTTATCACATCTTTATTTCCTGGGACATAACTTTGCTTAAAGGATTACCAATTATCAGTTCAAGTATCCCTTCTATTATTTAAAAAAAAAAGAAAATCTTTCTTTCCAGTGGAAACTCCAATTATATCATCTACTTCACATACAAATGATGCACCCATATGATTTATTCAATTAGGTATATTATGAAGAAAACAAAAAAGGCATCCAAGACCTAACATCCATAATGTTGACTTACAAAACTACATAACACTGGGGTTTACCATATCCTCCATTATCACTGATATCACTAGGGGCAATGATAATGAATACATCAAAACATGAACCGCTAAAAGAATCTCCAAACTTTCTTTGGCTGGAGAGATGTATGTGCGCTTCATAGCCTTATAATTTTATTAAGTGTAAGAAGTTCACAAGAAGAAACTATAATATTAGTAATGATTGTCATGTTTAACATATATATGGTTTTGGTTTCACAATGATCTGTAACTTGCATGAACACTTTCCTCAAGCAAAACTAAGAGGAAGAGAACCACAGCTTAAGCCCATTATTACTAGCCTAGGGTTACAATGCCTCACCAATGAGCCCTCAATGTGTTCATATCGTCGTTGGAGTTGGGGCCAGTGATATTTTGTTATTATGAACAAAGATATAATACATTTGTGACCCATGTATTTAGGCTGTGCCTTTTAATTTTAAGTTTGCTTTCAAAGATTCTTAAGGAAGAAGGGGTAAGGTAGTTGCCAAGGGTTGCATGGTAGCCAACATACGCCTGGTCAAGCCAAAACAAGCCTCCTAATACTTTTTTTTTTAATACAATAAGAACTTTTGGCTTAATCACTTATTAAGCATTAGGCCAATTTGTCTCACCAGTGTGCAAGAATCCGAACTCACTCATTAGCTTCATTCCTTATAACATGTGCAGACCTTGAGACATGTTGGTATACAATAGAGACTAAAACAAGTACCCCAGAGTCAAAAACAAAAACTAGAGAAACAAATTTTTTTTTTTTTACTGTTATGAAGGGTCACTTTTACATCTAGCCTGCTTTGGTACTACGAGGGTCAAATAACATTGTGATTCTAATGTTAACATTTCAACAGTTATGGCCCTTTTGCATCGCATGCCTTAGTTTTTGACAAAGGTTTTCTCATAAACATTTTCTTTTTCTTTTCCATTTTTTTCTCTTGATCTTCTTCAGCATAAAATACTTTGCCATTTGATCTTTCAGGATTCAAGTTCTGATACATAAAATGTAGCCAAAATACTTATTGCAGACCATGTTTTCACATGAATGGCTCACCTCATCAATAAATATAATGATAGGGGCTAGCTTACTGGCAAAGGAGAAAAAAGTCTTTGTAAGTTTTCAACATCTCGACACCACTGTAAACATGTGAAAAAAGGGGAGGAAAGTAGTAAAGAGAAAATTAACTTTACGTTTTCTCAAAATAAAATGTCAATACCAATAAGATTATGCACATAAGAGAACAAACATATAATGATATCCCTCAACTTTTAATTTAAGATGCAAGAAAATATCAAACTATGAAGAGTTATTAGTCTAGTCATCAGCACCATTAAGGGTAACTAAATATAAGCCACAAACAAGTTCACCTTAGTGTCCAAGAGTAAGTTGAAGGGTGATTAAACTTATAACTACATTAAGTCGATTGAATTGGAAGTTTCGTACTTAATATTTAATTTTTTTTTTGCTCCACAACACAAGGGGATTGATGAAGCTTTTATTTATCAACAGAAAAGGAATTGATGATATGGTTATCCCATATGAACATAGCCACAACAATACACGAAAAAGAAATGGAAGAGCCAAAGAGAATAACAAAGAGAATCTAGAATCTGAAATGGTGAAAATGGAACCAAATTACATCAAAGAATACCTAAAAATTTTCAAATTGAATTAACTGAATGATACATCTGTATCTCGACACACCTTTGATGCGAGAGTAGAACCAGTTATGATAAAGTTTGCCCCAGCTTCTGTTGTAAGTGCCTTAGGATGAAGGGTGTTACTAGTACCAAGAAGACCAAACAGTAATATTCCTTTACAAGGCTAACAGAGTCACTACACAATTAAAGAATGCAAAGAACAAAGCGAATTGCAATTGAAATTATTGAATATTATTCAGCACCTGCAAAAGATTTCCATGAGAATAAAGCTTTGGCCTCCCCACCCCAAACTAATGCCTATCGTTAATAGACTATTTTAGTAACCTATAAGAGAACTTACTTAACAGAAAAATGGTAATAGAGAAAAAAAACTGGTATTGTAGTAACATAGTTATCTGTACTACCATTAGACTATAGTAGCATCAATAATTCAAAGTCTAGCAAGGGAAATATGGTCATCCCATAATTTTCAATGTGGTAACAAGGCTAACATCTGCACCACTTAAGGTCTAATTTTCTAGGCTAGCATTCTTTGACGAAATATCATAGCTAAATTTGTAGTATGTATCTACATCATTTGCTAAATGCCCAGATTGAGCCCTGTTACACCATCTAGACCTACCTTCAAGCGCATTATTACTGGTAAAATGTTCAACATTCCAAGACGCAGTCCCAAAGAAAGGAAATCTGGTTGCTGAGTATTATTCAGAACCTTAAGACTGAGCAGCACAAACAAATATGTTTCCCTTAAGCTATTGCATCAAATTTCTCCTGATCAGCTGAATGAGTCAAAGCAGCATCAATAACTCAAGCTCCAGCAACTTTTCAGTGTGGTTACAAGGTTAACATCTGCATCACTTAAGGTCCAATTTTCTAGGATGTGTTTCCCTCAAGTTATTGCACTTAAGAAAGGTGGGCCTTTTATTTATGAAAGATCCATTTTAATGCCCATAATACCTATAAAATGGTTTGTATGTGAATATTTTAATCAAATTATAGTTTCAACCCTTTAGCATATCATTAATAGATTATTTCAGTTAATTAGCAAAGGAACTTGTTTAATACAAAAATGATAATAAAATAAAAAAACCTAGCATTGCAGTAACATAGTTATCCGTAGTATCATTAGATCAGAGCAGCATGAATAACTCAAGCTCCAACAAGGGAAGTATGGTCGTCCCAAAATTTTTCAACGTGGCAACAAGGCTAACAATTAATGTAAAAGAAACAAAAAGAAGAAAGAGGAAATAAGGAATCAAAGCGACATTGAACATCTTAATAAATTTTCTAAAAAAAGATAGTAGATAAGGGGAAAAGAAAAAGAGATAAATAGAGAGGGAGTAAATCAAACCCAACGGCTATATTCAAAGAAAGAGAGACATGAAATGAAATTTTTGCTGGTAATAGTTTACTTATTTAATCAACTTAAATCATTGCCCTTCAGATTTTTGCCTGCATTATCATCCACTCTTGCTCAGTCATATGCCACGTGTTACTCTTAGAACAACAAATCAGCTCCAAGGTTTCTCAAATGTTTAACACATGGCATGAATAAAGGTACATGTGTTCATTCATTAATTCTTAAATGCACTTAATTTTGTTACTATATGGATAGCTCTATGGTCCACCAGGCAAAAAGATCGACATCGTTTATAGATTAAAACAGTACCACTTTGAAGAACAACTCAAAAAAAAAAAGGAAAGAAAAAGAAATTATTACCTCCATCAATATGATAAAATAACATGATTTTAGCAAAGACTAAATATATACATATACATCCGTGAATGTAGTAGATCTTTAAACTTGGAAGAAATGCAATTAAAAGCAAATTATGCACGTGCTGCTGAACTATTAAATTAAAAAAAATTAGAAATCAATGAATTTAAATGTATATTTAATTTCCCCTGGTGGTAACATATCCTTCAAAAATAAGGGTTTTCAAGTCCTAAAGAGTTGCAAGTCTTTAGCCATGACTACCAAAATTTATCTCTAAAAAATCCATAGGAAAACAAAGGAGAAAGACAAAGAAAAAAAAAACTATCTAGAAAGCAAAGACACCTAAGGATTTGCAGCTTCTTCAATCAAGATTTTGTCAAACAAAGAAAATGATAAGATGAGTTATGTTCTTTTATCCAAAGAAAAGGGAAGAAAGGTCATAACAGCAACTTATGTTTAGCCAGTTAACTAAAGTAAAAAGAAAAGTTTGAATAAAATGAATTTTTGTGCAACTATAACATATTCTTTCTTTTCTTGTCCAAAAGAAAGAGTTGCATTAAGTGTCAACTAACAAAATTCATTCATCTCTATGTGAACCTTGCTAATATTTATAAGTGAAACATTTGCGGTGAATGCAATAGAATCCAAGACATAGGGAAGAGAAAAAGTAAGTACTCTTAAGATGTTACCTCTCTTAAATGACCGTTTTATTTTATCTAATGACTTAACACCTCAGATTTAAATGAATCATAGGAACTCTCTGACTCTCGGAGAGTTGCCACAAGCACAAGGCAAAAATTAAAAAAAATAAATCATTGTTTACAATTCATATAGTAAGCAAGGATCCATGCAAAGTTAATTATAAATGCTAAATAAGTGAAACATGTACATAAAAGAAAGTTAACAGATCACCAAGTGGAGCTAACCTATTCAAGTTTAACAATAAGCATTTGAGACAACTTTCTTTGCTAACAAACTACTACAACTAACGAAATTCTTCTAATCATCAAAGCTATCCAAGAGAGAGAAAGTGAGCACCAAGAGAAGAGAAAACAGCAATACAGAGAAAGTGACAGCAAAAGACAAAAAGAAAGCGAGAGAGATAGGGCAAATAAACCACTGGAAAGTAGAAAAGAAGTCGCCAAACATAGTTCAGGGTGGTGGAAGTGATAAACGTTATCATTGGTGTGCACAAATAATTTTCTTTAGACTACAATAGCACCAATAAGATGATAATCGATTTTTTAAATGAGATAGTAAGAGTGTCTTGAAAAGAACGACAAATATGATATGACAATGTTCTACAATCTACAATAACACCTAAAAGAAAGTAACAGAGTGAAAGAATAAGGAAATGATGAGGCAATCAAGGAGATCAGCAAAAAGTCAAAAATGAATATAAAGAATAAGAAACACAAGTTCATAAAATGTATCGCTTGAAATAACCAACAAATATATCTAGTGGAATTTTACGAAACGCATCTGTATAGAAAAGTCAAGACAGATTTTACAAATATATTTAAGGAAAAAATCTCTATAAAGGATCCAAAATAGAGATTTTAAAAAATCATCTCTATGGACAAGTTGACAAAGATATTCCTCCCAATAAAGAGCATGCTGCTTAAAAGAATGCAACAGTTGAAGAGTTTTCTTAGGCATAACTAATTAGCAAGCTTAAAAGCATCAATAAATAGGACATAAGTGAAACCCTCTTGAAGTTTTTTAGGAGAACAACAGGAAAAGTTACCTTGGATCCACTGTAATAGAACTTTGTAACATATTATGTTAAGAAAACACGTAATACAACAGTGAGAATATCACTAACTACTAGAGCTCTAAATGATAAAGAGATTTTTTTCTACCATATAAAAGCCACCCAACAAAAAGATTCCCCCAAAAATTGCTTACTATGGACTACAGAAGTAATTCCTATAATTACTACAAGAAACAAAATTTGTGCATTCTAACTAACACATGTAGTGAAAGACTGTTAATGTTACAATAAATCATTGTACCAGCATTTAAAAGAAATATATTACAAATTGTGCAAGTGAATCACTTTGATAATCCACAAACCAAAAAAAGAAAAATCCAAACAGACTAATGATTTCTGCCTAAAAAAGCACTTCTGCTCTCCTGTACTAAATTTTGAAAACATCAAGATGAAGTAAGAGAAAATCAAATGATGAGAAGCTCATCAATAATCAAAATATTCATAAAATAATTACCATCATGTTAAGATCCTTCGTTGATCAACATCTACATCCTACATCTTAGAAGAAAAAATTAAATCATCTAACAAAAAAAAAAATCAAAAGGTAAGACAAGAATCAAGACTTATTTTAATACAAAAGGAAACATCATGGATTACTAAACAAATAAAAAAAGTAAAAGAAAAGCTTGACAACATTTTTTCAATAATAAAGACTCAACAACACGAAACTATCAATACTCTTATGATTTTTTGCATTTACTAGTCATTTTGCCCTTTAGCTAGATAATTTCTTTGAATTAAATTACATAATTAGATTGAAAGATAAGTCATTTAAATGTCACAACAACCTTCTATAATTGATCTAAGAACATTGATGTACTGTCAATGATTGATAGAAGAAGTATTCACAAATACATTTTGTTTTTTCCCAAGAAAATAAGGAATCAAATGTAAACAAGTATAGAGTACCCTGTACCTATGCATGTGTAGGACTACTTGCTTTGAATGATAGAACTCTGATATTATAGAAATTGATATAACAATGATTTTGTTAATTTAAAATTCAGGTTGAATACCTAAAGCATATTCGGTGTAACAATTTAAAATTCTCAATACTTTGAATGATCTTTATGGATGTTTGTTGAATTATTCAGACCAAACAATGGTTTATTCCACTCAAGATGGATACAACAATGTCCTCAATGTATCAAAAGTGAGTTGTAATGCTAAGGATGATTTCTGTTACCTGTGCCACTGTGAAATTACCTTGATAAATGGAGCAAGATTTCTAAAATGGCAACTTTTCACCCAAAAATCATGTGTTGATTGAGCTTGATTTTCTTCAACTAGATATACTTCTAATTCGGTTCTAGCAAACCTGTTCACTTTCCTCTGTACTCTTAATATCAACTCTTTTTTGGTGGCCACCATTATCCTTAAAACCTTCCCCTGCTCCATTATATAACCATAATTAGAAGTTTCTAATCAAGCACAATCAAAGTCAATTACTTAAAGCAATCAAATTCAGAAACCAAATTTTGAGATAACAACATTCAAATCCTCTCTATATAGCACATTATCCACAAAACCTTCCCTTGCTCCATTCTGTAACCAGTAACCAAAAGTTTCAAATCAAGCATAATCAAATATAATTACTTAAGCAACCAAATTAAGAAACCAAATTATAAGGTAACAACATTCAAATCCTCTCTACATAGCATGTTATCCTTAAAACCTTCCTCTACTCCATTTATAACCAGTAATCAAAAGTTTTTAATCAAACACAATCAAATTCAATTACTTAAGCAAGAAACCAAATTCTAAGATATCAACATTCGAATCCTCTCCATATAGCATAGAAGGATATATTAGACAAAATCTCCTAACTAATCGATGCCTTCATGGTCAAGTAGCCAAATCACACAGCCAATTCTCAAAGACAAATTAATTTGAGTGATAATCATCCAATGTCTCCAAAGTTTCTACCTATGATTTTTCCTCTCAAACTTTCTTTCTCTAAATTTCTCCCTCTCCAATACATCTCTTTTTCTCTTCCAAGCTATGTAATTTACAGTATGAACACACAACGGTCATATTACCGTTAAAAGCATTAAATTTCAAAAATCAACAAAACAACATTGGTCCAGCATTGAGCATTTGCCATTGGTAAGAAAACGCTTTTACGTGTTCGCATGCAAGTGACCTTTCCCTATCGGTTCGGGTCGAGTATCCTTTAAGCCATGCCTTCTTCCTTTTATATAAACGGCCTCGCATTTACTAACTATAGGGGAAAGAGAAAGGCATGGCCTTCTATGCAGACTAATCTCTCTCCACTCGTGACTACCAATAAAAGACAAAAACATCCCCGTATCAAGCACTACAATAGGAGTGGATAAGAGGGGCTTTCTAATTGAGGGAGAAGTTCAAGGTTGTCTTTACGAGCATGGTAAGTGAAATTGAAGGAGGAAGGCATATTGTTTAGGTGTGCAATTCACATAGTCAAATTTCTATTCTCTGTGGTTTACCTTACTGAACACACCAATTTAAGGCAATACTTTCACGCCACATGTTGAAATTTTTTCAATCCTTGCATTTTAAGAGAATTGAAAAGAAAATGTGAAATGATAAGGTTTGCTAACATGTGAAGTTGGTGGAATATGAATCTTGAGACTTCTAAGCTTAAAAAGGAGATATGTATGATATATGTTATAATTTAATGTATAAAATATGTATGTGTTTATATATGTATATATATGTATTTTGATATATATGTCTTTGGAGGCAAGGGAAAGTGACAAGGAAAAAAAATAATGTAAAATTATTTTCCTAATAATTATAAAAATATTATTTAACTTCCTTTATAAATTAAAAAATACAAAAAGCACAAAAAATTTAAAATAAAAAATAAAAAACAACATAAAAAAACAAAAAATGCAAAACACAAAAGAAAAGAACAAAAATTTAGAAAAAATAAAAAATCATAAAATAATTTTCTTAACTAAAATAAAGTAAATACTCAAAAATATTAAAAATAAAGTTACTAGAAGAAAATAAGAGAAAAAAATTAAAAATACACAATAAAATTCTAAAAAGAAAACATATATGCAAGAAAAAATGAAAAAACTCAAAGAATTAAAAGAAAATAAGAGAAAAAAATTCAACAAAAATCATGACAATACATATGAAAAAACAATAGTAAAAACACAAAACTCTTTACAAAGTAAGAAAATAGGTTTTACTGAAAAAGAAAATAGTAAAAAATAAATATGAAAATAAGAAAAAAATATATCAAGAAAAATAATAAAAAAATATGTAATATAATATAATTGAAAAAACAACAAAAAGAGTAAATAATTAAATAAACGCAAAAGATTAGAAAACTTAAAAAATGAAAATGAAAAAAATAATGTAAAATAATTGAAAACAATGCAAAAATCATAATATATTTTAAAAAATTTGATTTGCATTGATCTTTTTAAAAAAAATAATAAAAATAAAATAAATCATATAATAAAAAATATCCAAACTAAATAAATAAAAGTATGTGAAAAAATAAAATAAAATTCAAAAAATTAGATGAATAAAAAATAAAAAATAATAGTAAGTAAAAAAAAATAAGTTAACAAAATTACAACCCCTTGGAATCTGCATTGCAGACTTCTATGTTATATACATGTTTGGCAACTAAAGCCTGCCTCATAGGCCGCATGGGTTTGCACGACGGATTGTTTTAAAATTTATGCTTTTAATATACAATGATAGATATAATGGACAATCGAAAAGTCATGGCAGCATACTTTCGAAGGCTGAAAAATATGAGGGTTAACTCTTTTAGCTTTAAGAGTGGGAGATTTATAATAAAGAAAAATTTTGATCCGAGTTTAGAAAGCCTATGATTCACCCGACTAGTTTGTGCACGCTCTTTTAAGAAGTCATATTGAACCATAAAATTAAAGGATAAAGGTGAATGTTAGAATGAGTGGCGAAAGACACACTATAAGTGTTAGAACGACAACAACACAATCAACATAAAGTTATCATAGCCGAAGATTGACAGCCAGAAGAAAAAAAAAATAGAGGAAACAACGGGCAGGTAATTCAGCATTTCATCCATTAATGTGAAGACAAGTCATATTTGTGATAAAATGACATGAATACCCTTTGAACAAGTATACAGCACATCCACATATATAAACCTTATTTTCGATCACCCAATGCCCTTTTAATGGTGTCTCTATTTTGCAGATTCTTTACCAAAACATCTATATTTCACACTCATTAGGGGATTTCATCCTTATGCATCAACATCAAGCCACTAGACATTTTTTAGGCTACATCAATAATTTTAAAAATAAAAATTATTAAATAATTTTTTAATTATATATATTATATAAAAAGTAACTTAAAATTAAAAATAATTTTTTTTTTGATGGCACTCAAATTGAAGGCCTAATGATCCAATGATCCAGTTCAAATAAAGGCTCAATAGTCAATTAATTAAATATTATAATAATCACCTTAATCATCTTTCACGTGAATACTTTCCCTTTTCACTGTTAAAATCGAAACATTGTGAAAACAATGATGATTTGCAAATGACATAGATGGGATAGAGGAAAGAAAAGAAACGTTTAGCAAGGTCGGTTCTTAGGTAAGGACACCTAAGCAATAGTCTAAGGCCCCATTTTTAAATTGGGTCCTATTTTAATTTTCAGGTCACTTAGGTAAAAGGTAATGAGCCATAAAACTGGTTCATGTTTCTACAGTTTGGTCTGTGATACATAGTAGAGCTCCGCAACTACCATATTCATGTAATTTGGTTAGGATGACACTTTTGCCAATTTTTCACCTTCTTCTCATCTCATAGGTTAGGTTATATTTAATTTGATCTGATTCAATGACCAATAAATCTCAACTGTGATTTTTAGATAAAAAACATCGACACAACTTCAATCCCTACTATAAACTTTTTACAACTTACTATTACCAAAGCATTATCAACAAAATGATGGCACCAATACTTACAACTTTAACCCATTTAAGAACTTGCATTCCAATAATTCAATAGAAAGACTAAGATAGAGCTAAGAAATTTAAAATCACTCATGAGATAAGATCTAGTAGAGCACTTGTTAATGAGATTTCTTTAATGAAATTGATTAAAGCTTGCTAATTGTCATATATAAGTAAATATATATTTTTTACAAATTTAATTTTTAAACTTATTTTTAATTTATAATAAAAATAACTTTATAGTTTTTAAATTTCATTTTAACTCCAATAATATTTTAATTTTTTACCATTTAAAATCTAATATTTTTATTGATTTCTAATATTTTTATTAATGGCAAGATAATCTTAGAAAAAATTCTTTTAATTAGATATTATTTTCAATTAAAATTTAGATATATTGTTTATTTACATAATTATTTAAAATTTGTTGTTTAATAAGTTTTTATGATGAAGATTATTATTATTATTATTTTAAAATATATTTTAATTTAGTATACATTTTTTTGTATAATTTAGAAAAATTATTTACATTTAATGATAATAATTTTTAGAACAAGTTGTGCTATAATATATCAATTGTTTAAATTTATCTAATGAATCAAAAATCTAGAAAGAGGTTTTATAAATAAAAATGAAAACATTATTTCAAATGCATCTTACTTACAATATTTTATTAACACTACATGTATTAATTGTTTTAAAATTAAAATTAATAAAAATTTACTGATATTTAATTATATAAAAAATTTTGCCTTCATATTGTTTATGTTCTTTTGAAATTTTAACTCATTCTTAGTGGTTAATCTTAAAGTATTTCTTATTTCTTATTTTTGCTTCGTGATATAAACCCTTGACATTACACTAGCAATGAGCTGTAAATGACTCACCCTACAAATTTTGATCTGTCCTAACCCCCAAAATTTCGCTTGTATTCCCGAAAAACTATTTTATGTAAGATTTTTTTTCATGTGTCTATCTTTTTTTTCTTTGGATTTTTTACCTTTTTTATTTTCTTTCAGTCACTTAAGGGTTTTCTATATTCTTTTTACATATATTTTTTTATTTTGTTGGGTGTTTTTAATTTTTTTCTTATTTTCTTTTAGTAACCTTATTTTTCTTGAATTTTTTAAGTTTATTTGTTTTTCATTTTTATATTTATTTCTATTTATTTTCTTTTATTTTTCAAAATAATTGTACGATCTTTTTTATTTTTGTATTCTTGTTATTTTTTGAGTTTTTCACTAATTTTTTTATGAATAAAATTTAAATAATATCTTTATCATTATTAAAAAATAATTTTAAGTGATTGTATCTTTCCATTGATTCTCAATAATAAAAAGTACAAATTTTAAACATAAAATTAAATTTTGCAATTGTACTCTTTGACTACTTTAATTCAGTAAAATAATAAATATTATATCTCACCATGCGAGCACATTTTGTCCATAAGTGTGGACTTTACCCTTGCCCACAATGCAAATCTTGAGGAGTGTGGGGTCTACATGCAAACACATTCCAAAATCCACACTGCTGACTCTAATGCTGTTTGCACATGTGGACCTCTAGGCGGGGTTCGTGTGTGAACACACCTTGTAGTCCATAATGTAGACTCCGATGTTTTTCATACATGCGAACTTCGTGTGCGAACATAACTCGGAGTTCATAATATGGACTCTGATGTTGTTCGCACATGCAGACTTCTAGGCAAGGTATATGTGCAGGCATACCCCAAAGTCTATAATGCTGACACCGATGTTGTCCACATATGCAGACTTTTAGTCAAGGTCCACGGGTAAACCTCGAGGTACCCCACAGTACAGACTTATGTTATCCGTAATACAGACTTTGTGATTGTCCTTATTGTGGACTTCGAGGCTTGTCTGCATTACGAACTTCATGGGTGAGGTCCACATTGTGGACTCTAAAATGGTCCACCATGTAGACCTTAGTTGTTTGCAATATGAGCCTTATCTTCCACTTTCCTTATTCTTAAAACTTTCATCATTATTGTCTCGTATGTTGCATGAGATAACCCTTGATTGATGCGTGTTTTGTTAAGAATTTAAATTTCTTTTAGCATCCTGCATTTGTTTTTTCATTGACTAAAGTTCAAGAATGCTAACCAAGGAATCCAATTATATGCTGATAAATAGATGAGATTTTTCGGGTAGCATATGCAACATTTCAACAACAATTTTTCCAAATTATATACAAAATTTTCCAAATAAATAATAAAAACTATATGTACAGTTGAAACATTTGAGATGGAACTCAAGTTCCTGTCATTCTTGAACATACAATTTCAGGCATTCCTTGCACATCAAAGACAAATTGAGGGTGAACTTCAATAACATATTGATGAAAGAAATCGAATCATTATGAATAAGAAGTGACAACAATAAGTCTTCTTCAAAGGGTTGATCAATGGAAGCTTCTATGAGCAGATAGCTAGAAGGCAAACAATCCTTCCATTGCTCACCTAAGAAGCCAAAAGTCAAGTATGTTCAAATTCTAGGCATCGAATTAAAGGGCTTCCATGAATTATTTATTACTCTAATGTGGAATTATTCTTCTATCTAGAAAATTGAGCAGCATCCCACAATTCAATCCTAATACAAAAGGCAAAGAGAAGCATATTGAAAAAAAATGGTCAAGATGCATAAAAAATTTAAAAGAAACAACCTTAATGATCATAAGTAACATTAAGATAAATTAATATTGAAAATTCCAAGTAACTCATAGCATTTTGTCAACATAAATCGTTGGTTAGAAATGTAGTCAAAAAGCATATAAAGAGAGTGAATTTACTAAATGCATACTGATTGCATGCTTTAAATGACAAAACTCCTAACCATTTCTTATGCACAAAGCACTATGTGCAATAACACTTTGCAATTGCAATCTCATCCCAGGAAGGATCAATAGAAAAATTCATATTAAATAGTAGGGACAATGGCACAGATTAACTTTTAAGGATAATAAAGAAGAATTTGTAAAAATCTTTTAAAGCAAGAAATTTAATAACTCATGCTAACTTTAATTCCACCAAGAAAAGGGCAATGGAGAGAGTTTTTAAGAAAAGACCAAAACTACATCCAAGTTTCCAAATTCAGATATACAAATACCAAAAATTTCTTCAAGGTAGGACAAACAAGTAAAATGGAAGCTACTTCTAGATAAGGTATTTTAAGTATAGGATTCTCCTTCACTCACAAATGCTATAGGATGGCAAAATTGAAACAAAATATATGTTTGTAATGAGAATATGTAAGAGTAACATTCTTTTAGCCCATAATAACACATCCTCACCATTCCATCTCCAATACTTCTATTATAAAATCATGTATATGAAATAGCATGCACAAAAAGTAAAATAACTTAAATATCTAACTAAATCCATTAGTTAAAACTCCAACAGTGATGATTGAGTGAAAAAACAACAAGACTAATTGCCTAGTTTTAGTTTTAGATTGTAAGAGCATATACCAAATTTAGAAGTCTGGCCGCCATTAACTATCAAAATTACAGCTCAAAGTTATACTTAATCATCATTATGAAATACATTTTAAAACAACTGATGAGCTAAATATTACGACCTTCCGATATAAGTACCTTATCTCAAACTTGTGAGCATGCATGCAAACATATTTTAAATTGCATGGAAGTATTAGAATACATGTTTGAACATGTCTTGTTGAATGCTTTGATCTTTTTCTTTCGTAAGACCATGAGCTACATTTTATGTGAAGCATGAAATGGTAGCAATATCAAGTAGTTTGCTGAGCAACAAAAAAACAAGAGTGGACCATAAAGGCCAGTGTCAGAAAAAGCATGCATAGCAAATCAGGTATGTGATAGAGGTTAACAAACATAAAGGATAACAACTGAGAGTAGGGAAACAAGATAGAGTAGAGACAATACTAACCTTAAAAAGTGAAAAGAGAGAATGAAATGAGTTAAGATTAGTTTGGTCACTAAAAGTTTGTGTTTTTTATACTAACCTCACGGACTGGCAAGTATGGGAAGCCCATCAGAGTTGATATTTTGTTTTACTGGCAGCTAAAACTTGTGAACAAATCAATAAATAAATGGATTTAGTTATGATTAAAAGACAAATAAATAAGCAATCATACAACTAAAATAGAAAGAATATCTATAGTCTAGCTTAATTGGCCATTGAAAGAGACTTTAATTTATTTTGAGCAATAGAAAAGAACTAGAGGGGAGAACAGATTCACACCAAATCAATAATTATTCTGACATGAATCAAGAAGGCCTAAAGCTTTCAATGACCAAAGCAGGAAAAACTTTTAAAGCCTTACCTCTAAGTTACGCAGCTGAATCAGGCTTACAAGTAAAGTGATTTGACTTCTAACAAGATACAATTGCTACAAAAGTGATACGTGGATGAAGATCCTATTAGATGATGAACTCTCTTTTTACTGACAGCACAACAAAAATGAAACCACATAAACCTCTAGTGCTTTGCAATTCTCAAGCGGTTTAAATCAAGGCCTTTTAAGATCATTTAAAATCAAATCAAGAACTTGGCAAGAAAATAGTGATACAAATCATCTATTAGCTACTTGTGACAAATCTATGAACAGAATAAATAAGCTTATTGTAAACATTAAGAACCAAGAATGTATCAGTTTAAGGGTTGTTTAATATCTTCAAACAAATAACAATAACAAAAATAGTGACAGCAACTTCATAACAAGGATAAGAGTAAGTCTTGAGCTAATAAACCTTCACTCGCGTAAGTATCTCAACTCCTTCAAGTGTAGATAACAGATTGTTTCTGAGATAAACAAACTAAAAATATGACTATTAGCTTCAAGAAACTACTATAACTAATTGAAACAGATAAAAGAAAATTGTGATAAGTGATAATATGCATCTATCTTCATTATATCCATATCAATATTTGAAAATTTTCTTTTTTAAGTAGGCATGCCAAAGCAAGCAGTAATCAGTGACATACTTCAAGATTGAGGATAGCATATCTGTTTCACGCATTTACTTTTCTCAAATTATTAAAAAAAACTATTAGAGAAACATGACATCAGCTACCACTTCTCTGATAATTTTAGGCAAATAACTTCTCTAGTATACAGACAAAAAACCAATAAGGCAAGAAACATGCATATAATATCCATCATTTAACTAGTCAATCCCCAAAGCCAATATCAAATCACAATATAAAGACCAATAGTGTTAATTTAATATCAAAATATATTTCTAAATTTCATGCTTAAGCTATTTATAGACAATTACAGGCACAGTTTATACAAACATTGCTTCTGAATTACCATTATCTTTGAAGTATTTCTAAAAAAACCAGTGCATGCCCTAAATTTTTTAAATGCTAATGCTATCGAGAATACTTACTTGTACTTGTAAAATAAGAGCACCAAAATCATGGAATTCTTAAGAATTGGAAATAATACATGTATTTATATAACATTTACGAATGCAAATGTGTATGTATTTAGATATGAGTGTATGGATGAATTCATGGATGCAAATATGTGTATGCATGCAAACAAATTAGATATGATATGTGGGAAAAAGAAATTAAACAATGAAGGACATTCATAGGGGCTATACTAGTTACTAAATAAAGTGCAAACCTTGAAAAGTCACAAACACCTTACATTGTTAAGACATTCTCCCAATATAGCCAAGTGGAGGTAAATCTAATGATAAAAGTACTCGACCACACGACTTGCCACATGATATTAGATAAGAGCATATGACACCAAACATAGCTCCTTTTCTTCAAATGAGTAAAGTCCTTACTCAAAATGATGAATGGTTAAAAGAAGCCACACTAGTCAACAAATTATGAATTGTCACAAAACGAAAGTTTATATTCACATGATGCTTACACAATAAGAGGATCCATGCAAAGCTGACTAGTTATAATAAAATCAAGTTGTGAATTTTTCATTGTCATATAAAATTTCATAAAAAACTGTCAAACATGAGCCTTTCTAAAATAAAATGAAGGATCATATTACCTATTAGAAGGGGCTGATGCAAATGTTCTTCTTATCTTGAAATTGAAACACAAAAATAAGTATCACTTAACAAAAAACCTCATAAAAATGCAATGAAATGATGTGTGAATATTAAGTAATTATCTTTCCTCATACTTAAGCAAATACAAGCTTAAGTCCGTAAGCTATTTGCCTGGAAGGAACAAACTTTTTATAACTTATTAAAACTTAAAGTAGATAACAACGATAACTTCAAGTAAAAACATAACTATAACAATGATTGAGAAAACACAAAATTAAATAATAAAAGAGATAAGTGCTTATCCATACAACTACACCTCTTTGCTAATCATATTGATCAAGCATAATTCTTTGGTTAAGTAAAAATTATTGAACATCTTATGAAAAAAAAAAAATTATGTGTTGTGGACCCTTAGTAACAATAAAGATATATACCCTATCATTTCTCTCACAACCTATCAATTCTCTTACACCTTAATCACATTCAATGGCTGCAAAAATTCTTCATTACTTACATAAACTTTAAGATGAATAGTAAAAGCAATCATAATTAGAATTACTAATATTTTTTTGCTTTTAGTTTGCCTCAGCCTTATGCTGTGAAAAGGACCAAATAAGCATGTGAAATCCACATAATAAAAAGGATAAAGAAGAATCATAATCTAAAGCAAGTTTCTCCATTAAACCTATGCTTACTACCTAATCAGAGACACCGTGATTAAATACTAAAAGCCATAATCCTAAAATCTTGAATCCTAACGACAATCCTCCATTTGCTAACTTAGCTGTTTATTTTCATTATCCATTATGGTAAAAAGACCTAAGTTGCATGACATGCATCACATTCACTAATGGACAAGCTTGTTATTCAACATTCAGTGCTAAATTATTAGTTTTTCAAGATAAAGGAATCTAAATTAAAGAATTATATATACCTCTTCCTCACTCTCTCTTTTAAGCTCTAATGTAGCACAGTGCCTCCTCCTTAGTGCTTCTAGCTCTACCATTATGCCGAGCAACAAGACAATTTCAACCCATAATTTTTTAACATTACAAGTACACATAAGGAAAGTTTATCAGTTTAAGAAATTTGGAGCCAATTGTTATGATGAAAAGCCATCTAGCCTTTTAATAAACATGAAAATACATTAACTTACTTTTATGATCATTTTGAGAACTCCACCAGAATCATAGATTGATTCCACTTATACCTTATGTGAATTGAAAACAGTAACAATATATTAACAGCTATTATAATCTTTACACATATAATGACTAAAATATGCAGTTACCAAAAATTATCAAATCTACAGCAGTCAAAACATAGCCCTAAAATAAATAGTGCAACAGTATCTACACACAAGAGTTGAAAAAATGTTATAACCAAACGAGACATATATGACGCAATTTCCCTATCCTTTTGAGAAGATGTTGCTTCAAAAGCAATATGGATTATCCCATGCAAATACCAAAGAAAAAAGTTTATTTCGTATAATTGCATAATTTATTGAATATTGAAATAAGAGTGTTCAAAGATCTCTCTTGCTCAAAAACTTCATCAAAGAATGTATATACAATTACATACAAAACAAGCTAAAAGACATGCAAACAAGAATATTACAAGATTGAAAGCAATAGATAAAAAAAAAGTCTTTTTTTGGTTGCATGCAAAGAATAGAGCAGCATTCAAATAAGATGAGGGGTTCCAAGAAGGATCTAGAAATACTATAAATACATATCATCGGATAACACTTACCAGTAGTTGGGTATTATTTAATTTGCTATTCTCCATAAGAATATCAACTTCAAAGAAAAAAGGATTAACTGGATTAAAAAAGAAAAATGATCAAAAAATTAACCTTCATTAAAATAAAGAAAAATAAAAAGAAAAGTTCAATTTATATGCTCAGAAACAAAAGTAGAATATAATTTATTAGATGTTAGATCAACATTCTGCACAAGTTTATGCAGCTTAAAAACTTCATCATGAATTGTATATAGAAATACATACATAATAAAGTAGATAGGCAAGTTATAAATTGAAAACAAGAGAGAGAAAGATTGTTTATTTTGGTTGCATATAAAAGAACAAGGCAGGCCTCATATTGATTGATACCTATCCATTTCTTGACTCTATATAACTGTAACTTACCGAAAAAAATAGAAACATATCTCACCGAAACAAATCTCTAAAGCAATTAATCGAATTAGTGAGAAGTCATCTGTCAATAAAATAACATTTAAAAATGATGACTTACTCTTTTCATTTTTCTATTAAATAAAAAAGATAATTCACAAGATTAGTATCAATAGTAACCTAAAGCTGCTTAAAAAATGTGATGTGTTTTTAAAAACGATCCACAGTTGCTATGAACAGACTCAATTGGATAGCTGCATATTAATTTAATTTGCTGATCTTCATAAAAATATCAAATGCAAAGAAAGAAATAAGAACATGGTTAAATAATAGAGGTGACCAAAAGAAAGATGAACTTGGTTGAAATAATAAAAGTGACAAAAAAATTAACTTTTGTTAAAATAAAAAAGTTTAAACAAAAAAGTTCATTTTGTATACTGAAAGAGAATAGTGAAAGCATTGCCTCATTTATTATGCATTAAATCAAGAGTTCGTTGAAAAAACTTCATCAGGCAATGTATGTTAC
The DNA here is from genome assembly GCA_021397835.1 of Moringa oleifera. NCBI lineage: Eukaryota > Viridiplantae > Streptophyta > Magnoliopsida > Brassicales > Moringaceae > Moringa > Moringa oleifera. The sequence goes on from JAJFZO010000695.1 coordinate 81,593, forward strand.
ATACATAAACAAAGAGGATAAGTAGACAAATAGATTATTTTGGTTGACCCAAAAGAATCAAGTAGGCCTTGTTTTGCTTAACGATTATCCATTTCTTGGTTGTATATAACTGTCACTTCTACACAAAATCAACTGTTATGACTCCAAGAAGATGTATAACTAGTGAAGAAGTTTTTCACTAACTAAAATACGTTTACAAATGATGGCTAACTCCGTATATTTTTTGATTCTAGTTAAAGAGTTACACATAAAAAAAAAATTCAAAATATTAAAACACTAACCTTCTTGGTGACATTGAAACTGCATGATAAGTTGTGGTAACAAGTTTTGAAAGGTGAGGTCTTTTCAAATAAGATCTACAAACACAATAAATAAACACAATTGGATAATACTTACCAAGTGTAATTTGCTGAGCTCTATGATAAATCCTAGTAAGGAACAAGCAACAGAAGGCCTAACTTGAAAGGTTTCAATCACAAGAAAGATTACTTAATGAATAAGAATGAGTTCATCCAACAAACAACGGTAGGCCTAATACTCAAAGAAAATGAATATAAAGTTATGAATCTACCATAATAACATTCCAAAGATCTTGTCAACTTTCATAGAAAGAATAAAATTAGAGGAACTTTGAGTATGCATGATTGTATGCAAAGACCTAAAAACATCTCTACCTAGTTCCATAACATCACAATCAAACAGCCCCTCAGCTGCTTCAAAAATAATGGGATGACTTACACTTCTTAGGCCATATATACTGGCACTTTTTATAGAAGAAAGTCAGTAGGAAACTAGAAATATGTTCATACCTCAAATTTCGCTGCTTTAATCAAGCTTTTGCTTCACTTCTTTATGGACATCAGGCTTTACAAGTTAATAAAAATGAAAAAATAAGCAAAAATCACCAAAGAAGGTACAATCACATAAATCCTTATAGAACATCTAAGAGTTGTACAATACATTTTCCTTCCAGATGTGTGAATGAAAAAAAAATGGAGGAAAAAAAGAATGAGAAAGAACAATAAAAGGTTATGAGGACAAGAATATCCAATTATGTTACAATTGGTCTTTATTGCATAAAATAATTCAAACATTTAACTTAGGAGGGTTAATCAAAGGCCAATGGTTTAGAGCATCAGTTGCAATACACTCAAAAACTTAGTAGTTGAAGTCAACAAAATTACCAAATGGCGTACACAAATTTGCACAACTGTTCTTGAAATAGTGAACATCAAGAAAATTGTTTACAAAAGACCTGTATGCTAGTTGCCAAAATGTAAAACTATAAAGAACAACGATATCTAAACTCTTAACCACTTAATTCCTTATGTTGAAATATAGAATAAGGTATATAAACTAAAAGAAAATTGTAAAACAGGTTTGTTTTTAGATACTATAAAACATCATAACAGAACACGAATATTCACTATAGGATATTAAAAAGATTTTACCTAGAAAAGGGAAAGGAAAAACCCATAAAAACAAAGATATTGGCCTGCACATTATCAACAGTGATTGGTTCTATTAATGTAGAAATAGGTTGGCCCACAACGCCATCCTCTGTTACTAAAGTGTAGATAGCCACCAGTTTGTACCCACATCATCAACATTAACTTCATGCATCTTCCCTGTCTTTTGTGCAGCATCATCAAATCATCGAGATTAGACAAATAAGAAGTTGTACTATCCAATTACCTATGAGCTATCAATACGAAAATTGGATCTTTTTAGGGAAGTTGCCAAATGATAAGAGGATACTAATAGGAAAAACAATGATTCAAAAGCTACAATATCTGATAAAGTAAGATATTTAGATAATAAAATACACTTCAGAAACGAAGGAAGAGAAAAGGAAAAGAACAAAGCACCTAGAGCCCAACAAAGAAAAAGTTTTAATCATTTCATTTGATATCAAGTTTACACATGTCATACATGCCATAACAGTGGTAGTAAGACAAAACGAACTTTAGTCATCCAATAAATAGGATCACAGAGAAACAAGATCCTTTGCTGATTGACAAACTTGAACCATATGGATTACTAAAAGTTGAGAAATTGTTATTTAACCATAAATTTCGTTCAACGGAGAAATGTCAATATAGAACACTTCACAACAAGTAGTAAAATGAATTGCTGAATTTCTAGTAAGTTGATAACAAGATAGAAATTGAAGGATTTATCATACTCAGAATGGAGATAAGATCAAAACTTCTAACCATAGATCTAAGCCATTGAATTCTAGTTTGCCCCCCCTTTTTTCCACTATAAATGCCAGAACAGTATATAAATAGGTGAGGAAACCCTCCCTTCAATCTCTAGCTTATTTATATGAGGAATTTCTGAAATTAAACAAATACATAAATAATGAAATATAACGACAACATTGATAGAATTTATGAGAAAATGATCACTTTATTATACAAAGTAACCAAGCACGAGATCACTTTTGGTGAATGAAGGAGAAAATAATAAATCAAGTTAGCACAACTAGGACCAACTAAACAAAGTTCTCTGGTCAAAAGGCTCACATTGACAACAACAGTTAAATTATATCAAATACTATCTTGATATGAAGAAAGATATTTTAGATTTCAAGTACTTCAATCTTCTTCAGAACATAAATATTACGAGATAGGAAATGATCATCATGTCTATAACTACCATCGTGATTTTCATTATGACAAAAACACGTGAAAACCATTTAAATGTGAATCAATAATAAGTAAGAAAAGCTGAAAAAAAAAACTTCGTGTTAATTGAAAGTTTTGAAGACTTAGGACTAGGAAAAGTAGGACATAAGCTACATGGTAATTTTTTTTTTAATAAAGAAACATAGTATTTCCTTCTAGAAAGTTAGGAATCAATTTCAAAATGTCGAGGCTGCCAATAGTAACAATAACTCATGATATGATCACCCAGTGGTTATCTAAGAATAAAAGCAATGGAAACAATAAATATGAATTAATTTTTTTAATTCTGACCAAAAAAACTAGTGTGAAAGCATACCTTCATGTGTGCCCTTGCTTCAAATTGATGCAAGTGATGTGACATCCCTCCCATATGAGAAAACTTCATGGTTAACAAACTTAGAGCTTGAAATTCTTTTCACTATGTTATAGTTCTATTATATTACGTTCAAGAACAATTAGTTGGTCCTATTAATTAGCTTAAAAAGCTTCATGAAAATTTACAACAAGCCAAAAAATTTGTAGATGCGTCAAACTAGCAAACCTAGATGATTCGATATTTTTAAAATTATTGTAAGAAATATTAAGACACTATTTATGTATTTTAGGCTCACCTGTTTCATGATTGATAGGCAACATGTGTAAGAAGTCTAAACTTTGAATTTAATCTATATGACTTTTTTAACTCATAAACACAAATAACCTAGAAACACAATCACCAAAAAAGATATAATGATTAAATGCCACATAACAGATTTCTTTGGAGAGTGTAATAGATAAAACAAAGAAATACAAAAGTTAAGTACCTTTCTAGTTCTCTCTAAGTTAAATTTTGTCATCCAAGGCCCCATTGTTAAAACTAAATTCCTAGCACTATTAGGTAATTGTGGTAATGGAAAGGCAACCATTGGTGTTGAATTAACAAAAAAAAAAAATATTTTAGACATAAGGATAGACATTGACAAAAAAACAAAGGAATAAAGGATTAATTATAGCAAAGCATTACAAGATAAGATCAACTTTCTTACTCTGTTTGCATAAATCACATTGGCAAACACAAATATATGCAGATTATTATTAAGCAACAAGACCTACTAATGTGATATTTAGTCATCAAGCATAAGCCCACATATGATCATCCTCGATTCTCTCATCTTCTTTTGACAAAACATTGTTGCTATTTTTATCCTTGAATGCCCCAATGTACTACAAGTTTCATTGGATAATATGATCAAACCAACTGTAAAGTCTTTTCCATCAATTACACAACAATAACCCAGAAATTTACTAGCTATTATTACCTTGTTAGCGAGGAGGCTGAACATGTTCAGGATTGGAAGTAAGTAAGTTACAGAGTTATGGAGTCAAAAGTTATCCACAAAGCAAACATTTGTACCTGTTGGATTAAGGAAAAGGATTTACATGAGAACAATAATGGACAAAGTGAGACAAGGAAAGAATATGAAGGACAAAGATTTCTTTTGGATTGCAGGCAGCAACAGGATGTCTCAATCATCATAAACACGGAACTTCTTTGGAGTCTCCAAATGGGGGACCAAGTAGTAAATAACAATAAGGACAAGTGATCTTTGTAACCGATAAAATTTCAATAGGAATTAAGACATGTAATAAAACATGGCTTTTAAGGGAATGTACTAAGTAGAGATTCTATTTTCTATATGGTGGTTGCATTCACCTAGACCATATAGTTTTTATGGAGAAAGAAGTCAGCCTCATTGTTTCATCCCATAAGAAACTAACATGACACCCATTTTTAGCTTCACTGCTAAGTATCCAACAATACATCTGTCTTTATGTTCATAAATTTAGTATTTCTAGTTTTCTTGTCTCTGAGTAAAAAAAAAATAATATTAGGATCAATTGAAATATGGATAAAGGTCACCTGAATGACACAAGGCAGGAAAATAGAGTTGAAAAAACTACATGGTCAGCTAAATCTTCACATGGTGTTTTGTTTTACAAGGTACACTGTCAACATCATCAAAAATTTGCATGTATGATATAGTAAATGAAAAGGCTATGCCACTTAAGAACATAGAGAATCTTCCATTTTTTCAACAAAGTTACCTTAATAGAAGTGCAAGGCATATAATCCACTTTAGTAGTGCAGGGCATATAATGCACTTTAGTTACTTTTATAAAGCACACAAGCATGCGTAAATTTTGAAGGAGTTCTTGCTTTAAATGAAATTGAGTTCGGCATATTAGCGTGAGTGTGGCAATGGTTCTTCAACTTTAATCATATAACTTGAACAACTCATACTTTTCTTGATTTAGCTATAGTTTATAGATTCCACCTCTATCGCAAAAATGTTGTAAACAGGCTTATGACATGAGAATCTTGTTTCTCTGTGAACATAAGATAGTTGATTCAGGTCTTTCCTAAACTATAGTATACAATCACACCTAGATGGAAAGGGAACAATCAAACATTAACTTTACCAGAATTGAATAGACAATATCGTCCACATTATTTCACAAGCTGACAATCATGTAATACAAGGCTAATATAATTTCACATTAAATCAAGAGTTTGCTAAAAAACTTCATCAGGAAATGTATATGAAATTACATACATAAACAAAAAGGATAAGATAACAAGCAGATTGTAGGTTGAAAACAAAAAAGAGAAGATTGACTTATTTTGGTTGACCCAAAAGAATCAAGCAAACCATGTTTTGGTTAACAACTATCTATTTCATGGCTCCATAGAAACTATCACTTCTACACAAAATCGTTGGTTGTGGCTCCAAGAAGATGTATAACCAGTGAAAAAGTCTTCTATCAACCAAAAAATGTTTACAAATGATGGCTAACTCCATTTTTTATTTTTTCAATTCTAGTTAAACAATGACACAAAAAAATGATAATTCAAAATATTGAAACACTAACCTTCTTGGCCACATTGAGACTACATGATGAGTAGTTGTTGCAGGTTTTGAAAGGTGAGGCCTTTTAAGTAAGATCCATAAATACTATAAATGAACACAATTAGACAACACTTACCAAGTGTAATTTGCTGATCTCCATAATAAATCTTGGTAAGGAACAAATAACAGAAGGCCTAAATCGAAAGGTATCAATCATAACAAAGATTGCTTGACGAATAAGAAAGAATTCATCAAACAAACATCGAGAGGCCTAAAACTAAAAGAAAATGAATATGAAGTTATGAATCTACCATAGCAGTATTCCTAAGATCTCGTCAACTTTCATAGAAAGAATAAAATTAGAGGAACTCTGAATACATATGATTGAATGCAAATACCTAAAAACATCTCTACCTAGTTCAAAAACATCACAATTAAACAACCCCTTAGCTGCCTCGAAAATTATGAGATGACTTAACACCTCTTAGACCATGTGTACTGGCACTGATTCAGGAAGAGAAAAGTCACGAGAAAACTAGAAATATGTTCATACCTCAAATTTCACTGTTCCAATATCATGCTTCTGCTTCATTTCTTTATGAACATCACGCTCTACAGGTGAACAAAAATAAAAAAATAAGCAAAAATCACCCAAAAAGGTATAATCATATAAATCCTTACAGAACATCTAAGAGTTGTACAATCTATTTCCCTTCCAAAAGTGTGAAAGAATTTTAGAAAAAAAATTAAGAAAAAAAAAAGAATGAGAAAGAAAAAGAAAAGGTTATGGGGACAAGAATATCCAATCATGTTACAATTGGTCTTTGTTGCATAAAATGATTCAAAAATTAACTTAAGAGGGTTAATTAAAGGCCAATTGGTTAGGGCATCCATTGCAATACACTCAAGAACTTACCGATTGAAGTCAACAAAATTACCAAATGGCATATACAAATTTGCATAACTATGCATGAAGTAATGAACATCAAGAAAATTTTTCACACAAAACCTACATGCTAGTTACCAAAATGTAAAACTACAAAGAACAAAGACATCTAAACTCTTGACCACTTAATTCCTTATGTTGAAATATAAAATGAGGAATGTAAATTAAATGAAAATTACAAAATAGGTTTGTTTCTAAATGCTCTAAAACATCATAATAAAACTTGAATATTCACTGTAAGATATGGAAAAGATTTTGCCCATAAAAGAAAAAAGAAAAATCCACAAAAATAAGGATACTAGCCTGCACATTATCATCAGCGATTGGTTCTGTTGATGTAGACATAGGTTGCCCCTCAACACCATCCTCTCTTACTAAAGTGTAGATAGCCACCAGTCTGTACCCCACATCATCAAAATTAGATACATACATCCTCCTTGTCTCTGGTGCAACATCATCAAATGAATCTGTAAAAAATAAAAGTTTTAAGGAACCAACGGACATAGTAGTAGTTAATTATATCTAGGAAAATATCGATTTTGTGAAGTAGAGGCATGTCGTAAGTTTGGCTAACAAAATATAAAGGGAACCAATAGCATATCAAAAGGCACATAATAAATAAGTACCAGAGGATATAATGAACTACAGAAAAAAAGTTACATTAACCCAGTTTTCTTGTTCTCATGTAACCCCTCAAACGTGGTAAGGCCCTTTCTACCTCCAAACTACCCTCCAAATCCTTTGATAATACTTTCTTCAATGGCATTTCTGATAATTCGAACATTATTGATAGATGGAGGAGCCACCACTAGGTAACACAATTATTTTTCCAACACATTATCACCATTTCTAAGGGTTTAAAAAGTTTAGAAATAGAGAATGTTCAAATAATTGCAAAGGAAATCACATATTGGCCGTGAGACTTGATAAAAGCCAACCCTTAAATTTCAATGAGATAATATTAGTACAAGTAGTTAAGCATACTTACTTCGCATGATTCACATACGCAACACCAATCCATGGCAGCCTCAGCACACGTAATCTAGGTATATTATCCTCATCAGTTCAGGAAAGTATCTCCATTCATCTAAACCCTTAACCACTTAATTCCTTATGTTGAAATATAGAATATGGTATATAAAATTAAAAAAAAATTACAAAATTGGTTTATTTTTAGATGTTCCAAAACTTCATAACAGAACTCAATATTCACTGTAAGACATTAAAAAGATTTTATCCAAAAAAGAAAAAGAGAAAAGCCAAAAAAACAAGGTCATTGCTTTACACATTGTCAATAGTGATTGGTTCTGTTGATCCAGAAATAGGTTGGTCCTCAACACCATCGTCTCTTGCAGGAGTGTAGATAGCCATTAGTCTATACTTCATGTCATAAATATTAGATTCATACATCCTTCTTGTCTTTCTCGTAGCATCATCAAATGTGAATACAAAAATGAAACTTTTAAGGAACCAAGAGATATAGTACTAGTTAATTATATCTAGGAAAACATGTAATCTATAAAGTAAAAGCATGTCATAAGTTCAGCTAACAAAATATAAATGCAGCAAATAACACATTAAAAGGCACATGATAAATAAATACCAAAGGAGCTATAGAAAAAAAGTTATACTAACCCAGTTTCCATAGTCTCACGTAACCACTCAAACTCGCTAGGGCCTTCTCAACCTCCAAGATAATTTCAAAATCCATTGATAATACTTCCTTCAATGGCATCTCTAATAATTTGGACATTACTGACAGATGGAAGAGTTGCAACTAGGAAACATAATCATTTTTTCAACTATATCACCATTTCTAAGGGTTAAAAAAGATTTGAAATAAAGAATATTCAAACAGTTGCAGAGAAAAATACACAATGGTCGTGAGACTTCATAAAAGCCAACTCTTAAATTTCAATGAGATAATGCTAGAACAAACAATTAGCATACTTGATTAGAACAAAAAGGCAAACACAAAGCACAAGCATACAGAGACACATAACCACATGGAGTAATAACATGTACATATAAGTATCCAAGAGAGATATGCAAAAGTAACGCAAGCACTAAAGCAAAACAGAGAAAAAAATTAACATAAATTTAACAAAGTCAAAAAAGATTAGAAATACTTACTTCGCTTGATTCACATATGCAACAACAACACATGGCAGCGTCAGCACATGCAATCAAAATATATTATCCTTATCAGCTTAGATTCAAGAAAGTATCTTCGTTCATCTAAACCCTTAACCAGTTAATTCCTTACTTTGAAAGACAAAATTAGATATATAAAATAAAAGAAAGTTGCAAAACTGGTTTGTTTGTAGATGTTCTAAAACATCATAACAAAACTTCACTGCATGACATTGAAAGGATTTTACCTAGAAAACGAAAATGGAAAAGCCATGAAAACAAAGTTACTGCTCTCCACATTACCTACAGTGATTGGTTCTGTTGATCTAGAAATAGGTTGGCCCTTAACACTATCCTTTCTTATTGGAGTCTAGATAGCCACCAGTCTGTACACCACATCATCAACATTTGATTCATACGTCCTCTCTGTCTCTTATGCAGCATCATAAAATGAGTTTGTACAAAAATGAAACTTTTAAGGAACCAAGGGATATAACACATGTAAATTATATCTAGGAAATTATTTAATATGTGAAGTAGAAGCTTGTCATAAGTTTAGCTAACAAAATATAAGAAGACCAATAACATATTAAAAGACACATGATAAATAAATACTAGAGCATATAATGAACTACAAAAAAAAGTTACACTAATCTAATTTCCTTATTCTCGTGTAACCACTCAAATTTGCTAGAGCCTACCTCCAAATACTTTGATAATACTTCCTCCAATGTTATCTCTAGTAGAACATTACTGATAGATGAAGGAGTTGCCACTAGGTAACATAATCATTTTTTCCATTATTATCACCATTTCTAACGATTTAAAAAAATTAGAAACAGAGAATATTCAAACAATTGCAAAAAAAAAAAAAAATCACACATTAGCTTTGAGACTTGACAAAAATCGACCCTTAATTTTTAATGAGATAATACCAAAGCAAGTAATTGGAGTACTTAAGTAGATAAAAAAAGGCAAACATAAAGTACAAGCATGCAGAGACACACAACCACATGGAGTAATAACATACACATAAGTATCTATAGAGAGACATAGAAAAGTAATGCAAGCACTCAAGCAAAACAAAAAGAGAAAAATAACGTAAATTTGACAAAGTCAAAGAACATTAGAAATAGTTACTTTGCATGATTTACTTATGCCACAACAATCCATGGTAGCCCCAACATACACAATCCAAATATGTTATCCTTGTTAGGATAGGTTTAGGAAAGTATCTCCCTTCATCAAGAAGTGCAAAAAGGAAAATAATGATGAAGACATGCAATTTATTTTGAGATAGGTTTTCATAAAAGTCAATACCCATGGAGAAGATTAAGGTGGATTTAATTGTTGCATATTCTGGTGGTTACAGGGATCCAAGTGTAAACACTTTAATTCCTGCAACTCCTAAAAAATGAGGAAAGCAATTTTCAGATAAGTGTTTCTGTTCTACAAATTTTATCGTTTCTCAACAGTGATGCTACATTTATTCTATTTACCTACAGTTCACTAGCATTTTACAAACATCCTCCTCTTTTTCCTCAACTTCTTGTCAAACTTTCTAGAAATTTCCATGAGGAAAGTTCAAGAATGCTGATTAAGGAACCCAATTATACATTGATAAATAGATGATATTTTTCACGTAAAATATGCAGCATTTTAGCAACAATTTTTCCAAATTATATGCAAAATTCTTTAAACAAACAATAGAAACTATACATGCAGTAAAAACATTTGAGGTGTTACTCAGGTTCTTGTCATTCTTGAACACATAATTTCATGCATTCCTTACACATCAAGGACAAACTGATAGTGAACTACAATAATATGTGCTAATTTTTTTAATATAAAAATATAGTATTTGCTTCTAGTAAGTTAAGAACCAATTTCAAAATGTCAAAGCAACTAATAATAACAATAACTCATGACATGAACAGTGGGTGTGTAGGAATAAAAGTAATGCAAACAATCAACTTGATTTCCTAGAAATATGAACTTTTTTTTTTTTTAATTTCTGACCTAGGAAAAAGCTAGTGTGAAAGCATACCTTCATGTGTGCCCTTCCTTCAAATTGATGCAACTGGCGCAACAAACCTACCATCTGAGAGAACTTCATGGTTGCTAAACGTAGAAAACTTGCACTGAAATTCTTTTCACTATGTTATAGTTCTATTATGTTACCTTCAACACATAAAATCAGTTGGTCCTATTAATCAGCTTGGAAATCTTCATGAAAATTTGCATTGAACTAACAAATCTACAAATGCATCAAACGCAAACCTACATGATTCAACTATTTTTAAAATTATTGTAAGAAATATTAGGAACCTGTTTCTAAACTTTAGGCTTACATGTTCATGACTGATAGATAACATGTATGAGAAGTCTAAACTTTGAGTCCAATTTTTATGCTTTTTTAACTTGAAAGTATGAACAAGCATAATGACAAAAAAAGAAATAGTGGCTAAATGCCACATAATAGATTTCTTTGGAGAAAGTAATAGGTAAAACAAAGAAACGCATACTTAAATACCTTTTCAATTCTTTCCAAGTTAAATTTTGTCACCCAAGACCCCCATCACTAGGACTAAATTCCCAATACTATTAGGTAATTTCAGTATTGGAAAGGCCACCATTGGTTTTGAACCAACAAAAAAAGATTTTAAGCATGAGAACAGACAATGGCGGAGAATAAAGGAATAAAGGATTAATTATAATGAAGCATTACAAGATGAGATCAACTTGCTTACTTTGTTTGCATAAATCACAATGGCAGACACAAATATATGTAGATTATTATTAAGCAACAAGACCTGTTAATGTGATATTTAGTCATCAAGCATGACCCACATATTATCATCCTCGATTCTCTCATCTTCTTTTGACAAATCGATTTTGTTGTTTTTATCCTTAAATTCCTCTATATACTACAAGTGTTGTCTGTTAATATGACCAAACCAACCGTAAAGGCTTCCGCATCAATTGCATAATAATAACCTAGAAATTTACTAACTATTGTTACCTTGTTAGCGAAGAGGCTGCACATGATCAGGTTTAGAAGTAAGTAAGTCACAGAGTTGTGAAGTCAAAAGTTATCCACAAAGTAAACATCAGTATCTATTAGGTTAAGGAAAAGGTTTTACATGACAACAACAATGGACAATGTGAAACAAGGGAAGAACATGAAGGACAAACCTTGTTTTGGGTTACTGATAGCAAAATGAGATAGACGCGGAGCTTCTTTAGAGTCTAGAAATATGAGACTAAGCAACAAACAACAAGGACAAGTTATCTTTGTAACCCACAAGATTTTAACAGGAATCAAGAGATGTAATAAAGTATGGCTTTTAAGGGAATGCACTGCTAAGTATCCAACAATAACATCTATCTTTATGTTCATAAATGTAGCTTTTTCAATTTTTTTTGTCTCTGAGTCAAACAAATTAAGACCAATTGAGATATAGATAAAGACCACCTGAATGACCGAGGCAAGAAGGCAAAGTTGAAGAAACTCCATTGCCAACTGAGTCTTCACATGGTTTTATGTTTTACCAGGTACACTGTCAACATCATCAAAAATTTACATCTATGATATGGCAAATGACAAGGCTATGCCACTTAAAAACACAAAGAATCTTCCATTTCTTCAATAAAGTCACCTTAACAGAAGTGCAGGGTATATAATCCACTTCAGTTACTTTTATGAAACATATAAGCAAGCGTGTTTGAAGGGGTATGTGCCTTAAAAGAAATTAAGTTTGATGTATCCATGTGAGTGTGGCAATAGTTCTTCAACTTCAATTTTAGAACTTGAAAAACTCATACTTTTCTTGATTCGGCTATAGTTTACAGATTTCACCTTTGCTAGAAAAATACTATAAATAGGCCTATGATATGAGAACCTTGTTTCCCTACAAACATAAGATAGTTAATTCAAGCCTCTCTGAACCATGCATACAATCACACCTAGATGGAAAGGGCACAATGAGACACTAACTTTATCAAAAATGAACATACAATATCGTCCATATTATTTTATAAGTTGACAATCATGTAATACAAGGATAATATGATTTCACTTGAAATTAAGAGTTTGCTGAAAAATCTTCCATCAAGAAACAAATAAGATAAACTAACAAGCAGATTATAGGTTGAAAACAAAAAAGAGAAGATTGCTTTATTTTGGTTAACCTAAAAGAATCAAGCAGGCCTTGTTTTGGTTGACAGTTATCCATTTCTTGGCTCCTAGAACTATCACTTCTAGTCAAAATTAATAGTTATGACTCCAAAAAGATGTATAACCAGTGAAAAAGTCTTCCATCAACAAAAAAAAAATGTTTACAAATGATAGCTAACTCCGTTACATTTTCGATTCTAGTAAAAAAGTGACACATAAAAAAGACAATTCAAAATATCAAAACACTAACCTTCTTGGTGACATTGAGATTACGTGGTGAGTAGCTATCCTAGGTTTTAAAAGGTGAGATCTTTTCAAATAAGAGCTACAAAAATAAATAAATAAACACAATTGGACAACACTTACTAAGTGTAATTTGTCAATCTCCATGATAAATCTTGGTTAGGAACAAGCAACGGAAGGCCTAAATCAAAGGGTCTCAATCACAAAAAAGATTACTAGATGAATAAGAATGAATTCATCAAACAAACAACAAGAGACCTAATACTAAAATAAAATGAATATGAAGTTATGAATTTACCATAACAGGATTCCTAAGATCTCGCTAACTTTCATAGAAAGAATGAAATTAGAGGAACTCTGAGTACATACTCAGTTCCATAACATCATAATTAAACTAGTCCCTTAGCTGCCTCGAAAATTATGAGATGACTTACACCTTTTAGGCCATGTGTACTATCATTGGTTATAAAAGAGAAAAGTCAATAGGAAACTAGAAATATGTTTATACCTCAAATATTATTATTCCAATATCAAGCCTGTGCTTCACTTCTTTATGAATATCAAGCTCTACAAGTAAGTAAAAATGAAAAAAAAAAAAAAAAGAATCACCAAGAAGGTATAAACATGTAAATCCCTATAGAGCATCTAGGAGTCCTACAATACATTTCCCTTCCTAAACTATGAAGGAACTTTAGAAAAAAAATTAAAGAAAAAAGAATGAGAAAGAACAAGGAAAGATTATAGGGATAACAATATCTAATCATGTTACAATTGATCTTTGTTTTATAAAACAGTTCAAACATTTAAGTTACGAGGATTAATTAAAGGCTAATGGCTTGGAGCATCAATTGCAATACACTTAAAAACTTACCAGTTGAGGTCACCAAATTACCAAATGGCATATACATTTTTTCATAACTATTATTGAAGTAATGAACATCAAGAAATTTTTTTACATAAAACCTGCATGCTACCAGAATGTAAAATTAAAAAGAATAATAACATCTAAACCCTTGATCACTTAATTCCTTATGTTGAAATATAGAATAAGGGATATAAACTAAAAGAGAGTTGAAAAAGTAATTTGTTTCTAGAAGTTCTAAAACATCATAACATAACTTAAATATTCACTGTAGAATATTGAAAAGATTTTGCCCAGAAAAGGAAAAGTGAAAGGCCATAAAAAAAAGATATTACTCTGCACATTACCGCTAGTGATTGGTTTTGTTGATGCTGAAACAAGTTGGCCCTCAACACCATCCTCTTTTACTGGAGTGTAGATAGCCACTAGTTAGTATCCCCACATCATCATCATTAGCTTCATACATCTTCCCTATCTCTCCTACAACATCATTAAATAAGCCTGTACAAAAATGAAACTTTTAAAAAACCAAAGGATATAGTACTAGTTAATTATTTCTACGAAAATACCTAATCTGCGTAGTAAAAGCATGTCATAAGCTTAGTTAAAAAAAAATATTAGCATGTTAAAGGCATTTGATAAATAAATACCAAAGCTTATAATGAACTGCACAAAAAAAAAAGTTGTAGTAACCCAATTTCCTTATCTTTATGTAACCACCCAAACTTGCTAGGGCCCTCTTTACCCCCAAAGCACTCTTCAAATCCTTTTATAATACTTCCTTCAATCGCATCTCTAGCAATTCGGACATTACTAACAAATGAAGGAGCTGCCATCAGGTAACATAATCATTTTTTCATCCATCATCACTATTTCTAAGGGTTTAAAAAGATTAGAAATGGAGTATGTTCAAACAGTTGCACAGAGAAACACATATTGGCAGCAAGACTTGATAAAAACCAACCCTTAAATTTCAATGAGATAGTATCAAAATAAGCAGTTAGCGTTAGATCAAAATGGCAAACACAAAGCACAAGCATACAGAGACACACAATCACATGGAGTAATAACACGTACATATATATACGCATAGAGACATAAACACTCAAGCAAAACAAAAAAAGAAAATAACATAAATTTGACAAAGTTAAAGAAGATTAAAAATAGTTACTTCGCATGATTTACTTATGCAATAACAATCAATGTTAGTCGCAGTCCACGCAATCCAAATATACTGTCCTTGTCAGCTTTGGTTTAAGAAACCATCTCCATTCATCCAAACCCTTAACCACTTAATTCCTTATGCTAAAATACAGAATAAGGTATATAAAATAAAAGTAAGTTGCAAAACTGGTTTGTTTCTAGATACTCTAAAACATCATAAGAGAACTTAAATACTTAGTGTAGGACAAATGAAAAGGGAAAAGCCACAAAAACAAGGTTGCTACTAGCCATATTAGAAATGGTAATTAGTCCTGTTGATCTAGAAATAGATTGGCCCTTAACACCATCCTCTTTTACTGAAATGTGTAAATAGCCACTAGTCTACACCCCACATCATCAATGTTAGATTCATACATCTTCCCTGTCCCTCCTGCACCAACATAAAATGAGTCTATATAAAACTGGAACTTTTGAAAAACCAAAAGATATAGCACGAGTAAATTATATCTAAGAAAATATCTAATTTGTGAAGTAAAAGCATGTCATAAGTTTAGCTAACAAAATATAAAAGGAACCAATAGCATGTTAAAAGGCATATGATAAATAAATATCAGAGCAAATAATGAACTGCAAAGAAAAAGTTGCACTAATCCAGTTTCCTTATTCTTATGGAACCACTCAAACTTGCTAGGGTCTACCTCAAAATTACTCTCTGAATACTTTGATAATACTTCCTCCAATGATATCCCTGGTCGAACATTACTGAAAGATGGAGGAGCTGCCACTATGTAACATAATCATTTTTTCAACTATTATCACCATTTCTAATAAAAAGATTAGAAACAGAGAATATTCAAACAGTTGCAAAAAAAACACACATTGTTTATGAGACTTGATAAAAATCGACCATTAAATTTCAATGAGATAATACGAGAGTAAGAAGTTGGCATATTTAATTATATCAAAAAGGCAAACATAAAGCATAAGTATGCAGAGAGACACAACCACATGGAGTAATAACACGTACATACAAGTACCCATAGAGAGACATGGAAAAGTAACGTAAGCATTCAAGCAAAACAGAAAGAGAAATAACATAAATTTGACAAAGTTAAAGAACATTAGAAATAGTTACTTCACATGATTCACTTACGCAACAACAATCCATGGCAGCCAGCCCTAGCATACACAATCCAAATATACTATCCTTGTCAACTCAGGTTTAGGAAAGTATATCCCTTCATCAAGAAGTGCAAAAAGGAAAATAATAAAGAAGACATGCAATTTATTTTGAGATAGGTTTTCATAATAGTCAATACCCATGGAGATTAAGGTGGATTTAATTGTTGTATATTCTGGTGGTTACAGGGATCTAAGTGTAAAGACTAGTTCCTGCAAGTTCTAAAAGATGAGGAAAGCAATTTTCAAATAAGCATTTTTGTTCTATAGATATTGTTGTTTCTTAGTAGTGGTGCTACATTTATTCTATTTAGTCGCAGTTCACTAGCATTCTGCAAACATCCTCCTTTTTTTCCTCAATTTCTTGCCAAACTTTCCAAAAATTTCCATTGATTGAAGTTCAAGAAGGCTAATTAAGGAATCCAATTATATGTTAATAAATAGATGATATTTTTCAAGTAGCATGTACAGCATTTCAGCAACAATTTTTCCAAATTATATACAAAATTCTTCAAATAAATAATAAAAATAATATGTATAGTAGAAACATTTGAGGTTTTGATTCAAGTTTCTGTCGTTGAACACACAATTTCATGCATTCCTTGCACATCAAGGATAAACTGATAGTGAACTTCAATAACATATACTAAGTTGTTTTTATACAAAAAACGTAGTATTTGCTTCTCGTAAGTTAAGAACCAATTTCAGAATGTCAAGGCAACTAGCGCAACAATAACTAATGACATGAACAATGGGTATCTAGGAATAAAAGTAATGGCAAATAGTCAACATGACTCCGTAGAAATATAAACTTTTTTTTTTAATTCTAACCTAAGAAAAAGCTAGTGTGAAAGCATACCTTCATGTTGTGCCTTTCTTTTAAATTGATGCTGGTGGTGCAACATACCTACCATCTAAGAAAACGTCATGGTTACTAAATATAGAGAACTTGAACTAAAATTCTTTTCACTATGTTATAGTTCTATAATGTTACCTTCAACACATACAATCAGTTGGTCCTATTAATCAACTTAGAAACCTTCATGGAAATTTGCATTGAACCAACAAATTTACAAATGCATCAAACAGGCAAACCTACATGGTTTAATTATTTTTAAAATTATTGTAAGAAATATTGGGAAATTGTTTCTGAACTTTAGGCTCACCTATTCATGGCTGATGGACAACATGTGTGAGAAGTCTAAACTTTGAATCCAATCTATATGCTTTTTTAACTTCGAAGCATGAACAACCTAGAAGTATAATTACAAAAACAGAAATAGTGGCTAAATGCCACATAACAGATTTCTTTTGAGAAAGTAATAGATAAAAGAAAGAAATGCAAAGTTAAATACCTTTCCAATTCCCTCCAAGTTAAATTTTATCATCCAAGGCCCCTATTGCTAGGACCAAATTCCCAATATTATTAAGGTCATTCCAGTAACGGAAGAGCCACCATTGGTTTTGAACCATCAAAAAAAGATTTCAAGCATGAAAATAGACATTGATGGAGAATAAAGGAAAATGATTAATTATAACGAAGCATTACAAGATAAGATCAACTTGCTTACTCCGTTTGTACAAATCACAATGGCAGACACAAATATATGTAGATTATTATTAAGTAACAAGGCCTACTAATGTGATGTTTAGTCATCAAGCATGACCCATATATGATCATCCTCAATTCTCATCTTCTTTTGGAAAATTGGTTTTGCTGTTTTTATCCTTAAATGCCTCCAGATATTGCAAATATTGTCTATTAATATGTCTAAACCAACCGTAAAGGCTTCTGCATCAATTGCATAATAATAACACAAAAAATTACTAGCTATTGTTACCTTGTTAGTGAGGAGGCTACACATGGTTAGGACTGGATTAAGTAAGTCACAGAGTTGTGGAGTCAAAAGTTATCCACAAAGCAAACATTAGTATCTATTGTGTTGACGAAAAGGTTTTACATGAGCACAATAATGGACAATGTGAGACAAGGGAAGAACATGGCTTTTAAGGAAATGTACTGTTACGTATTCAATAATAATATTTGTCTTTATGTTCATAAATATAGTTTCTTCAGTTTTTTTGTATCTCTGAGTCAAACAAATTAGGATTAATTGAGATATGGATAAAGGTCACCTAAATGACCCAGGCATGAAGCAAAGTTGAAGAAACTCCATGGCTAGCTGAATCTTCAGATGGTTTTATGTTTTATAAGATACACTGTCAACATCACCAAAAATTTACATATGTGATACAACAAATGACAAGGCTATGCCACTTAAGAACACAAAGAATCTCCCATTTTTTCAATGAAGTTACCTTAACAAAAAGTGCAAGGCATATAATCCACTTCAGTTACTTTATGAAGCACACAAGCAAGCATGGATTTTGAAGGAATGCATGCCTCAAAAGAAATTGAGTTTAGTGTATCCATGTAAGTATGGCAATAATTCTTCAATTTCAATCCAAGAACTTGAAAAACTCATGTTTTTCTTGATTTAGCTACAGTTTTTAGATTCTACCTCTGCCAAAAAAATGTTATAAATAGGCCTACGATCTGAGAACCTTGTTTCCCCACAAACATAAGATAATTGATTCAAGCCTCTCCGATACCATAGTATACGATCACAGCTGGATGGAAAGGGTACAATCAGACACTAACTTTACTAGAATTGGACAGATAATATCGTCCACATTTTTTCAAAACCTGACAATCATATAATACAAGGCTAATATGATTTCACATTGAACTAAGATTTTG
This sequence comes from Moringa oleifera, assembly GCA_021397835.1. Taxonomy (NCBI): domain Eukaryota; kingdom Viridiplantae; phylum Streptophyta; class Magnoliopsida; order Brassicales; family Moringaceae; genus Moringa; species Moringa oleifera. The sequence goes on from JAJFZO010000695.1 coordinate 100,636, forward strand.
CTAAAAAAAACTTCTTCAGGAAATGTATATGCAATTACATATATAAACAAAAAGGATAAGCTAACAAACAGATTATAGGTTGAAAACAAAAGGGAGAAGATTGCCTTATTTTGATTGACCTAAAAGAATCGAGCATGCCTTCTTTTGGTTAACGGCTATCCATTTCTTGGCTCTATAGAACTATCACTTATACTCAAAATCAATAGTTGTGACTCCAAGAAGATGTATAACCAGTGAAGAAGTCTTCCATCAACAAAATAACGTTTATAACTGATGGCTAACTCCATTTCTTTTTTGATAAGTACAAAAGTGACACATAAAAAGGAAAATTCAAAATATTAAAATACTAACCTCCCTAGTGACATTGAGACTGCATGATGAGTAGCTATCACAGGTTTTGAAAGGTAAGATCTTTTCAAATAAGAAATAATAAATAAACACAATGGATAACACTTACCAAGTGTAATTTGCTGATCTCCATGGTAAATCTTGGTGAGGAACAAGCAACGAAAGGCCTAAACCGAAGGTTTTCAATCACAAAAAATATTGCTTAATAAATAAGAATGAATTCATTAAACAAACAACGAGAGGCTTAATACTAAAAGAAAATTAATATAAAGTTATGACTCTACCATAGTAGCATTTTTAATATCTTATCAACTTTTATAAAAAAGAATAAAATTGGAGGAACTCTAAGCACACATGATTGTACGTAAAGACCTAAAAACATCTCTACCAGTTCCACAACATCACAATTGAACAGACCCATAGCTGCCTTGAAAATTACAAGATGACATACACCTCTTAGGCCATATGTACTAGCATTGGTTATAGAGAAAAAAGTCAGCAAGAAACTAGAAATATGTTCATACTTCAAATTATGCTATTCTGATATCAAGCTTCTACTTCACTTTTTTATGAACATCAGGCTTTGCAAGTAAATAAAAATTTAAAAAAAGCAGAAATCACCAAGAAGGTACAAACACACAAATCCTTACAGAACATCTAGCAGTCCTATAATCAATTTCCCTTCCTAAAGTGTGAAGGAAGTTTATTAAAAAAATTAAGGAAAAAAGAATAAGGAAGAATAAGAAAAGGTTATGGGGATAAGAATATCTAATCATATTATAATTGGTCTTTGTTGTACAAAACAATTCAAACATTTAACTTACAATGGTTAATCAAAGGCCAATGGTTTGGAGCATCAGTTGTAATACACTCAAGAACTTACCAGTTGAGGTCACCAATTACCAAATGGCATATAAATTTTCGCACGACTGTTCTTGAAGTAGTGAACATCAAGAAAATTGTTTATATAAAACCTGCATGCTAGTTACCAAAATGTAAATCTAAAAAGAATAGTAACATCTAAACCCTTGACCACTTAATTCTTTATGTTGAAATATAGAATAAGGTATATAAACTAGAAGTTAATAAACTTATTTATTTTCGGATGCTCTAAAACATCATAACTGAACTTGAATATTCACTGTAGGACATTGAAAAGATTTTGCCCTAAAAAGGAAAAGAAAAAAACCATAAAAAAAAAAAGATATTGCTCTGCACATTGCCACTAGTGATTGGTTACGTTGATGCAAAAATAGGTTGGCCATCAACACTGTCTTTTCTTATTAAAGTGTAGATAGCCACTAGTCAGTACACCCACATCATCAACATTAGCTTCATACATCTTCCTTGTCTTTCCTATAGCATCATCAAATGAGTCTGTATGAAACTTTTAAGGATAAGGAATGTAGTTCTAGTTAATTATTTATAGGAAAATACCTAATCTGTGTGGTAGAAGCATGTATAATTTTGGCTAACAAAATATAAATGGAGCCAATAGTATATTAAAAGGCACTTAATAAATAAATACTAGAGCTTATAATGAACTGCAAAAAAAGTAAAAAAAAAAGTTAAAGTAACCTAGTTTCCTTATTCTCATGTAACCAGTCAAACTTATTAGGGCCCTCTTTACCCCCACAGTACTCTCCAAATCCTTTTATAATACTTCTTTCAATCACATCTTTGGCAATTCAGACATTACTAACAAACGTACGAGTTGCCATCAAGTAATATAATCATTTTCTCATCAATCATCACCTTTTTTAAGGGTTTAAAAAGATTAGAAATGAAGTATGTTCAAACAGTTACAGAGAAAAACACACATTAGCTACGAGACTTGATAAAAACCAACCCTTAAATTTCAATGAGATAGTATCAAAACAAGCAATTAGCGTTAGATCAAAACGGCAAACACAATGCACATGCATTTAGAGATACATAACCGCATGGAGTAATAACACGTACATACAGGCATGCACAAAGAGACATGCAAAAGTAACATTAACACTCAAGCAAAACAGAATAAAATAACATAAATTTCACAAATTTAAAGAAGATTAGAAATTGTAATTTTGCATGATTCACTTACATAACAACAATCAACGTTAGCCCCAACCCACGCAATCCAAATATATTATCCTTGTCAGCTCACGTTCAGGAAAGCATCTCCATTCATCCAAGCCCTTAACCACTTAATTCCTTACATTGAAATACAGAATAAGGTATATAAAATAAAAGTAAGTTGTAAAACTAGTTTGTTTCTAAATGCGTTAAAACATCATAATAGAACTTGAATATTCATTGTAAGGCATTGAAAAGATTTTGCCCAGAAAAGGAAAATGAAAAAGCCACATGACAAGGTTATTACTCTATACATTACCAACAGTGATTGGTTCTGCTGATATAGAAATAGGTTGGCTCTCAAAACCATGCTCTCTTATCGGAATGTAGGTAGTAACAAGTCTCAACCCTACATCATCAACATTAGATTCATACATCCTCGTTGTCTCTCCTGCAGTATCATCAAACGAGTCTGTACAAAAATAAAACTTTTAAAGAACCAACGGATATAATACTAGTTAATTATATCTAGAAAAATATCTAATCTATCAGATAAAAGCGTGTCATAAATTTAGTTAACAAAATATAAATAGAACCAATAGCATATTAAAAGGCACACGATAAATAAACTATAATCAACTACAGAAAAAAATTGCACTAACCTAGTTTCCTTATTCTAATGTAATCAATCAAACTTGCCATGCCTTCCTTACTACAAAATACTCTTCAAATCACTCTATAATACTTTCTTTAATGCTATCTCCGATAATTTGGACATTATGAAAGATAAAGGAGTTAAAAAACTTATTTATTTCTGGATGCTCTAAAACATCATAACTGAACTTGAATATTCACTGTAGGACATTGAAAAGATTTTACCCTGAAAAGGAAAAGAAAAAAACCATAAAAGAAAAGATATTGCTCTGCACATTGCCACTAGTGATTGGTTACGTTGATGCAAAAACAGGTTGGCTATCAACACTGTCTTTTCTTATTGAAGTGTAGATAGCCACTAGTCAGTACACCCACATCATCAACATTAGCTTCATACATCTTCCTTGTCTCTCCTATAGCGTCATCAAATGAGTCTGTATGAAACTTTTAAGGATAAGAAATGTAGTTCTAGTTAATTATTTCTAAAAAAAATACCTAATCTGTATGGTACAAGCATGTTAAAAGGCAATAGCATATTAAAAAGGCACTTGACAAAAAAATACTAAATATAACAATGAACTGCCAAAAAAAAAAAGAAAAGTTAAAGTAACCCAGTCTCCTTATTCTCATGTAACCACTCAAACTTGCTAGGGCCCTCTTTACCCCCACAGTACTCTCTAAATCCTTTTATAATACTTCTTTCAATCACATCTTTGGCAATTCAGACATTACTAACAAATGGACGAGCTGCCATCAAGTAATATAATCACTTTCTCATCCATCATTACCATTTTTAAGGGTCCAAAAAGATTAGAAATGAAGTATGTTCAAATAGTTACAGAGAAAAACACACATTGGCTATGAGACTTAATAAAAACCAACCTTTAAATTTCAATGAGATAGTATCAAAACAAACAATTGGCGTCAGATCAAAAAGGCAAACATAATGCACATGCATTCAGAGACACACAACCTCATGGAGTAATAACACGTACATATATGCATGCACAGAGAGACATGCAAAAGTAACACTAACACTCAAGCAAAACAGAATAAAATAACATAAATTTAACAAATTTAAAGAACATTAGAAATTGTAATTTTGCATGATTCACTTACACAATAACAATCAACGTTAGCCCCAACCCATGCAATCCAAATATACTATCCTTGTCAGCTCACATTTCGGAAAGCATCTCCGTTCATCCAAGCCCTTAACGACTTAATTCCTTACATTGAAATACATAATAAGATATATAAAATAAAAGTAAGTTGCAAAACTAGTTTCTTTCTAGGTGCGCTAAAACATCATAATAGAACTTAAATATTCACTGTAAGGCATTGAAAAGATTTTACCCAGAAAAGGAAATTGGAAAAGCCACAAGACAAGGTTATTACTCTATACATTACCAACAATGATTGGTTCTGCTGATATAGAAATAGGTTGGCTCTCAAAACCTTACTTTCTTATCAGAATGTAGGTAGCCACACGTCTTTACCCCACGTCATTAACATTAGATTCATACATCCTCGTTGTCTCTCCTGCAGTATCATCAAATGAGTTTGTACAAAAATAAAACTTTTAAAGAACCAACGGATATAATACTAGTTAATTATATCTAGAAAAATATATAATCTATAAGGTAGAAGCGTGTCATAAATTTAGTTAACAAAATATAAACGGAACCAATAGCACATTAAAAGGCACACGATAAATAAATACTAGAGCATATAATCAACTACAGAAAAAAGTTACACTAACCCAGTTTTCTTATTCTCATGTAACCATTCAAACTCCAAGTGCTCTCTAAATCCTTTGATAACACTTCCTTTAACGAAATCTTCAATAATTCGGACATTGCTGACATAATCATTTTTACATCTATTATCCCCATTTCTAAGGATTTGAAAAGATTAGAAATAAAGAATGTCAAACAGTTGCAGAGAAAAACACACATTGGTTGTAAGACTTGATGAAAACCAACCTTATATTTCAATGAGATAATATCAAAACAAGCAGTTGGCATACTTAATTAGATAAAAAAGGCAAACACAAAGCATAAGCATACAGAGACACACAACCACATGGAGTAATAATATTTACATATATGTATCCATAGAGAGACATGCAAAAGTAACACAAACACTCAAGCAAAATAGAAAAAAAATTACATAAATTTGACAAAGTTAAAGAAGATTAGATATAGGTACTTTGCTTGATTCACATGTGCAATAACAATCTATGGCAGTCACAGCACACGTAATCTAATTATAGTATACTTGTCAGTTCAGCTTCAGGAAACCATCTCCATTCATCCAAACCCTTAACCACTTAATTTCATATGTTGAATTACATAATAAGATATATAAAATAAAAGAAAGTTGCAAAACTAGTTTGTTTCTTGTTGTTCTAAAACATCGTAATATAACTTGAATATTCAAAAAAGAAAACAAGGTTATTACTCTGCACATTATCAATGGTGATTGGTTTTGCTGATGCAAAAATAGGTTGGCCCTCAACATCATCCTTTTTTATTGAAGTGTAGATAGCCACCAGTCTGTACCCCACATCATCAACATTAGATTCATACATCCTCCCTGTCCCTTTTGTAGGATCATCAAATGAGTCTATACAAAAATGAAACTTTTATCCCATGACAAATTAACATGGAAGCTATTTTTAGCTTCACTGCTAAGTATCCAATAATAACATCTACCTTCGTGTCTATAATTATAGTTTTTTAGATTTCTTGTCTCTAGGTTAAACAAATTAAGGTCAATTAAGATATGGATAAAGGTCACCTAGATGACTGAGGTAGGAAGGCAAAGTTCAAGAAACTGCATGTCCAACTGAATTTTCACCTCGTTTTGTGTTTTACAAGACACACTATCAACATCACAAAAAATTTACATTTGTGATATAGTAAATGACAAGGTTATGTCACTCAAGAACACAGAGAATCTTTCATTTCTTTAATGTTTTACCTTAAAAATAATTTTGATTTATGTTGATGTTTTAAAAATATATAAAAATGCAATAACTGAAAAATGTAAAGAAAAAATTTTTAAAAACCTTAATACAATGGATAAATTTCAAAGAAAAATATAATTAAAATACAAAAATAAAATAACATAGATTTTATTGAAAAATAAAATACTAAAAAATGAAATAAATATTAAATTTAAAAAGAAAATATATCAAGTAATTAAAATCATTGAAGAGAAAAAATTAATTAAAATAAAAATTAAAAAATAAAATGTAATAAAATCCCATATAATTCAAAGGAAATAAAAAATTAAAAAAAGAACAAATACAAAAGATTAGAAAACTAAAAAAAATAAAAATAATGTAAAATATTTTATAATTTAAAATAATTCAAGAATCATAAAATATTTCATAAAAAAATAATTTTGATTTACATTGATCATTTAAAGAAAAATGTAAAATAAAAATATAACAAATCAAACAATAAAAAAATATAAATACAACAAAAGTATGTAAAATAAATAAATAAAAGTATGTAAAAATAAAAAATTTAAAAATCTGATGAACAAAAATTAAAAAAAAAAACTAAAAGCCAAATAAACTAACAAAACTGCGGCCACTTGGTGATGTTTAATTTTTGTCATTTTGTATTAAAGTAGTTAATAATGATAAAAATTAAAAAAATTAAAAAATGTAAAAAATTATAAACAAGGTTAAAAAATAAATGATCAAAAAAATCAAATAAAATCAAAGGTCTAAGAAAAATAAGGTTACTATAAAAACGTAAGTGTTAAAAAATAAAAATACTCAACAAAATAAAAAATGAATATGAGAATTTTTTTGAAAAAATCCAACATAATTAAAAATAAGAAAAAAAGCAAAAGAAAATCCAACAAAATCAAGATAATACATATAAAAAAGAAAATAGCAAAGAAACTAAACTCTTTGCAAAGCAAGAAAATAGATTTTGTTGAAAAACAAAGTAGTAATAAAATAAAATAAAATGTAAAAAAAATTATATAAATCATTAAACATCAAAACAAAATGAAAATATAAAAAATATTATAAAATCCAAAAAATAAAAAAAATAAAGTTAATAATTAAAAAACTTTAAAAAATAAAAACTAAAAATAAAATAATGTAAAACAATTTAAAAAATTTGAAGAATCATAAAATATTTTATAAAAAATTTAAAAAATAATTTTGGTTTGCATTGATTTTTAAAGAAACATATAATAATCATCAAATCAAATCAAATCAAATAGTAAAAAAATAAAAATCCAACAAATAAATAAAAATATCTAAACAAAAAGTAGAATATATAAAAATATAATAAAATTCAAAAAAATAAATAAATAAACAGAACTAAATTAAAAAAATTAACGAAATTGCAACCATTTGGCGAAATTCAATATTTGTTATTTCACTAAATTGAAATAAATAAAGATGAATCAAATTTTAAAAAATTAAAAAAATTAGGAAATATAAAAAAAATTATTAAAAAATTTTATAAAATAAAAATAAATAAAATTTAGAAAAAAAACCAACTAAACTAAAAAATTTAAGAAAAATAAAGTTACTAAAAAAAGGATAAGTGAAGAAAACTAAAAATACCTAAAAATAAATATAAAAAATATTTTAGAAATTCAAAGTAAAAGAAAATCTAAATGAAGAGAATATGTATAGAAAAAAATAATAGTAAAAAAATTCAAAACTCTTTGCAAAGTAAGAAAATAGATTTTGTAGAAAAAACATAATAAAAGATAAAAAATTAAATATCAAAAATATATATCAAAAATAATTTTAAAAAGTTAAATAAAATAAAAATAAAAAGTAAAAAGTAAAAAAAATCTAAAAATTCAAAGAAAATGAAGAAAAAAATTGAAAAAAAAATAAAGAAAAAACACAAAAGATTAGAAAATTTAAAAAACAGAAAATAGAAAAAATAATATAAAACAAATTAAAAGATTTCAAGAATTATAAAATATTCTTCAAAAGAAAATTAAAATCGCAATTTAGATTTGCATTGATCTTTTAAAAAAACTTGTAATAAAACATAAAACAAAAAGTGAAAATTTTAAAAATAAAATATAAATATAAATATGCAAAATAAATAAATATAATTATGTAAAAAATAAAAAATTCAAAAAATAAAATAAATAAAATAAATAAAAAGTGACAAAAACTGAAAATCAAATGCACTAACAAGTTTGTAACCACTTGGTGAAGTTTAATATAGGTTAATTTGCTAAATTAATATAATCACTTCTCTTACAGACAAAAATTCAAAAAATAAAAAAAATTAAAAAATAAAATAAAAGCAAATAAAAAATTTTTTAAAATCAAATAAACCAAAAAAAAATCAAACAAAAAATAATTTGATTAAAAGATAATAAGTGAAAGAAATTTAAAATACATAGTAAAATAATATATATATATATGATTTTTCTTGATATATATTTTTTATTTTTTAATTTTTTTCAAAAAAATTTATTTTTTTACTTTGCAAAGAATTTTATTTCTTTACTATTACTTTTTTATATATACTGTTTTGAATTTGTTGGATTTTTTTTACTTTTTTTATTTTTTTAGTTATTTTGAGTTTTTTATTTTTATATTTTTGTTTCAATAATTTAAGCCGAAGACTCTTACTATTATATGGTTTATGAGGTTTGTGTGTATCTTCAAGATTTTTTATTTGTCAGTGAAGTGATTCTCTTTGTCGTTGAAAACAAGTAATAGCATATAAAAAAGTTAACAGAATAATTAAAGTCAAATATTCTGTACTGTCAATAGATGTCCATAATTAGCTTATTGACATAAATGTGATATGTAGATGAAGTATTTCAATTTATGATCAAAGCTTAAGATTTGTCCTTCATTCTTCTCTATAAAAGCTCACACGATGAAAGCTACAATGGTACATAGCGAGATTAAAGTGAGAGTGATCATTAGTTGTAGTTTAATTAAATCTTTGCAATTCAAATTGGTGATATAATCATAAATGTTATATCATTTCATGAGGCAAGTAGTTATGTTAGCTAATGGCACGATTGGACCTAACTTTGCAATATACTAAGTGATTAAACCCTCCAATTATATCACTATTACTCTTCCTTACCACTTAAACTATTATATTTACCATCCCTCTATATCTTCGAGCTATCATAAGATTATCATATTTAAAAAATAATTAAAATAAATATTACATTCCATTTAAAGTTTATGTATCAAATTTAAATAATTTTTTATTCATAAATTATTTTTATCAAGTTTTTTGAAAAATTTCGCACTAAAAAATTTTGATTTTTTTAATGATAATAGTTTGAATATTTTATTTATATATGTGAAAAAATTCAACTAAAATTTGTTATAAGATATTTATAATTTAATTTTTTTATATTTATTTTATAAAATATGATAAATAATTTTATATTTTTACAAATACAATGACAATCAATTTATGATTATTATATATAGTACATTAAATATATCACGAAAGTATAATAAAAGTAATAAATTAAGATAACATATAATGGGATTATTCAGAGACTTCAAAATCATCATATTTATGAATTGAAAAGATGGTTAATAAAAAATAAATACTTAATTAATCAAATAATTCAAAGTTAACTTAAAACTGTATTCGATCACAATGCAATAATATTTTGTAAAAAAAAAAAGAGAGTAAAAAAGTAAGGCTTCAGAGTTTGAAAATATCATTGTCAGCTTCACACACCCACTTAATCTTAAATAACACAATTATAACACAAAGAAACCTACTTATTTGCTCAAATATTTATATTTCATTGTTCAAATACTTATATTCAAATAAATTCTATAATTTATTTTGAATAAATTATTTAATTTTAAATAAATTTTGAATCTTTATTTATTTATTACAATTTTTTTAATTTTTTATTGTAATTTTTAAAAAACATTTGAGTATTTGAGAAACTTTAAAATTTTTTATGAAGTTAGTTTAAATATTAGTTTATATTTAAAAATAAAATCAAAATCTTTAATACAAAATCTTTAATTTAGATATTTTTAAATTTTAAATTTTAAATTTTTTGATAAAGTTTAATTTGATTATTTTTTATCAATCAAAATTTATTTAAAAAATATTATAAAAATCAAAATTTTTAAAAATATATCATAAAATTCAAAAAATTAAAAAATTTATTGCATAAATTTTTATTTTCTATAAAATTATTAAATTTTAATATCAAATAAAAAATAAATCAAAGGCCGCCTTGTTTGTGCCCAAGTGGAATCAAGGTGAAGACGGTGTCCAGTACAACGCCCCATGGCACAATGCACACGTGAGTGAATAAGAATGTCTCTCTGTCTATACACTAATTATAATATAACAAAGTGCATGCATATACACTAATTATAATATAACAAAGTGCATGCATGGAAGCTCAATGGCAGACCCTGGGGCCTTATTGCCTAGTCTTTGTGCCACAAAACACCCAGCAGCCCCTCTCCTCGTCCTTCAACCATCAGCCGCCTCTACCTTATGTCCTCGAAACCATCCAAGTGCCCCTTTGTGGGGTCCCTAACCTACTAGGCCTGGAGGGCATAGTGGGTGGTGAGAAATTACCCATCTCACCACCCACTATGTGGGGCAATTAAAAGAGAATGAAAAAAGTACTTTCATTTGCTTGATTGAAAGACGAATAGGTGCGTGAGCTGATCATGATGCTTAAGTTTGTCTATGAATTTTGTTTTTTTTTTTTAATATATTTTAGTAGGAGGAAGATATCTTTAGGACATTCCGTAAACATGTTAAAAATAATCTTATACTTTTTATATTAATTATAACATAAAAATAATATTTCATAGTTTTATTAATATTATTTTAAAAAAGTAGATTTTGTTAAGTAAAATAAGTATATTATAGCTTGATTTATTATATAACTTCATCAATCAAAATAAACAAGACACTCATAAAAAAAAAAAACCTGAAGAAGAAAAAATAAATGTAAAAATTTATAAATAACATTAATGCAAAATAAATGTGAAACTTAAAACCAAATAAACTAGTAAAATTACAACCATTTTGTGAAGTCTAATATTTTTTATTCTTTTGTAGTAAACTAATCAAAGATGATAAATTTTTTAAAAAACATTAAAAATATACAAAATTTATAAACAAAGTTAAAAAAATAAAAGCAAATAAAAAACTAAAAAATAAATAAAATAAAAAACTAAGAAAAATAAAGCTACTAAAAAAAGAAATGCTAGAAAATAAAAATACTCAACGAAATAAAAACATAAATGTGAGAATTTTTTTTTAAAAACCCAAAGCAACTGGAAATATTGAAAAAAAAGAGAGTAAAGATATTCCAACAAAATCAATATAATACATAGAAAAAGAGAACTCTTTGCAAAGACAAATATAATTTAAATGAAAAATAAAATAAAAATAAAAATAAAATAAAATAGATTTTTTTGAAAAAGAAAATACTAAAAAATGAAATAAAATATTAAATTTAAAAATAAAATATATCAAGTAATTAAAATCATTAAAAAGAAAAAATTAATTAAAATAAAATGTGATAAAATCCAATATAATTCAAAGAAAATTAAAAATTAAAAAAAAACAACACATACAAAAGATTAGAAAACTAAAAAAACTAAAAAATCAGAAAATGTAATGTAAAATATTTTATAATTTTAAAAAATTGAAGAATCATAAAATATTCAATAGAAAAAATAGAAAATATTTTTGATTTATATTGATCTTTTAAAGAAAAATGTAAAATAAAAATACAACAAATCAAATAATTAAAAAAATATAAATATAACAAAAGTATATAAAATAAATAAATAAAAATATGTAAAAAATAAAACAAAATTCAAAAATCAAATAAATAAAAATAAAAAATAACAATAAACTAAAAACCAAATAAACTAATAAAATTGCAACCACTTGGTGATGTCTAATATTTGTCATTTTGTATTAAAGTAGTTAATGATAATAAAAATTTAAAAATAAAAAAAAACTATAAACAAGATTGAAAAATAAAAGATTAAAAAATCAAATAAAATAAAAAAATATAAGAAAAATAAGTGTTAGAAAATAAAAATACTCAACACAGTAAAAAAAATGAATATGAGAATTTCTTTTAAAATCCAAAATAATTTTAAAAAAGAAAAAAAGTAAAAGAAAATCTAACAAAATTATGATAATACATATAAAAAAGAAACTAGTAAAGAAACTAAACTCTTTACAAAGCAAGAAAATAGATTTTGTTGAAAAATAAAATAAAATGTAAATATCTCTAAAAATCATTAAAAATCAAAACAAAATGAAAATAGAAAAAATATTATAAAATCCAAAAAAAGGAAATAAAGAGAATAATTAAAAAACACTAAAAACTAAAAAACTTCAAAAATAAAAACTAAAAATAAAATAATGTAAAAAAAATTAAAGCAATTGAAGAATCATAACATATTTTATAAAATTTAAAAAAATTATTTTGATTTGCATTGAATTTTAAAGAAAAATATAATAAAAATAAAATAAATCAAATAGTAAAAGAATAAAAAAATCCAAAAAATAAAATATATAAAAATATAATAAAATTCAAAAAATAAAATAAATAAAAAGTAAACGAAAGCTAAACTAAAAAAATTAACAAAATTGCAACCACTTAGCGAGGTTTAATATTTATTATTTCGTTGAATTAAAATAAACAAAAATAAAAAAATTGAAAAAACTAAAAAAAGAAATATATAAAATTTTATAAAATAAAATAAAATAAGTAAAATTTTAAAAAAACTAAATAAACAAAAAAATCTTAAAAAAATAAAGTTACTAAAAAAATGATAAGTGAAGAAAACTAAAAATACCTGAAAATAAATGTAAGAAATTTTTTTAAAAAAAGTCAAAGTAATTTAAAGAAAATAAAAAAAGTTCAAAAAATCCAACAAAATCAAGAAAATACATATAAAAAAGCAATAGTAAAGAAACAAAACTCTTTGCAAAGTAGAAAAATAAATTTTGTTGAAAAAAATAATAGAAAATAAAATAAAATAAAATATCAAAAATAATTCTTAAAAATTAAATAAAATAAAAATAAAATGTAAAAAATCTAAAAATTTCAAAAAATAAAAAAAATAATTGAAAAAAATGAAGAAAAAGCACAAAAGATTAGAAAATTTTAAAAAATAAAAATGAGAAAAAAATAATATAAAATAATTTAAACCATTTCAAGAATCATAAAATATTCTATAGAAAAAAATTTAAAACCACAATTTAGATTTGCATTGATCCTTTAAAAAAATTGCAATAAAACATAAATGAAAAAGTTCAAAATTTAAAAATACAGTAAAAATTTAAAAATTATTCAAAATAAGTAATAAAAGTATGTAAAAAATAAAATAAAATTCAAAAAATAAAATAAATAAAAAGTGATGAAAACTAAAAATCAAATGTACTAACAAATTTGTACCACTTGGTGAGGTCTAATATATGTTAATTTAGTCAACTAATGTAATCAAAGATGACAAAAATTCAAAAAAATTAAAAAATTAAAATATTTTAAAATAAAAAATAAAATAAAAGCAAATAAAATTTTTTGTAAAATCAAAAAAATAAAAAATCAAGCAAAAATAATTTGACTAAAAGATAATAAGTGAAAGAAATTTAAAATACACAATAAAATAATATATATATATATATATATTTGTAGGTGAAAATTAAAAAATTCAAAATAACTAAAAGAAAATAGAAAAAAAAAGTAAAAAAAATCCTACAAAATCAAACAATACATGTAAAAAGAAAAAAAAAACAAGCAATAGTAAATAGACAACATTCTTTACTAGGCAAGAAAATAGATTTTATTATAAAATAAAATAAAATAAAACAAATATATATCAAAAAATCATAAAATTAAATTAAATTAAAAAATTAATAAAATCAAAAAATTTAAAGAAATAAAAAATGATTAAAAAACACAAAAGATTAAAAACGTAAAAATTAAAAATAAGCAAAAATAATATAAATAATTTTAAAAAAAATTCAAGAATAATAACATATTCTATTGAAATAGAGTTTTAAAAAACTAATCTTTTAAAGAAATATACAAAAAAATGTGACAAAAGCAAACAGTAAAAAAATAACAAAAAATACTAAATTATCTAAAATGAATAAATAAAAGTATAAAAAATTAAAATAACATTCAACACTCAAATAAATAAAATAAAGAGAAGTAAAAAGAAGCTGAAAGCCAAATTAACTAACAAAATTGCAATCAGTTGATGAGGTTCAAAATTTGTTGTTTTGTTCGATTAAAGTAGTCAAAGATAACAAAAATTAAAAAATAAAAATTTTAAAATATCAATAAAATAAAATAAAATAAAATAAAAACTATAAAACTAAATTAAAAAAACACCAAAAAATGAAGTTATTAGAAGAAAATAAGTAAAAGAAACTAAAAATACCTAAAAAATAAAAAAAAATAAATGTAAGAATTTTTTTTATTAAAAAAAACTAAAAGTAACTAAAAGAAAACAAGAAAACAGAGAAAAAGAATCCAACAAAATCAATACAATACATATAAAAAAGAAAATAATAAAAAAAAAACTATTTGCAAAGCAAGAAATTAGATTTTATTAGAAAAGTAAAAAATAAAATAAAATATAAAAAATTGAAAAGAAGTACAACAAAGAAAACCATAAAAAATAAAAATAAAATAAAATAAATAAAATGTTATAAAATCCAAATAAATAAATAAAATAAAATAAATATTTTAAAAAGAAAAAAAAAGAAACATAAAAGATTAGAAAAAAAAGAGAAATGTGAAAAAAATTTCATGATTTTTGAATATTTTTATGATTTTTTTATTTTTTAATTTTTTTATTATTTCTTATCTTATTTTGAATCTCAAGATTTTTTAATTGCTCTTCTATTTTTTTGTAATGAACTTCTTTATGCTGATATCTTATATGAGACTTTTTTATTTTGTATTATCTTTATTTATTTTTGAAATGAATTTTCTTTTAATAGATTTAATTCTTTGTTTGTAGGTGAAGTTATGAACCTAAGGATAATAGGTTGTCTTAATCCATTTGAATGTAATCCTTCAATACCCTTCATTACACATTTTGGCTTTGGTAAGTTTATATTGTATTTGGAGTCTAGTTCCATTGGCCCCACATAGTTTTTGTGACGTTTTTTTTTGTAATATTGCGTGGGTATTAATCTTTTTGAATACGATTTTGGTCTACTCCTAAGTCGATTAAAACTATTATTTTAAGATGAAAATCAATTTTTATTTTTTAAGTTTTAATATATTGTATTTTTTTATTATTTTCTTTGAATTTTATGGATTTAATTTTTTAATTTTTTATATTAGTCAATTTTTTTGTTTAATGATTTCACTTTATATATTTTCTTTTCTGTTAATTTAATATTTTATTCTATTTTCTACTTCTTTTTATAAAATCTATCTTTCCTGCTTTGCAAAATTTTTTTTGTCTTGATATATTTTATTTTATGATGTTTAAATTACTTCAAATTATTTCTCATTATAATTTCACATTTCATTTTTTAAAAGTTTTCTAATCTTTTGTGTTTCTTTTTTTGCTTTTTTCAATTATTTATTTATTTTATTAGATTTTATAAAATTTTATTTTTTATTTGACTTGATTTTATTTTTGTTTTTTTATGGTTTTCTTTTTCTTGTTATTTTATTTTTTACTAGCTTTTTTAACAAAATCTATTTTCTACCTCTGCAAACTATTTTTTTCTTTATTATTTTTAATATATTTACTGTCTTGATTTTGTTGAATTTTTTTACTTTATTTTTATTTTTTAGTTACTTTGAGATTTGTTTTAAAAAATTCTTACATTCATTTATTTTATTTTGTTAGGAATTTTTAGTTTCTCTCACTTATTTTATTCTAGTAACTTTATTTTTTTGGATTTTTTCATAGTTTATTTGGTTTTTTAGTTTGTATTTGCTTTTATTTTTTTTGGTATTTTTTATAATTTTTATTTTAAAATTTTTTTGGCATCTTTAACTATTTTAATTGAACAAAATAACAAATTTTGAGCCTCACCAAGTGATTGTAATTTTGTTAGTTTATCTAGCTTTTAGCTTTTATTATTCTTTTTATTCATATGAGTTTTGAAAGTTATTTTAATTTTTATACTTTTGTTTATTCATATCAGATACTTTAATAATTTTTATTTTTTTACTGTTTCATTTATTAACAAGAAGCCCAAGAAGTTTATAAAGAAAAAACGAAATATTACATGTTTTAGTGAGAAAAAATAGGACATTATGCAAAAAATTGTAAAGTAAAGTAAAAAAATTAATAATTTAGAAATATCAAGAAAAAAATGAAAGGCTACATACTTAGTATATTAGACAAATAAAACACTTTACAAGACGAAAAAAAATCGAATATATAATAGAAAAACCAAGTGATTCAGAGTCAGTAAGAAAAGATTTAAACCTCTAATGAAGAAATAAGTATGTAAATGTAAAATGATCAATATGAGTAGTAAGAAAGAATTATTAGTAAATATTATGGATAAGATAAAAGATCTAAAAATAAAAAGAGAATATTTACTAAAGTTAAAAAAAAAAACATTATATTTGAAGAAAAAGAAAAGTAAAACATCAAACTTTACAACTTGCAATAAATATTAGCAAAAAGGAAAAAGATAGAAACAATTAAACTTCAAGACTTGCAAACAGGATCAACGAGCTCAAGAAACAAGTTAGTCAATTACAAAGGGACAATACAGAAATTAAAACAGAAGTATTAGCCCTTAAAGAAAAGCAAGAATTAGGAAATCCGATGGAAAGAAAGGAAGTAGTAGAAGAAAGCAAGAAAAAGGATTTTATAAATATAGTAAATAAAATAAAATTACAAAAACTGGTATGTGGAAATAACCCTAATAATAAATAATGATTTTGAATGACGAGATTTTGTAATTGTTTTCTATTTTTTTTGTAATGAACTTTTCTCTAGAGATACTTTATATGAGATTTTTTATTTTGTATTATCCTTTTTCGTTTTTGAATTGAATTTTCTTTAAGTAGTTTGATTAAGATATCTCGAGAGAAAATTTCATTACACAAGAAGAGAAGAACAATTACAAAAGAAAATTAAAATTTTTCATGATTTTTGAATATTTTTATGATTTTTTATTTTTTAAAATCTTCTGTTATTTCTTAATTTTCTATGATTTTTTGGATTTATTACATTTTATGTTGTTCTATTCTTTATGTTTTTTTGATTTTTTCTTTTTTAATGATTTTTTTATATATCTTTATTTTTATTTACTTTTATCTTTAACTTTTTTTTATGATGTTTTTTGGATTTCTCTATTTTTTCTATTCGTTATTTTCAACTTTCAATTTTCAAATTTGAGTAGTTTATCCACCGTAAGCTGAAGAAAAAAGAAAGTTCATAAAGGAGTGGATAGTATCCTCACTGGTTCAAAGCCTACAAAATAAATAAAACTAGTGGTAGAAAGATAGTTGACAAAAAAAAAACTATTTTATTTACCGGTAATAAAGCTTCCTTTGACAAGTCATAATTTCAAATCAACAATGGCTAAAAGATTGTAGAAGAGAACAAAAATGTGATAGATCACTACATCATTCAAATAATAAACTAAAAGTTAATGCAAAAAGTTGATAAACAAATTTAAGAAAAAATATAGTCTTCATAGGCCGAGCATTACAATTTGCACCTAAGGAAGCAAAATAACATAATCAATCTTCTAAAAAAACCATCGAAGATAGCTAGAAAAATAAAGTTTTATTTATGCAATGTAGCAAAGTGGGAGAAAGAGAGAAAAATAATGGTAAAGAAGATTTGATGGTTTAATCAATGTCATAAATATCAACCGTGAAATGAGAATCAATAATAAGTAAGAAAAGCTATAAAAATTTTTAAGATAATTGAAAGTTTTGAGCAAGACTTAAGACTAAGAAAAGCAGAGGACACAAACTATATGCTACTTTTATATATATATACACAGAAACATAATATTTACTTCTATTAAGTTAGAATCAATTTTAGAATGGAAGGGGAGCTAACAATAACAATAACTTACTACATAAACATTGAGTATCTAGGAATAAAAGCAACAGAAACAATCAATTTGATTTCCTAGAATAGGAAATTTAATCCTCATCAAAAATCAAATTTTGAGCAAAAGTCATTCAATCTTGGAATTTGTAAAGAAATTTTGAGCAAAAGTTTTCCATTAGAGATATAAAGAAATTTTTTAATTAAATTATTTTAAAAATATATACTATGTAAATAAAATTTCAAACTATTAATATTTCAGATAAACTTTTAAAAATCTTAACGACAAACTTTTTGCTAGAATTTTGAAAATTTTAACAAAAATATTACCATCAAAATTTAAGAAAAAATTAAAGTTTAATTATTGATTTGAATTAAATATTTTTCGTTGAAATGAGTAAATATTATATATTTCAATAATAAGGTTCAACCGAAAATATTTAATTGGAAATGTTTTGCGATTTTCAATGAAAAATAATCCCTTCAAAGATTCACATAAATTTTTTTTTTTACAATATGTATTTAAGAGGAACGTATTTTTTGAAATTATTTAATAAAATAATTTATTTGTTTTTTAGAATTTTTATTGAAAACTTATTATCGAAATTTTAAAGTTAAAATTTTAAAATAGTTTATTTGTTTTTTAAAATTTTTAATTATAAATATATATATATATATATATATATTTAATGATTATGCAAATAAATTATGGAGTAAATCATTTTAAATCCTAATTTTTTTGTTGAAATGAGTAAATATTATATATTTTAATAACAAAGTTCAACCGAAAATATTTACTTGGAAATGTTTTCTGATTTTCAATGAAAAATAATCCCTTCAAAGATTCACATAATTTTTTTTTACAATATGCATTTAAGAAGATGGTATTTTTATAATTATTTAATAAAATAATATGTTTAAAAATATTTTATTTTATGGAATCTCAACGGAAAGTCTTTGTAAAAATAATATTGAAATAACTTTCAGAAATTATCAATGGTTTTTTTGTGAAAACTTATTATTAAAATTTTAAAATAATTTATTTATTTTTAAAAATTTTCAATTATATATATATATATATATATTTAATGATTACATAAATAAATTAGGAAGTAAATATCATTTTAAATCTTAAAAAATATTTTTTATATTTATCTTGAACTTTAAAATTTTTTTAAGTAAATATTAATTGATAAAAAATAATCAAACTGAACATTTACTCCTTAACCTTGAGCCTACGTACTTAGACTGAAAGGATTAAATTTCCTTGTCTGTTCCTTCATCCCACAAAAGACGAAATGTTGGAAAAGATCTTCACCTCCCTGTTGGGCTTTTGATCAGCGTTTGGTTTGGCTAGGCAAGAAGTAGAACCCAGGTCTTATTACCCCTTAGGTTACCTTGTGTTCACTAAGGTGGGTAGGGTTGTTGAGTTTTTTTTTTTAATTTAAAAATAATATAAAAAGTATAAGAATTTGTAGGTACTAACTACATTAGAAATAATTTTGTGACAAATAACGTATTCAAAAGAATTTTATAATATTTTTAGAATAAACTAATCAGAAAAAACATATGGTTGATTCATCATAAAAAAATTCTACTTCGTCACCAACTTATCTAACTTAGTCTAGTCTAACGAATCTAGTTATCCAGACACAACCACGGAGGTTTGGTTTGTGATGCCCACTAAAATGGGTAACGAGCCCATTTCTTAAGGCCTACTAAGAAAGACCTATAAATGAGACTAACATAATTAGGCCTGACAGGTGAAACCTGTCGGCAAGATTCTAATCAATTGAACTTGGTTAGCAAGATCTATAAATGATCTGATCGTGAGGTTCACTAAAAATGAGCCGGTTATTTTTGATATAAAATGGGCTAATTATTTAACCAAGATGAACTTAAAAATTAAGTTTAGAATTTACTTTTTAATTAAAGAATTTAAAGGAAGAAAAACAACAAAAAGTGTGAGCTATAAGTTTAGAAAATTCTAGTTACTATATTATCTTTAGGAAGGAAACAGAGCATGAGATGCAACGGTCATAAAGTTCTGTAATCAATGTTAAAAGGAGCAGTACACTCTCATACGTGTCATCATTTAATTGGTTTATTTTGCCATGCAGGAAAATCATTTTTAACCAAGAATTTAGTTTGTTTGGTTAATTGCTGGATAATTAAAAAATAAACAGACAAAAATTCAGAAAGGAGCGGGAAAGAAGGGATTGCAGCTCGCGGAGACACAGGATGAGGGAGAGAAGGCCAAACGAGTTCACATTTCACTAAAACTACTTGTCAAGAATGTTGTGTTAGGTAAATTCAAGCGCAAAAGTTTACCTTTAAAGTTTAATACTAATCTTATCATAGACTTTAACAGAAACCAACTACTAGAGTTTTTATTAGGTCTTAGATACACTTATAAACTTGATATGTGGATTCAATTAGCACAGTGTTTACAGTTTTCAGTTACTGTAAAAGTCTCCAAGTTGAACTTGGGAGGTGACTGAACCAGGTTTTAATAGATTCAGTCAAGTAAATGTCTGTTGCTGGAGTAAGTCTTAAAGTTGAGCTTTGAGTGAACTATGAACATTTATCAAAATGTTAGCAGTTGAAAATTAAGAGTTAAGTCGTACATGGTTTTGGCTCCAAACTAGAGAATCATGCATGATACTATATCTTGACTCCATCTCTTGATATAATTTCCTTTCTTTTTAAAGAACTGATGGTGGTGTGGCATTACCCTATGTTGCGTTTTGTTTTAGGGTAGTTGGCCCTGAAATGCCATCAGCTGAGCTACTTGCTGCTGCAGCCAAACTAATTGAAGCCCAAGCTGAGCTCAATTATTTTTTAAAAATATTTCTAAGAACACTTGCTTTGTTTTATGTTTTCTCTGCTTAGTTTTATTTCCATCAAAAGTAAGCAATGGTAATATGAACCTAATATGGTATTTTGCATTAAATTTTGCTAGAGAGATTGAGTTGGAGGAAGACACTAAACTATTTATTGGACCTCCACCACCTGCTATGGTTGTTGAGGCTGAACCTGCAAATGAGGCAGAGCGTTTCAGAGAGGCTCCTGTTTTATCCATTTTGCTTTTGATTCGAATTTTACTGTTTCTTTTCCTCATATTTCAAAGTGAAAGCATACATTATTAAGTAATTTTACTATTGTTATAGCTAATTGCATTTTGTCACAGATCTTCAATGTTGCAGTAGTGATTACAAATTTCATAAAATTATTTTTAACAAAAATCAGTTTGTTTCGTTGATTGCTGTATTAGAGTTAGTTAAGTTAGTTAAGCTCACATGTCAGTGTATCATTGGATCAGATTGTATATAAATAGTGTATTCAACTTTGCAGCTTTGCAGTTTACTTGTTGTCTGTTTGCCTCTGTTTTCAGTATCAATCCCCTCACTGGGGACTTTACAGTTAGTTAACACTGTATTAAACAGCTTTACAGTGTTAACTTTTCCGGTTGAGGCTATACTTACTTGAGATTAGATCTCATATAAAGCTATTTTTTATTAATTAATATCTCTGGGGATTAATTGCATTTGTTTCTGGTTCTGTTCATGGAGTTTAACTTGGTCAGTTGATACTGCCATATTCGTTTTTGGAATGGATATTCAAATTTATTTGATTTTCATGAGCTAGAAGCATCTATTTAATATTTTTTATAATGGTAACTCACAAAATTTACTGAAATATTTGGAATATAAGCGAACACTACCCAATAGAAGCCATAAGATGGCTGCAAGATAACAGAATGCAGTAGCTTCTGTTGGAGTAAAGGTTACATTAGGCAATGTGAGGCTATAAACATTTTGTTTAATAGGGGGATGTGGGAGAGAAGAAGAAGGTGCAGGCGTACATGCATCCTTTTCTAGAAAGGAATTACTTAGAAGGCATGCAATGAGAATACTTAAAAACTCTCTCATAAAATTTCTTTTTCTTTCTTTTGGCCAAACAAGCATTTGATTCATTTTTTTGCATTCTTTTTCTTATATTCTTTCTTCTTTTTCAGCTCTTTTAGTTCCCTCGTAACAGACAAAGCATGAAAGCCATGCCAAGGAGACATGACCACTGGTGTCCTCCCGAAAATATGGCTTCAAATGGACTAAAGTGTTTTAATTATATCAATGATGGAATGATCCGTTTGATGCTTGTTTCAATATAAATATATCAATATGGCCGCAGATTAAGAGAAATATGGCTATGCTGGAGCTTTACAGAAGATAAATAAATAAAAAGATAAGAATTAAAATAAAATTCAAAACTCAAATGAATAAAAAATAAAAAATAGCTAAAAACCAAATAAACTAACAAAATCACAATCATTTGGTGAGGTTTAAAATTATGAAAAGTATCTATTTTCTTGCTTTGTAAAGAATTTTATTTTTTTAGTATTGCCTTTTTTTAATATGCATTGTATTGATTTTTTGGATTTTTTTTTTGTTGTAATGTAATGTTGATCAACAAGTAATTTTAATCTTAATATAAAAAATATAAAAAAGAAAATCACTTTCATTGCACATAGGATCATAGTGTACTAAGGGAGGCGGGCATGCCCGTGGTTCTCAAATGGCATACAAAAGTGCACGTGGAATATCACAAGTGGCCCTCGCCCATAAATTAATTAAGCAGAAAGTTTATAATTGAATCAAAAGGAAGAGGATCGTTCACAAGTAGCCTTTTAATAATATTTGTGTTAATTAATTAATTAATATAATTAGCAATCATATCTTAATAAGTATCTTCTGACTTTGGCAATAGTTGTCATTGAGGGGAAGTTTAAGAAGCATCATGATCAGCCGACGCACCTATTCGTCTTTCAATAAAGCAAATGAAAGACTTTTTTTATTCTCTTTTAATTGGCCCACGTAGTGGTTCGTGAGATGGGTAATTTCTCACCACCCACTATGCTCTCCAAGCCTCGTAGGTTAGGGACCCCACAAAGGGGCACTTGGATGGTTTCGAGGACATAAGGTAGAGGCGGCTGATGGTTCAAGGACGAGGAGAGGGGCTGCTGGGTGTTTTGTGGCACAAAGATTAGGCAATAAAGCCCCAGGGTCTGCCATTGAGCTTCCATGCATGCACTTTGTTATATTATAATTAGTGTATAGACAGAGAGACATTCTTATTCACTCACGTGTGCATTGTGCCATGGGGCGTTGTACTGGACACCGTCTTCACCTTGATTCCACTTGGGCACAAACAATGCGGCCTTTGATTTATTTTTTATTTGATATTAAAATTTAAATTAAATTTTATAGAAAATAAAAATTTATGCAATAAATTTTTTAATTTTTTGAATTTTATGATATATTTTTTAAAATTTTTATTTTTATAATATTTTGTAAATAAATTTTGATTGATAAAAAATAATCAGATTAAAATTTATCAAAAAATTTAAAATTTAAAAATATCCAAATTAAAGATTTTGTATTAAAGATTTTGATTTTATTTTTTAATATAAACTAATATTTAAACTAACTTCATAAAAATTTTTAAAGTTTCTCAAATACTGAAATGTTTTTTAAAAATTACAATCAAAAAATTAAAAAAATTGTAATAAATAAATCAAGAATCAAAATTTATTTAAAATTAAATAATTTATTCAAAATAAATTATAGAATTTATTTGAATATAAGTATTTGAACAATGAAATATATTTAATTTTTTATAATAATTTCAGTCAATATTTAATTTGATTAATTTTTATAAATCATAATCTATTTGAAAATATTTTGAAATTTAAAATAAAAACAAGAGATAAAATATTTTTAAAAAAATTTAAATAATATTTATTTTAAAAATTTATTATATATTTACATATAATTTTAAGAATATATTAACTGTTCAAATCAATTTTTTTAAAAAAATAAATTTAAAAGAACATAATCATTACAACTTATACAAATTAAAAGCCAACTCTAAACATAAATCTGAGCAAATAAGTAGGTTTCTTTGTGTTATAATTGTGTTATTTAAGATTAAGTGGGTGTGTGAAGGTGACAATGGTATTTTCAAACTCTGAAGCCTTACTTTTTAACTCTCTTTTTTTTTTTAACAAAATATTACTGCATTGTGATGGAATACAGTTTTAAGTCAACTTTGAACTATCTGATTAATTAAGTATTTAATTTTTATTAATTATCTTTTCAATTCATAAATATGATGATTTTGAAGTCTCTGAACAATCCCGTCATATGTCATCTTAATTTACTACTTTTATTCTACTTTCGTGATATATTTAATGTACTATATATAATAATCATAAATTGATTGTCATTATATTTGTAAAAATATAAAATTATTTATTATATTTTATAAAATAAATATAAAAAAATTAAAAAATTAAAAAATTAAATTATAAATATCTTATAACAAATTTTAGTTGAACTTTTTCACATATATAAATAAAATATTCAAACTATTATCATTAAAAAAATCAAAATTTTTTAGTGCGAAATTTTTTCAAAAAACTTGATAAAAATAATTTATGAATAAAAAATTATTTAAATTTGATATATAAACTCTAAATGGAATGTAATATTTATTTTAATTATTTTTTAAATATGATAATCTTATGATAGCTCCAAGATACAGAGAGATGGTAAATATAATAGTCTAAGTGATAAGGAAGAGTAATAGTGATATAATTGGAAGGTTTAATCACTTAGTATATTACAAAGTTAGGTCCAATCATGCCATTAGCTAACATAACTACTTGCCTCATGAAATGATATAACATTTATGATTATATCACCAATTTGAATTGCAAAGATTTAATTAAACTACAACTAATGATCACTCTCACTTTAATCTCGCTATGTACCACTGTAGCTTTCATCGTGTGAGCTTTTATAGAGAAGAATGAGGGACAAATCTTAAGCTTTGATCATAAATTGAAATACTTCATCTCCATGTCAGATTTATGTCAATAAACTAATTATGGACATCTATTGACAGTACTAAATATTTGGCTTTAATTATTTTGTTAACTTTTTGATATAGGAGTCATATCACAAATATGCTACCACTTGTTTTCAATGACAAAGAGAATCACTTCAATGACAGATAAAAAATCTTAAAGATACACACAAACCTCATAAACTATATAATAGTAAGAGTCTTTGGCTTAAATTATTGAAACAAAAATATAAAAATAAATATAAAAAATAAAAAACTCAAAATAACTAAAAAAATAAAAAAGTAAAAAAATCCAACAAATTCAAAACACTATATATAAAAAAGTAATAGTAAAGAAATAAAATTCTTTGCAAAGTAAAAAAATAAAATTTTTTGAAAAAAATAAAAAAAATATATATCAAGAAAAATCATATATATATATATATTATTTTACTATGTATTTTAAATTTCTTTCACTTATTATCTTTTAGTCAAATTATTTTTGTTTGATTTTTTTGGTTTATTTGATTTTAAAAAAATTTTTATTTGCTTTTATTTTATTTTTTTTATTTTTAAAAATTTTATTTTTATTTTTAAAATTTTTATCTTTCAGTGAAGCGATTATATTAATTTAGTAAATTAATTTATATTAGACTTCACCAAGTGGTTACAAACTTGTTAGTGCATTTGATTTTCAGTTTTTGTCACTTTTTAT
Organism: Moringa oleifera; assembly: GCA_021397835.1. Lineage (NCBI taxonomy): Eukaryota > Viridiplantae > Streptophyta > Magnoliopsida > Brassicales > Moringaceae > Moringa > Moringa oleifera. Next base: position 126,369 of record JAJFZO010000695.1, read on the forward strand.
TTATTTTATTTATTTTATTTTTTGAATTTTTTATTTTTTATATAATTGTATTTATTTATTTTGAATATTTATATTTATATTTTATTTTTAAAATTTTCACTTTTTGTTTTATGTTTTATTACAAGTTTTTTTAAAAGATCAATGCAAATCTAAATTGCGGTTTTAATTGTTTTTAAGAATATTTTATAATTCTTGAAATCTTTTAATTTATTTTACATTATTTTTTCTATTTTCTGTTTTTTAAATTTTCTAATCTTTTGTGTTTTTTCTTTATTTTTTTTCAATTTTTTTTTTCATTTTCTTTGAATTTTTAGATTTTTTTTTACTTTTTACTTTTTATTTTTATTTTATTTAACTTTTTAAAATTATTTTTGATATATATTTTTGATATTTAATTTTTTTATCTTTTATTATGTTTTTTCTACAAAATCTATTTTCTTACTTTGCAAAGAGTTTTGAATTTTTTTACTATTACTTTTTTCTATACATATTCTCTTCATTTAGATTTTCTTTTACTTTGAATTTTTACAATATTTTTTACATTTATTTTTAGGTATTTTTAGTTTTCTTCACTTATCCTTTTTTTAGTAACTTTTTTTTTCTTAAATTTTTTAGTTTAGTTGGTTTTTTTTCTAAATTTTATTTATTTTTATTTTATAAAATTGTTTAATAATTTTTTTTATATTTCTTAATTTTTTTAATTTTTTAAATTTTGTTCATCTTTATTTATTTCAATTCAGTGAAATAACAAATATTGAATTTCGCCAAATGGTTGCAATTTCATTAATTTTTTTAATTTAAATTTGTTTATTTATTTATTTTTTTGAATTTTATTATATTTTTATATATTCTACTTTTTGTTTAGATATTTTTATTTATTTGTTGGATTTTTATTTTTTTACTATTTGATTTGATGATTATTATATGTTTCTTTTAAAAATCAATGCAAACCAAAATTATTTTTTAAATTTTTTATAAAATATTTTATGATTCTTCAATTTTTTAAAATTGTTTTACACTATTTTATTTTTAGTTTTTATTTTTTAAAAGTTTTTAATTATTCTCTTTATTTTTTATGGATTTTATAATATTTTTTATATTTTCATTTTGTTTGATGTTTAATGATTTGTATAATTTTTTTTTACAATTTATTTTATTTTATTACTACTTTGTTTTTCAACAAAATCTATTTTCTTGCTTTGCAAAGAGTTTAGTTTCTTTACTATTTTCTTTTTTATATGTATTATCCTCATTTTGTTGGATTTTCTTTTGTTTTTTTTCTTATTTTTAATTATTTTGGATTTTTCAAAAAAATTCTCATATTCATTTTTTATTTTGTTGAGTATTTTTATTTTTTAACACTTACTTTTTTATAGTAACCTTATTTTTCTTAGACCTTTTATTTTATTTGATTTTTTAATCTTTTATTTTTTAACCTTGTTTATAATTTTTTACATTTTTTTTAATTTTTATCATTATTAACTACTTTAATACAAAATGACAAATATTGGACATCACCAAGTGGCCGCAGTTTTGTTAGTTTATTTGGTTTTTAGTTTTTTTTTTGTTCATATGATTTTTAAATTTTTTACTTTCACATACTTTTATTTATTTATTTTACATACTTTTGTTGTATTTATATTTTTTTATTGTTTGATTTGTTATATTTTTATTTTACATTTTTCTTTAAATGATCAATGTAAATCAAAATTATTTTTTTATGAAATATTTTATGATTCTTGAATTGTTTTAAATTATAAAATATTTTACATTATTTTTCTTTTTTTTTTAGATTTCTAATCTTTTGTATATGTTCTTTTTTAATTTTTTTATTTCCTTTGAATTATATGGGATTTTATTACATTTTATTTTTTAATTTTTATTTTAATTAATTTTTTCTCTTCAATGATTTTAATTACTTGATATATTTTCTTTTTAAATTTAATATTTATTTCATTTTTTAGTATTTTCTTTTTCAATAAAATCTATGTTATTTTATTTTTGTATTTTAATTATATTTTACTTTGAAATTTATCCATTGTATTAAGGTTTTTAAAAATTTTTTCTTTACATTTTTCAGTTATTGCATTTTTATATATTTTTAAAACATCAACATAAATCAAAATTATTTTTAAGTATATTTATAGCTTTATTATTTTCACTTGTTTTATTAATTTTTAAAATTTTTGTAAAATTTTTATTTTAAAATAATTTTAAAGTTTTAAATTTTTAATTAAATTGGATGTTTTAAAATTTTTATATTTTAAAATTAAAATTTAATTTAATTTTAAAAAATAATGATAAAATAAATAAATAAATTATTAGTTTTATTCTAATGAGAAAACCATACATGCCTTTTGCGTGATTTCAAAATTTGACCGTTAGGAGCTATTTAACAAGACTCACGCCTTCGGCACCTTCTTCCTCTTTTGTTATGAGCTTTTTGCATCTTCTCCCTCCTCTGCTGCTTTCTCTCTTCCCTATTTCTGTTTCTCTTTCTCTCTCTCGCTCTCTCTCTCTCTCTCTCTCAAAATCCTCAGAGGTAATGATTTTAGGACTAAAGGGAACAACGTTCAAGTCGACCAATAAAAACTAACTTCTCTGGTGTCTGTCAAGGGATTTTGAGGTAGGGGATGACCTGTGATTAATCTGGCTGTGTAGGTTAAAGGGAAGGGCCTCGTCGAAATCATCGGCTTTCTGCCCCACGCCACGGCTGGTTATTGAAGAAAATTTCCCAGTGGTGGACCGAGTACAAGGCAAAGCCAGCATATCAGATCTGTTTTTTTCAATCCTCTCTAATTCACTTCTAATATAACCGTACGGTTTGATTTACTCCCTCTCTATTTATCTCTATCTTTTCCTCTTATCTACTCCCTTCTTAGAAAATTTCTCAAGCTGCACCACTTGGCTTTGATTCTCTGTTTTTTCATCGACCCCTGTTGGATCTCAATCTGCCTTCAGCTTTGCTTGATTTGAATCTTCCTCCAGCTGACGAGCCGCAGCCTGCCTCAACCTCGGACCTGCCGCCTTTCTTCTTTCTATTTCTTTTACATTAATTGTTAGCCTTGTTACTGCACTGGTGTTGCAGGTGGAGCTGTCGTGTATGCTTTGAATGCGGTTGCTGCAGTTAGCTTGCATAATTACGTGGATGAATTGGATGATCCTGGGGCAATGAAGGAGGAGGATATGGAAAGAGTCGCTATTAAGTTAATGTCATGATTGATTGTGACACTTTAGTGGTTACTGTTAATTGTGTTAATAATCCATAATTATTTGCACTTGGCTCACTAATATGTTATATTCACTCTTAATTAAGAATCAAGAGCAGTGGCTTTGTGCTTATTAGGCAAGTTTGGTTAATCTTTGTTACATGGTTCATGAATAACATTTTTGCATTTTGATCAACTAATTTCACTGGTGGGTAATATTATTGATACTTGTATTATTTTCTTGAAATTCCCTTTTGTTGGATTATTGTTGTTATCAAAGCATTTCTTCTTTGCAGTATGTCTTTCTTATCTCTTTCATTGTTGTTTTTAGTATTTTCAGACATTTAAAGCTGAGATTTGTGATATATACTGCTGATAAGTGTAAAGTGGATCTTTTCATTATCTGTCTAGTTACCTGGGTAGTCAAAAGACCATACGGTTTTTCTAATCCATATATACATGGCAATTCTATCTTTGAAAGGCATATTTCTGGCTATTTGCCTCTTGGGAATAAAACATCTCTCTGTAATTCAATTGCCTTTTAATCTTTTATTTAGGTTTGAAATTTCTATCCTTCCAACTAGAGGTGAAGAACTTAAAGGTGATGAAGTTGACATTACTTTCAAAAGTGCTTTGGGGGTTGATAATCCAGATGCAGCTTCCATGCACATGGAGGTATTCCTAACTTGGTTTTTTTTATGCATCTCAATAAGTGAATTGCTTATATATATACAGTATGAAGTGAATTTCAGATATATCATTTTCAATAATATTGATTTTCAGCTGAACATTGGAAGGCGGATACATAGGCAAGGGCTTGAGATTGGACATCGTGATGGCAGTGCTGAGCGGCGTTAGGTAGGTCACTGTTGACCATGCAAGTTTGCAATGAACCATGAATTATGCATTTTAAATAAAGATGTAGAGTGTGATCATTATTAGTGATTCTCTAGTGTAGGTATTTATCAAGCTGATTTATGCTTCAAGCCTTGTGTTTGGAGAAGCATCATCTTTCCTTCTGCCTTGGAAGCATGTTTTCAAGGTTACTAATGCCCATGTACTTAAACATCAATTCTTATGTCTGCTATTGCTTCCTAGTATTATAGACTGTTCTCCTATATAATGGTGGTTAAGTCATGCCTTAGGGTAAGCAGCATGATTTGTGAAGGTTTACTCTTGGCACAATTTGATACTAATAAATCTTCCAGCTTGAGATATTAATGTTGCTATGATCCGATAATACTACAGATAGCTATATTACTGCAATACCAAGTTTTATTACCCTATTACCATTTTTTTATTAAATAAGTTCTCTCACTAATTAACTGAAATAATCTGTTAACGTTAGGATAGAGGTTTGAAACTATTTATTTGATTAAAGTATTCTTATACAAATCATTTCATATGTATTATAGGTAGTAATATGAATCTTTATTAAATATTGAGCCCACCATTCTTAAATGCAGCTACTCTTGCCTGAAGATCCATTTTTAGCCTTAGAGCAGCCTTCGCTTTTGACAACTTTGGTTTATTGATGGCTTGGAGAATAATGTAAAGCTATGAATTTATTTTTTGTGCCTCATATAGTCATTTAGAAGAAAGGAGCATTGTAACATTATATGGGATGGAGCTAGGCATTCATGTGCTTAAATTGGTTTTGAGTTGTCTCTTCAGATTGGTGAATCCTTATTTTTTATTTTCCCTTAACATTATTTTTTTGCTCAACCCTTTAGACAACTAATGTCATCTTAATAATTTTTGCTCAAGCCTTGAAATTGCAATTAAGAAGTTGAAGGAAACAGAAAAAATATCTTGGAAGCCATTACAAAGCTTGAAGGCATATATCTTCATCAGTTGTTCTTTGTACAAAAATTTTGAAGGCTGTGTACGAATGTTGAATTTCTGGCAGAAACTTGCAAAAGAGGAGTACAAAAGCAACTTCGTTTCTGTCATGGTATGTCCTAGTGAAATTGGCATCAAGTTTGATGATATAGGTGCTCTTGAAGATGTCTTCTCTCTGAACATGATATTATCTTTATATTTTATTTTTATTAGTTCAGACTTGTTTATTTGTTGATTAAAGCTTCAATTGTTGTTGAGGATGGTAATATGTTGCTAACACCATTTCCCTAGCTTTTGTCCTTAAATTTGTTCAAGGAAGCTTGTTTGCATCCTAATGGTTAGAGGCATTTAGTCAAGGGCTTTACATATTTAAGTATCTTTTATGTAAGTCATTTAGAAAAGCTTGTCATGTTGGATGCACCTGTGTTTGTGTCTTAAGGAGTTCTTGCTGCAGAAGCTGCTACACTTACCTTCATGGTATTAATTCACCTCTTACCACTTCAATGAATAAAACTGTTTGTTCAATCTTTTTATAGTACTTTTGAAATGAGAAAGTTATTTACTTGCTGTCTGGTTCCTCATAATGTGGACACTTGTTTTCTTTCATGTATTTTAGAAGTGAATGAGAGTCATGTCTTCAATTCTACTTTGTCTTAGCTTAAATGTTCTTATATATAAGAATTAATGCTGTAGTATCAAAGATATAGAAAACTGCACCATCGAAGCTTACTCAAGGTGTAAATAAATTAAGCCCGAGGTCACTGGTACAAAATGTGAAACTCAACTATGTGATCTCAGATTTCTCTAACAGTAATCTATCCGACAGAATAGTAGTAGTTTTATTGCATTTGATGTACATTCTTTACGTGTATTTTTATACTGACTGCGTGAAAAATGAAGGCATGGCATATAGCTATAATGGAATTTTCGTGGGTCTTTTTTGTGGGCATTCTCTCTAAGGAACAAGAGGGCATTCAATCCATGGAAGTGGTTGGGCTATTTCTTATAGAATGGGTGAAGAGCAACCTAAGGGACAACGTATGCAACATAAAAGTGTCTTGTGTTGGCAGAGGCTTAATGGGTTATCTTGGAAACAAGATACTTTTTAATTTCTTAGAGTTGGAGAGTGGAATTATGATGATGTAAGAAAAAGTACCATATCATCTTCTCGGATTTTTCATGGTTCAATTTCAATTTGCATGTCTTTGCACTAAACAAGCTTTTGCTGCATTTGCAGCCATTTATTCTTTGAGTAAAAAGAGGGAGATGAACTACGAAGAAACTCAGATGTTGTGGAGATCCTAAGGAAGACAGGGTTTCCAAGATTCCATGACATGAGAGATGAGAACTTTCCTCAAACAATTCTTGATCATTAGTAAAGTCCTTACTCTTACTTTTTTCCTATCCATTCTTAGCTAGTGAATCAATATCTGCAGCATTCTAGCTTACATAACTTAAATTCTATCATATTTGTTATGCTCCAATCGAATTATTTGGCTTGGTGAGTTAAATTACGGGATTGCACTATCTTATTACTCTGCAAAGGCTCTTGTTAAGATGCATAATTGGAGACCATTGTTAGAGAACAACCAGGCATGTTTTTATTTATTTGTGATGTTCTTCCTGAATCATTTTTTGAATCAACTTTTAAATGTGATAAATCTAAAACTTGATAGTTTTTGATGGTTTGAGGGAAGGAATGAAGGGAAGATATATTTTTCTCCCACCTATAAATATTCAAATATTCAGACAGATATGCAGGTGATGATAGCCATCTAGAGGAGAAACGAAGAACGCCTGCATGGTAATCTCACACTCTTCACATCTCTGACAATGAAATCATATTAGTCTTGTATTACATGATTGTCAGCTTGTGAAATAATGTGGATGATATTATCTATTCAATTCTGGTAAAGTTAATGTTTAATTGTGCCCTTTCCATCTAGATGTGATCCTATACTATGGTATAGGAGAGGCTTGAATCAACTATTTTATGTTAGTGGGGAAACAAGATTCTCAAATTATAGGCCTGTTTATAGCATCTTTCTAGCAGAGAAGGAATTTATAAACTGTTGCCAGATCAAGAAAAGTATGAGTTATTCAAGTTCTAGGATTGAAGTTGAAGAACTATTGCAACATTCACATGGACACTCCAAACTCAATTTCTTTTGAGGCATGCACTCCTTCAAAATCCACACTTGCTTATGTTGTGCTCCATAAAAGTAACTAAAGTGGGCTATATGCCATGCTCTTCTTTTAAGGTAACTTTATTGAAGAAATGAAAGATTCTCTGTGTTCTTGAGTGACATAACCTTGTTATTTACTATATCATAGATGTAAATTTTTGGTGATGTTGACAGTGTGCCTTGTAAAACCCAAAACGAGGTGAAAATTCAGCTGGACATGCAGTTTCTTGAACTTTGCCTTCCTACCTCAATCATCTAGGTGAGCTTTATCAATATCTTAATTGACCATAATTTGTTTAACCTAGAGACAAGAAATCTAAAAAACTACAATTATAAACATGAAGGTAGATGTTATTATTGGATACTTAGTAGTGAAGCTAAAAATGGCTTCCATGTTAATTTCTCGTGGGATAAAAGTTTCATTTTTGTATAGACTCATTTGATGATGCTACAAAAGGGATAGGGAGGATGTATGAATCTAATGTTGATGATGTGGGGTACAGACTGGTGGCTATCTACACTTCAATAAAAGAGGATGATGTTGAGGGCCAACCTATTTCTGCATCAGCAAAACCAATCACCGTTGATAATGTGCAGAGTAATAACCCTATTTTCTTTTTTGAATATTCAAGTTCTATTACGATGTTTTAGAACATCAAGAAACAAACTAGTTTTGCAACTTTCTTTTATTTTATATATCTTATTATGTAATTCAACATATGAAATTAAGTGGTTAAGGGTTTGGATGAATGGAGATGGTTTCCTGAAGCTGAACTGACAAGGATACTATAATTAGCTTACGTGTGCTGTGACTGCCATAGATTGTTATTGCACATGTGAATCAAGAAAAGTACCTATATCTAATCTTCTTTAACTTTGTCAAATTTATGTTATTTTTTTTTTCTATTTTGCTTGAGTGTTTGTGTTACTTTTGCATGTCTCTCTATGGATACATATATGTAAATATTATTACTCCATGTGGTTGTGTGTCTCTGTATGCTTGTGCTTTGTGTTTGCCTTTTTTATCTCATTAAGTATGCCAATTGCTTGTTTTGATATTATCTCATTGAAATTTAAGGTTGGTTTTCATCAAGTCTTACAACCAATATGTGTTCTTCTCTGCAACTGTTTAACATTCTTTATTTCTAATCTTTTCAAATCCTTAGAAATGGTGATAATAGATGTAAAAATGATTATGCCAGCAATGTTCGAATTATTGAAGATTTCGTTAAAGGAAGTGTTATCAAAGGATTTCGAGAGTACTTGAAGTTTGAATGGTTACATGAGAATAAGAAAACTGGGTTAGTGTAACTTTTTTCTGTAGTTGATTATATGCTCTAGTATTTATTTATCGTATGCCTTTTAATATGCTATTGGTTCCATTTATATTTTGTTAGCTAAATTTATGACATGCTTCTACCTCATAAATTAGATATTTTCTTAGATATAATTAATTGGTACTATATCTGTTGGTTCCTTAATAGTTTTATTTTTGTACAGACTCATTTGATGATGCTGTAGGAGAGACAGGAAGGACGTACGAATCTAATGTTGATAATGTGGGGTACAGACTGGTGGCTACCTACACTTCAGTAAGAAAAGATGGTTTTGAAAGCCAACCTATTTATGCATCAAGAAAACCAATCACTGTTGGTAATTTGTAGAGCAATAACCTTGTTTTGTGGCTTTTTTTTAGGGTAAAATCTTTTCAATGTCCGACAATGAATATTCAAGTTCTATTATGAATGTTTAAAACATCATGAAAGAAACCAGTTTTACAAATTTCTTTTATTTTATATACCTTATTCTATATTTCAACATAATGAATTAAGTGTTTGAGGGTTTGGATGAATGGAGATGCTTTCCTGAACCTAATCTGACAAGGATAGTATATTTGGATTGCATGTATTGAGGCTGCCATGGCTTGTTGATGCGTACGTGAATCATGTGAAGTAACTATTTCTAATCTTGTTTGACTTTGTCAAATTTATTTTATTTTTATTTTTCTGTTTTGCTTGAGTGTTAGTGTTACTTTTGCATGTCTCCCTATGGATATATATATGTACATGTTTTTACTCCATTTGGTTATATGTCTCTGTATCCTTGTGCCTTGTTTTTGCCTTTTGGATCTAATTAAGTATGCCAATTGCTTATTCTGATATTATCTCATTGAAATTTAAGGGTTGGTTTTTATCAAGTCTTAAGGCTAGTATATGTTTTTCTTCGTAACTGTTGAACATTTGTTATTTCTAATCTTTTTAAACCCTAAGAAATGGTGATAATAGATGAAAAAATAATTATGTTACATAGTGGTAGCTCCTCCATTTGTGAGTAATCTCTGAATTATCGGGGATGCCATTAAAGGATGTATTATCAAGGGATTTAGAGAATACTTTGTAAGTAAAGAAGGCCCTGGCAAGTTTGAGTAGTTACATTAGAATAAAGAAACTAGGCTAGTGTAATTTTTTTCTGCAGTTGATCACATGCTCTGGTATTTATTTATCATATGCCTTTTAATATGCTATTGGTTCCATTTATATTTTGTTAGCTAAATTTATGACATGTTTTTACCTCATAAATTAGATATTTTCTTAGATACAATTAACTGGTACTATATCTATTGGTTCATTGAAAGTTTTATTTTTGTACAGACACATTTGATGATGCGGTAGGAGAGACAGGGAGGATGTATGAATCTAATGTTGATGATGTGGGGTATAGATTGGTGGCTGCCTACACTCCAGTAAGAGAGGATGGTTTTGAAAGCCAACCTATTTTTGCATCAGCAGAACCAATCACTATTGGTATTGTGTAGAGCAATAACCTTGTTTTGTGGCTTTTCCTTTTCTTTTTCTAGGTAAAATCTTTTTGATATCCTATAGTGAATATTCAAGTTCTATTATGAATGTTTAGAACATCATGAAAGAAACCAATTTTACAACTTTCTTTTATTTTATATACCTTATTTTGTATTTCAACATAACAAATTAAGTTGTTGAGGGTTTGAATGAATGGAGATGCTTTCCTGAACCTAAGTTGACAAGGATAGTATATTTGGATTACGTGTGCTGAGGCTGCCATAGGTTGTTACGTACGTGAATCATGCGAAGTAACTATTTCTAATCTTGTTGGACTTTTTCAAATTTATTTTATTTTTCTTTTTCTATTTTGCTTAAGTATTAGTGTTACTATTGCATGTCTCTCTGTGGATACATATATGTGCATGTTCTTACTCCACGTGGTTTATGTCTCTGTATGCTTGTGCCTCGTGTTTGCCTTTTGAATCTAATTAATTATGCCAACTGCTTGTTCTGATATTATCTCATTGAAATTTAAGGATGGCTTTTATCAAGTCTCAAGGCTAGTGTGTGTTTTTTTTTGCAACTATTGAACATTCTTTATTTTTAATCTTTTTAAACCCTTAGAAATGGTGATAATTGATGAAAAAAATGATTATGTTATGTAGTGACAGCTCCTTCATCTTACATAATCTCCAAATTATCGGAGATGGCATTAAAGAAAGTATTATCAGGTGATTTGAAGATACTTTGTAGTAAGGAGGGCATACCAAGTTTGATTGGTTACATTAGAATTAGGAAACTAGGTTAGTGCAATTTTTTTTTTCTGTAATTGATTACATGCTCTGGTATTTATTTATCGTGTGCCTTTTAATATGCTATTGGCTCCATTTATATTTTGTTAACTAAATTTATGACACGCTTTTACCTCATAGATTATATATTTTTCTAGATATAATTAACTAGTATTATATCCGTTGGTTCTTTAAAAGTTTTATTTTTGTACAGACTCATTTGATGATACTGCAGGAGAGACAACGAGGATGTATGAATCTAAAGTTGATGACGTGTGGTAAAGACTTGTGGCTACTTACATTCTGATAAGAAAGCAAGGTTTTGAGAGCCAACCTATTTCTATATCAGCAGAACTAATCACTGTTGGTAATGTATAGAGTAATAACCTTGTATTGTGGCTTTTCCAATTTTCTTTTCTGGGTAAAATCTTTTCAATGCCTTACAGTGAATATTCAAGTTCTATTATGATGTTTTAGCGCATCTAGAAAGAAACTAGTTTTGCAACTTACTTTTATTTTATATATCTTATTATGTATTTCAATGTAAGGAATTAAGTCGTTAAGGGCTTGGATGAATGGAGATGCTTTTCGAAACGTAAGCTGACAAGCATAGTATATTTGGATTGCGTGGGTTGGGGCTAACATTGATTGTTATTGTGTAAGTGAATCATGCAAAATTACGATTTCTAATCTTCTTTAAATTTGTTAAATTTATGTTATTTTATTATGTTTTGCTTGAGTGTTAGTGTTACTTTTACATGTCTCTCTGTGCATGCATATATGTACGTGTTATTACTCTATGCGGTTGTGTGTCTCTGAATGCATGTGCATTGTGTTTGTCTTTTTGATCTGACGCCAATTGTTTGTTTTGATACTATCTCATTGAAATTTAAAGGTTGGTTTTTATCAAGTCTCATAGCCAATGTGTGTTTTTCTCTATAACTATTTGAACATACTTCATTTCTAATCTTTTTGGACCCTTAAAAATGGTAATGATGGATGAGAAAGTGATTATATTACTTGATGGCAGCTCGTCCATTTGTTAGTAATGTTTGAATTTCCAAAGATGTGATTGAAAGAAGTATTATAAAAGGATTTGGAGAGTACTGTGGGGGGTAAAGAGGGCCCTAGCAAGTTTGAGTGGTTACATGAGAATAAGGAGACTGGGTTACTTTAACTTTTCTTTTTTTTTTGGTAGTTCATTGTTATATCTAGTATTTTTTTGTCAAGTGCCTTTTAATATGCTATTGGTTACATTTATATTTTGTTAGCTAAACTTATACATGCTTGTACCATACAGATTAGGTATTTTTTAGAAATAATTAACTAGAACTACATTCCTTATCCTTAAAAGTTTCATACGGACTCATTTGATGACGCTATAGGAGAGACAAGGAAGATGTATGAAGCTAATGTTGATGATGTGGGTGTACTGACTAGTGGCTATCTACACTTCAATAATTAAAGACTGTGTTTATGGCCAACCTGTTTTTGCATCAACATAACCAATCACTAGTGGCAATGTGCAGAGCAATATCTTTTTTCTTTTATGGTTTTTTTCTTTTCCTTTTCTGGGTAAAATCTTTTCAATGTCCTACAGTGAGTATTCAAGTTCTGTTATGATGTTTTAGAGCATCTAGAAATAAATAAGTTTTTTAACTCCTTCATCTTTCATAATATCCAAATTATCAAAGATAACATTAAAGAAAGTATTATCAAGTGATTTGAAGAGTATTTTGTAGTAAGGAAGGCATGGCAAGTTTGATTGGTTACATTAGAATAAGGAAACTAGGGAGGTTAGTATTTTAATATTTTGAATTGTCTTTTTTATGTGTCACTTTTTTACTGGAATCAAAAAAGAAATGGAGTTAGCCATCATTTGTAAACGTTTTTTTATTGATGGAAGACTTCTTCACTGGTTATACATCTTCTTGGAGTCACAACTATTAATTTTAAGTATAAGTGATAGTTCTATAGAGCCAAGAAATTGATAGCCATCAACCAAAAGAAGGCATGCTCGATTCTTTTAGGTCAATCAAAATAAGGCATCTTCACCCTTTTGTTTTCAACCTATAATATGCTTGTTAGCTTATCTTTTTTGTTTATATATGTAATTGCATATACATTTCCTGAAGAAGTTTTTTTTAGCAAAATCTTAGTTCAATGTGAAATCATATTAGCCTTGTATTATATGATTCTCAGCTTTTGAAAAAATGTGGACGATATTATCTGTCCAATTCTAGTAAAGTTAGTGTCTGATTGTACCCTTTCCATCCAGTTGTGATCGTATACTATGGTATCAGAGAGGCTTGAATCAATTATCTTATGTTTGTGGGGAAACAAGGTTCTCAGATCGTAGGCCTATTTATAACATTTTTTTGGCAGAGGTAGAATCTACAAACTGTAGCTAAATCAAGAAAAACATGAGTTTTTCAAGTTTTTGGATTGAAATTGAAGAATTATTGCCATACTTACATGGATACACTAAACTCAATTTCTTTTGAGGCATGCATTCCTTCAAAATCCATGCTTGCTTGTGTGCTTCATAAAAGTAACTGAAGTGGATTATATATGCCTTGCACTTTTTGTTAAGGTAACTTCATTGAAAAAATGGGAGATTCTTTGTGTTTTTAAGTGGCATAGCCTTGTCATTTGCTGTATCACATATGTAAATTTTTGGTGATGTTGATAGTGTATCTTATAAAACACAAAACCATGTGAAGATTCAGCTGGCCATGGAGTTTCTTCAACTTTGCCTTCATGCCTGGGTCATTTAGGTGACCTTTATCCATATCTCAATTAATCCTAATTTGTTTGACTCAGAGATACAAAAAAACTGAAGAAACTACATTTATGAATATAAAGACAAATATTATTATTGGATACGTAGCAGTACATTTCCTTAAAAGCCATGTTTTATTACATTTCTTGATTCCTGTTAAAATTTTGTGGCTATGAAGACCACTTGTCCTTATCTTCTACTACTTAATCCTTATTTTGCAGACTCCAAAGAAGCTCCGTGTCTATCTCATTCTGTTGCCTGTAGTCCAAAAGAAGGTTTGTCCTTCATGTTCTTCCCTTGTCTCACATTGTCCATTATTGTGCTCATGTAAAACCTTTTCGTCAACACAATAGATACTAATGTTTGCTTTGTGGATAACTTTTGACTCCACAACTCTGTGACATACTTAATCCAGTCCTGACCATGCGTAGCCTCCTCACTAACAAGGTAACAATAGCTAGTAATTTTTTATGTTATTATTATGCAATTGATGCAGAAGCCTTTACGGTTGGTTTGGACATATTAATAGACAACATTTACAGTATATGGAGGCATTTAAGGATAAAAACAGCAAAACCAATTTTTCAAAAGAAGATGAGAGAATTGAGGATGATCATATATGGGTCATGCTTGATGACTAAACATCACATTAGTAGGTCTTGTTGCTTAATAATAATCTACATATATTTGTGTCTGCCATTGTGATTTGTACAAACGGAGTAAGCAAGTTGATCTTATCTTGTAATGCTTCGTTATAATTAATCCTTTTTTCCTTTATTCTCCATCAATGTCTATTCTTATGCTTGAAATCTTTTTTTGATGTTCAAAACCAATGGTGGCCCTTCCGTTACTGGAATTACCTAATAATATTGGGAATTTGGTCCTAGCAATTGGGGCCTTGGATGATAAAATTTAACTTGGAGGGAATTGGAAAGGTATTTAACTTTGCATTTCTTTCTTTTATCTATTACTTTCTCAAAAGAAATCCGTTATGTGGCATTTAGCCACTATTTCTTTTTTTGTAATTATACTTCTAGGTTGTTCATGCTTCGAAGTTAAAAAAGCATATAGATTGGATTCAAAGTTTAGACTTCTCACACATGTTGTCCATCAGTCATGAATAGGTGAGCCTAAAGTTCAGAAACAGTTTCCTAATATTTCTTACAATAATTTTAAAAATAATTAAACCATGTAGGTTTGCCTGTTTGATGCATTTGTAAATTTGTTGGTTCAATGCAAATTTCCATGAAGGTTTCTAAGTTGATTAATAGGATCAACTAATTGTATGTGTTGAAGGTAACATAATAGAACTATAACATAGTGAAAAGAATTTTAGTTCAAGTTCTCTATATTTAGTAACCATGAAGTTTTCTTAGATGGTAGGTATGTTGCACCACTAGCATCAATTTAAAAGAAGGGCACAACATGAAGGTATGCTTTCACACTAGCTTTTTCTTAGGTTAGAATTAAAAAGAAAAGTTCATATTTCTACGAAGTCATGTTGACTATTTTCCATTGCTTTTATTCCTAGATACCCATTGTTCATGTCATTAGTTATTGTTGCGTTAGTTGCCTTGACATTCTGAAATTGGTTCTTAACTTATGAGAAGCAAATACTACGTTTTTTGTATAAAAATAACTTAGTATATGTTATTGAAGTTCACTATCAGTTTATCCTTGATGTGTAAGGAATGCATGAAATTGTGTGTTCAACGACAGAAACTTGAATCAAAACCTCAAATGTTTCTATTGTACATATTTTTATTATTTATTTGAAGAATTTTGTATATAATTTGGAAAAATTATTGCTGAAATGTTGTACATGCTACCTTAAAAATATCATTTATTTATTAACATATAATTGGATTCCTTAATTAGCCTTCTTGAACTTCAATCAATGGAAATTTTTGGAAAGTTTGGCAAGAAATTAAGGAAAAAGATGAGGATGTTTGCAGAATGCTAGTGAACTGCAGCTAAATAGAATAAATGTAACACCACTACTAAGAAACGACAAGATCTATAGAACAAAAATGCTTATTTGAAAATCACTTTCCTCATCTTTTAGAACTTGCAGGAATTAGTGTTTACACTTAGATCCTTGTAACCACTAGAATATACAACAATTAAATCCACCTTAATCTCCATGGGTATTGACTATTATGAAAACCTATCTTAAAATAAATTGCATGTCTTCATTATTATTTTCCTTTTTGCACTTCTTGATGAAGGGATATACTTTCCTAAACCTGAGTTGACAAGGATAGTATATTTGGATTGTGTATGCTAGGGCTGGCTGCCATTGATTGTTGTTGCGTAAGTGAATAATGTGAAGTAACTATTTCTAATGTTATTTAACTTTGTCAAATTTATGTTATTTCTCTTTTTGTTTTGCTTGAATGCTTACGTTACTTTTCCATGTCTCTCTATGGATACTTGTATGTACGTGTTATTACTCCATGTGGTTGTGTCTCTCTGCTGCTTATGCTTTATGTTTGCCTTTTCGATATAATTAAATATGCCAACTTCTTACTCTCGTATTATCTCATTGAAATTTAATGGTCGATTTTTATCAAGTCTCATAAACAATATGTGTTTTTTTTTTTGCAACTGTTTGAATATTCTCTATTTCTAATCTTTTTATTAGAAATGGTGATAATAGTTGAAAAAATGATTATGTTACATAGTGCCAGCTCCTCCATCTTTCAGTAATGTTCGATCGGGAATATCATTGGAGGAAGTATTATCAAAGAATTCGGAGAGTAATTTTGAGGTAGGCCCTAGCAAGTTTGAGTGGTTACATAAGAATAAGGAAACTGGGTTAGTGTAACTTTTTCTTTGCAGTTCATTATTTGCTCTGATATTTATTTATCATATGCCTTTTAACATGCTATTGGTTCCTCTTATATTTTGTTAGCTAAACTTATGACATGCTTTTACTTCACAAATTAGATATTTTCTTAGATATAATTTACTCGTGCTATATCTTTTGGTTTTTCAAAAGTTTCATTTTTATATAGACTCATTTTATGTTGCTGCAGGAGGGACAGAGAGGATGTATGAATCTAACATTGATGATGTGGGGTATAAACTAGTGGCTATCTACACATTTCAGTAAAAGAGGATGGTGTTAAGGGCCAATCTGTTTCTAGATCAACAGACTAATTACTGTTTCTAATCTGGCTAGTAGCAACCTTATTTTTGTGGCTTTTCCCTTTTCATTTGTTTTACACTGAGTATTTAAGTTCTCTTATCATGTTTTAGAGTATCTAGAAACAAACCAATTTTGCAACTTACTTTTATTTTATATACCTTATTCTGTGTTTTAGCATAAGGAATTAAGTGGTTAAGGGTTTGGATGAATGGAGATGGTTTCTTAAACCAAAGCTGACAAGTACCGTATATTTGGATTGTGTGGACTGCGGCTAACATTGATTGTTATTGCGTAAGTGAATCATGCGAAGTAACTATTTTTAATCTTCTTTAACTTTGTCAAATTTATGTTATTTTCTTTTTTTGTTTTGCTTGAGTGTTTGTGTCTCTATGCATACATATATGTACGTGTTATTACTCCATGTGGTTGTGTGTCTCTGTATGCTTGTGCTTTGTGTTTGCCATTTTAATTTAACGCTAACTGCTTGTTTTGATACTATCTCATTGAAATTTAAGGGTTGGTTTTTATCAAGTCTCGCTGCCAATATGCGTTTCTCTGTGCAACTATTTGAACATACTCCATTTCTAATCTTTTTAAACCCTTAGAAATAGTGATGATGGATGAAAAGATGATTATGTTACCTGATGGCAGCTCCTTCATTTGTCAGTAATGTCCAAATTGCTAGAGATGCGATTGAAGGAAGTATTATAAAAGGATTTGAAGAGTGCTTTGGGGGTAAAGAGGGCCCTAGCAAGTTTAGATGGTTACATAAGGATAAGGAAACTGGGTTACTACAACTCTTTTTTGTGTAGTTCATTATAAGCTTTGGTATTTATTTATCAAATGCCTTTAATATGCTAATATTTTTTTTAGCTAAGCTTATGACATGCTTTTACTACGCAGATTAGGTATTTTCTTAGAAATAATTAACTAGTACTATATCCTTTGGTTTTTTAAAAGTTTCATTTTTGTACAGGCTTAATGATGTTGTAGGAGAGATAGGGAAGATGTATGAAGCTAATGATGATGATGTGGGGATACTAACTAGTGGCTATCTACACTCTAGTAAAAGAGGATGGTGTTGAGGGCCAACTTGTTTCAGCATCAACAAAACCAATCATTAATGGTAATATGCAGAGTAATATCTTTTTTTTATGGCCTTTCACTTTTCCTTTTCTAGGCAAAATCTTTTCAATGTTCTATAGTGAATATTTAAGTTCTGTTATGATGTTTTAGAACATCTAGAAACAAATTACTTTTTCAACTCTCTTTTAGTTTATATCCCTTATTCTATATTTCAACATAAGGAATTAAGTGATCAAGGGTTTAGATGTTATTATTCTTTTTAATTTTACATTCTGGTAGCATGCAGGTTTTATGTAAAAAATTTTCTTGATGTTCATTACTTCACTAATAGTTATGAAAAAATGTATATGCCATTTGGTAATTTGGTGACCTCAACTAGTAAGTTTTTAAGTGTATTTCAACTGATGCTCCAAGCCATTGGCCTTTAATTAACCCTCATAACTTAAATGTTTGAACTGTTTTATAAAACAAAGATCAATTTTAACCTGATTAGATATTGTTATCCCCATAATCTTTCCTTGTTCTTTCTTATTCTTTTTTCTTTAATTTTTTTTCTAAAGTTCCTTCATAGTTTAGGAAAGGAAATGTATTGTAGGACTCCTAGATGCTCTATAGGGATTTACATGTTTATACCTTCTTAGTGATTCTTGCCTTTTTTTTTTTTTTCATTTTTACTTACTTGTAGAGCTTGATATTCATAAAGAAGTGAAGCACAGGCTTGATATTGGAATAATAATATTTGAGGTATAAACATATTTCTAGTTTCCTATTGACTTTTCTCTTTTATAACCAATGCTAGTACACATGGCCTAAAAGGTGTAAGTCATCTCATAATTTTCGAGGCAGCTAAGGGACTGTTTAATTATGATGTTATGGAACTGAGTATGTACTCAGAGTTCCTCTAATTTTATTCTTTCTATGAAAGTTAGCGAGATCTTAGGAACCCTGTTATGGTAAATTCATAACTTCATATTCATTTTCTTTTAGTATTAGGCCTCTTGTTGTTTGTTTGATGAATTCATTCGTATTCATCTAGCAATCTTTTTTGTGATTGAGACCCTTTGATTTAGGCCTTCCGTTGCTTGTTCCTTACCAAGATTTATCATGGAGATTGACAAATTACACTTAGTAAGTGTTGTCCAATTGTGTTTTTTTATTTATTTTTGTAGCTCTTATTTGAAAAGATCTCACCTTTTAAAACCTAGGATAGCTACTCATCATGTAATCTCAATGTCACCAAGAAGGTTAGTGTTTTGATATTTTGAATTGTCTTTTTTATGTGTCACTTTTTTATTAGAATCAAAAATGTAACGGAGTTAGTTATCATTTGTAAACATTTTTTTTTTGTTGATGGAAGACTTTTTCACTGGTTATACATCTTTTTGGAGTCACAACTATTAATTTTGAGTAGAAGTGATAGTTCTTGGAGCCAAGAAATGGATAACTGTCAACCAAAACAAGGCCTGCTTGATTCTTTTAGGTTAATCAAAACAAAACAATCTTCTCTTTTTTGTTTTCAACCTATAATATGCTTGTTAGCTTATCCTATTTGTTTATATATACAACTACATATTCGTTTCCTGATGGAAGATTTTCAGCAAACTCTTAATTTCATGTGAAATCATATTAGCCTTGTATTACATGATTGTTAGCTTATAAAATAATATGGACGATATTGTATGTTCATTTCTGATAAAGTTAGTGCCTCATTGTGCCCTTTCCATCTAGGTGTGATTGTATGCATGGTTCAGAGAGGCTTGAATTAACTATCTTATGTTTGTAGGGAAACAAGGTTCTCATATCATAGGCCTATTTATAGCATTTTTCTGGCAAAGGTGGAATCTGTAAACTATAGCCGAATCAAGAAAAGTATGAGTTTTTCAAGTTCTAAGATTGAAGTTGAAGAACTATTGCCACACTCATATGGATACATCAAACTTAATTTCTTTTAAGGCACACACCCCTTCAAACATGTTTGCTTATATGTTTCATAAAAGTAACTGAAGTGGATTATATACCCTGCACTTCTGTTAAGGTGACTTTATTGAAGAAATGGAAGATTCTTTGTGTTTTTAAGTAGCATAGCCTTGTCATTTGCCATATCATAGATGTAAATTTTTGATGATGTTGACAGTGTACCTAGTAAAACATAAAACCATGTGAAGATTCAGTTGGCAATGGAGTTTCTTCAACTTTTCCTTCTTGCCTCGGTCATTCAAGTGATCTTTATCGATATCTCAATTGGTCTTAATTTGTTTGACTCAAAGACAAAAAAATTGAAAAACCTACATTTACAAACATAAAGATAGATGTTATTGTTGGATAGTTAGCAGTACATTCCCTTAAAAGCCATGCTTTATTACATCTCTTGATTCCTGTTAAAATCTTATGGGTTACGAAGATAACTTGTCTTTATTGTTTGCTGCTTAGTCTCATATTTGTAGACTCCAAAGAAGCTCCGCGTCTATCTCATTTTGCTATCAGTAACCCAAAAGAAGGTTTGTCCTTCATGTTCTTCCCTTGTTTCACATTGTCCATTGTTGCTGTCATGTAAAACCTTTTCCTTAACCTAATAGATACTAATGTTTACTTTGTGGATAACTTTTGACTTCATAACTCTGTGACTTACTTACTTCTAATCCTGACCATGTGCAGCCTCCTCGCTAACAAGGTAACAGTAGTTAGTAAATTTCTAGGTTATTATTATGCAATTGATGCGGAAGCCTTTACGGTTGGTTTGGTCATATTAATAGACAACACTTGCAATATATAGAGGCATTTAAGGATAAAAACAACAAAATCGATTTGTCAAAAGAAGATGAGAGAATCGAGGATGATCATATGTGTGTCATGCTTGATGACTAAATATCACATTAATAGGTCTTGTTGCTTAATAATAATCTACATATATTTGTGTCTGCCATTATGATTTATGCAAACAAAGTAAGCAAGTTGATCTCATCTTGTAATGCTTCATTATAATTAATCCTTTATTCCTTTATTCTCCGCCATTGTCTGTTCTCATGCTTAAAATCTGTTTTTGTTGGTTCAAAACCAATGATGGCCCTTCCAATACTGAAATTACCTAATAGTGCTGGGAATTTGGTCCTAGTGATGGGGGTCTTGGGTGACAAAATTTAACTTGGAAAGAATATAAAAGGTATGTAACTATGCGTTTCTTTGTTTTACCTATTACTTTCTCCAAAGAAATCTATTATGTGGCATTTAGCCACTATTTCTTTTTTTGTCATTATGCTTGTTCATACTTTTAAGTTAAAAAAGCATAAAAATTGGACTCAAAGTTTAGACATCTCATACATGTTATTTATCAGTCATGAACATGTAAGTCTAAAGTTTAGAAACAGGTTCCTAATATTTCTTACAATAATTTTAAAAATAATTGAATCATGTAGGTTTGCATGTTTGATGCATTTGTAGATTTGTTAGTTCAATGCAAATTTTCGTGAAGATTTCTAAGCTAATTAATAGGACCAACTGATTTTATGTGTTAAAGGTAACATAATAGAACTATAACATAGTGAAAAGAATTTCAGTGCAAGTTTTCTACGTTTAGCAACCATGAAGTTCTCTCAGATGGTAGGTTTGTTGCGCCAGTTGCATTAATTTGAAGGAAGGGCACACATGAAGGTGTGCTTTCACACTAGCTTTTTCTTAGGTCAGAATTGAAAAAAAAAAAAAAGTTCATATTTCTAGGAAATCAAGTTGATTGTTTGCATTACTTTTATTCCTACACACCCACTGTTCATGTCATGAGTTATTGTTACTATTAGTTGCTTTAACATTCTGAAATTGGTTCTTAACTTACTAGAAGCAAATACTATATTTTTATATTAAAAAAATTAGCACATATTATTGTAGTTCACTATCAGTTTGTCCTTGATGTGTAAGGAATGCATGAAATTATGTGTTCAAGAATGGCAAGAACCTAAGTAACACCTCAAATGTTTTTATTGCATATATAGTTTCTATTGTTTGTTTAAAGAATTTTGCAAATAATTTGGAAAAATTGTTGCTAAAATGCTGCATATTTTACGTGAAAAATATCATCTATTTATCAATGTATAATTGGGTTCCTTAATCAGCATTCTTGAACTTTCCTCATGGAAATTTCTGGAAAGTTCGACAAGAAGTTGAGGAAAAAGAGGAGGATGTTTGTAAAATGCTAGTGAACCGTAGGTAAATAGAATAAATGTAGCATCACTGCTGAGAAATGATAAAATTTGTAGAACAGAAATGCTTATCTGAAAATTGCTTTCCTTATTTTTTAGGAGTTGCAGGAATTAAAGTGTTTACACTTGGATCCTTGTAACCACCAGAATATGCAACAATTAAATCCACCTTAATCTTCTCCATGGGTATTGACTTTTATGAAAACCTATCTCAAAATAAATTACATGTCTTCATCATTATTTTCCTTTTTGCACTTCTTGATGAAAGGAGATACTTTCCTAAACCTATCCTAACAAGGATAACATATTTGGATTGTGTATGTTGGGGCTACCATGGATTGTTGTGGCATAAGTAAATCATGCAAAGTAACTATTTCTAATGTTATTTGACTTTGTCAAATTTACGTTATTTTTCTCTTTTTGTTTTGCTTGAGTGCTTGCATTACTTTTCTATGTCTCTCTATAGATACTTATGTGTATGTTATTACTCCATGTGGTTGTGTGTCTCTGCATGCTTGTACTTTATGTTTGCCTTTTTTATCTACTTAAGTACCCTAATTACTTGCTTTGGTATTATCTCATTGAAAATTAAGGGTCGATTTTTGTCAAGTCTCAAAGCTAATGTGTGATTTTTATTTTTTATTTTTGCAATTGTTTGAATATTCTCTATTTCTAATTTTTTTAAATCGTTAGAAATGGTGATAATAATGGAAAAAATGATTATGTTACCTAGTGGCAACTCCTTCATCTATCAGTAATGTTCTACTAGAGATACCATTGGAGGAAGTATTATCAAAGTATTTAGAGGTAGGCTCTAACAAATTTGAGTGGTTACACGAGAATAAGGAAATTAGGTTAGTGTAACTTTTTTTTGTAGTTCATTATATGCTCTAGTATTTATTTATCATGTGTCTTTTAATATGTTATTGGTCTTCTTATATTTTATTAGCTAAACTTATGACATGCTTCTACTTCACATATTAGATAATTTCCTTAATATAATTTACATGTGCTATATCCCTTAGTTCCTTAAAAGTTTCATTTTTGTACAAACTCATTTTATGATGCCGCAGAAGAGATAGAGAGGACGTATGAATCAAATGTTGATGATGTGGTGTACAAACTTGTGGCTATTTAGACTTCAGTAAGAGAGGATAGTGTTAAGGGCCAATCTATTTCTAGATCAACAGAACCAATCACTGTAGGTAATGTGGAGAGTAGTAATCTTGTTTTCATGGCTTTTCCATTTTCGTTTTCTAGGTAAAATCCTTTCAATGTCATGCAGTGAAGTTTTGTTATGATGTTTTAGAACATCTACAAACAAACCAGTTTTGCAACTTTCTTTTTTTTTATATATCTAATTTTGTCTTTCAAAGTAAGGAATTAACTGGTGAAGGGTTTAGATGAACGGAGATACTTTCCTGAATCTAAGCTGATAAGGATAGTATATTTTGATTGCATGTGCTGACGCTGTCATGCGTTGTTGTTGCATATGTGAATCAAGCGAAGTAAGTATTTCTAATCTTTTTTGACTTTGTTAAATTTATGTTAATTTTTTTGCTCTGTTTTGCTTGAGTGCTTGCGTTACTTTTGCATATCTCTCTTGGATACTTATATGTACATGTTATTACTCCATGTGGTTATGTGTCTCTGTATGCTTGTGCTTTGTGTTTGCCTTTTTGTTCTAATCAAGTATGCTAATTGTTTGTTCTGGCAATATCTCATTGAAATTTAAGGGTTGGCCTTTATAAAGTCTCACGACCATTATGTATTTTTCTCTGCAACTGTTTGAATATTCTTTATTTCAAATCTTTTTTAACCCTTAGAAATGGTGATATAGTTGAAAAAATGATTATGTTTCCTAGTTGCAACTCTTTCATCTATCAGTAATGTCCAAATTATTAGAGATGCCATTGAAGGAAGTATTATCAATGGATTTTGAAATTATCTCGGAGGTAGAGAAGGCCCTAGCGAGTTTGAGTGGTTACATGAGACTATGGAAACTGGGTTAGTATAACTTTTTTTCTGTAGCTCCTTTGGTATTTATTTATCATGTGCCTTTTAATGTGTTATTTGCTGCATTTATATTTTGTTAGCTGAACTTATGACATGCTTCTACTTTATAGATTACATGTTTTCCTAGATATAATTAACTAGTACTATATCTCTTGGTTCCTTAAAAGTTTCATTTTTGTACACACATTTGATGATGCTACGGGAAAGACAAGAAGGATGTATGAATCTAATATTGATGACATGAAGTATAGACTAATGGCTATCTACACTTCTGCAAGAGACGATGGTGTTGAGGACCAACCTATTTCTGAATCAACAGAACCAATCACTATTGACAATGTGCAGAGCAATGACCTTATTTTTTTGGTTTTTCCTTTTTTCCTTTTTGGATAAAATCTTTTTAATGTCTTACAGTGAATATTGAGTTCTGTTATGAAGTTTTGGAACATCTAGAAATAAACCAATTTTGTAATTTTTTTTTAATTTTATATACCATATTTTGTATTTCAACATAAGGAATTAAGTGGTTAAGGGTTTAGGTGAATGGAGATACTTTCCTGAACTGACAAGGATAATATACCTAGATTATGTGTGCTGAGGCTGCCATGGATTGGTGTTGCGTATGTGAATCATGCGAAGTAAGTATGCATAACTACTTGTACTAGTATTATCTCATTGAAATTTAAGGGTCGACTTTTATCAAGTCTCACGGCCAATATGTGATTTCCTTTGCAATTATTTGAACATTCTCTATTTCTAAACTTTTTAAACCCTTAGAAATGGTAATAATGTGTTGGAAAAATAATTGTGTTACCTAGTGGTAGCTCCTCCATCTATCAATAATGTTTGAATTATCAGAAATTCCATTGAAGAAAGTATTATCAAAGGATTTGGAGGGTAGTTTGGAGGTAGAAAGGGCCTTACCAAGTTTGAGGGGTTACATGAGAATAAGAAAACTGGGTTAATGTAACTTTTTTTCTGCAGTTCATTATATCCTCTGGTACTTATTTATTATGTGCCTTTTGATATGCTATTGGTTCCTTTTATATTTTGTTAGCCAAACTTATGACATGCCTCTACTTCACAAAATCAATATTTTCCTAGATATAATTAACTACTACTATGTCCGTTGGTTCCTTAAAACTTTTATTTTTTACAGATTCATTTGATGATGCTACGCCAGAGACAAGGAGGATGTATGTATCTAATTTTGATGGTGTGGGGTACAGACTGGTGGCTATCTACACTTTAGTAAGAGAGGATGGTGTTGAAGGGCAACCTATTTCTACATCAACAGAACCAATCGCTGATGATAATGTGCAGGCTAGTATCCTTGTTTTTGTGGATTTTTCTTTTTTCTTTTGTGGGCAAAATCTTTTCAATATCTTACAGTGAATATTCAAGCTCTATTATGATGTTTTAAAGCATTTAGAAACAAACCTATTTTGCAATTTTCATTTAATTTACATTCCTCATTCTATATTTCAACATAAGGAATTAAGTGGTCAAGAGTTTAGATGTCTTTGTTCTTTGTAGTTTTACATTTTGGTAACTAGCATGTAGGTTTTGTGTGAAAAATTTTCTTGATGTTCATTACTTCATGCATAGTTATGCAAATTTGTATATGCCATTTGGTAATTTTGTTGACTTCAATCGGTAAGTTCTTGAGTGTATTGCAACAGATGCTCTAAACAATTGGCCTTTAATTAACCCTTTTAAGTTAATTTTTGAATCATTTTATGTAACAAAGACCAATTGTAACATGATTGGATATTCTTGTCCCCATAACCTTTTCTTTTTCTTTCTCATTCCTTTTTTTTTTCTTAATTTTTTTCTAAAATTCTTTCACACTTTTGGAAGGGAAATGGATTGTACAACTATTAAATGTTTTGTAAGGATTTATATGATTATACCTTTTTGGGTGATTTTTGCTTATTTTTTTATTTTTATTAACCTGTAGAGCCTGATGTTCATAAAGAAATGAAGCAGAAGCTTGATATTGGAACAGCAAAATTTGAGGTATGAACATATTTCTAGTTTTCTCATGACTTTTCTCTTCCTAAATCAGTGCCAGTACACATGGTCTAAGAGGTGTAAGTCATCTCATAATTTTCGAGGCAACTAAGGGGGTTGTTTAATTGTGATGTTTTTGAACTAAGTAGAGATGTTTTTAGGTATTTGCATTCAATCATATGTATTCAGAGTTCCTCTAATTTTATTCTTTCTATGAAAGTTGACGAGATCTTAGGAATACTGCTATGGTAGATTCATAACTTCATATTCATTTTCTTTTAGTTTTAGGCCTCTCGTTGTTTGTTTGATGAATTCTTTCTTATTCGTCAAGCAATCTTTGTTATGATTGATACCTTTCGATTTAGGCCTTCTATTATTTGTTCCTTACCAAGATTTATTATGGAGATCAGTAAATCACACTTGGTAAGTGTTGTCTAATTGTGTTCATTTATTGTATTTATGGATCTTATTTAAAAGGCCTCACCTTTCAAAACCTGCAATAACTACTCATCATGCAGTCTCAATGTGGAAAAGAAGGTTAGTGTTTCAATATTTTGAATTATCATTTTTTTGTGTCATTGTTTAACTAGAATCGAAAAAAAAAAACGGAGTTAGCCATCATTTGTAAACGTTTTTTGGTTGATAGAAGACTTTTTCACTGGTTATACATCTTCTTGGAGCCACAACCAACGATTTTGTGTAGAAGTGATAGTTTCTATAGAGCCATGAAATAGATAGTTGTTAACCAAAACATGGCTTGCTTGATTCTTTTGGGTCAACCAAAATAAGGCAATCTTCTCTTTTTTGTTTTCAACCTACAATCTACTTGTTATCTTATCCTTTTTGTTTATGTATGTAATTTCATATACATTTCCTAATGAAGTTTTTTAGCAAACTCTTGATTTAATGTGAAATCATATTAGCCTTGTATTACATGATTGTCAGCTTGTGAAATAATGTGGACGATATTGTCTATTCAATTCTGGTAAAGTTAATGTTTGATTGTTCCCTTTCCATCTAGGTGTGATTGTATACTATAGTTTAGGAGAGACCTGAATCAACTATCTTATGTTCACGGAGAAACAAGATTCTCATGTCATAGGCCTGTTTACAACATTTTTGTGATAGAGGTGGAATCTATAAACTATAGCTAAATCAATAAAAGCATGAGTTGTTCAAGTTATATGATTAAAGTTGAAGAACCATTGCCACACTCACACTAATATGCCGAACTCAATTTCTTTTGAAGCAAGCACTCATTCAAAATTTACGTTTGCTTGTGTGCTTTATAAAAATAACTAAAGTGGATTATATGCCCTGCACTACTAAAGTGGATTATATGCCCTGCACTTCTATTAAGGTAACTTTGTTGAAAAAATGGAAGATTCTCTCTGTTCTTAAGTGGCATAGCCTTTTCATTTACTATATCATACATGCAAATTTTTGATGATGTTGATAGTGTACCTTGTAAAACAAAAAGCCATGTGAAGATTTAGCTGACCATGTAGTTTCTTCAACTCTGTTTTCTTGCCTTTTGTCATTCAGGTGACCTTTATCCATACTTCAATTGATCCTAATATTTTTTTTTTAACTCAGAGACAAGAAAACTAGAAATGCTAAATTTATGAACATAAAGACAGATGTATTGTTGGATACTTAGCAATGAAGCTAAAAATGGGTGTCATGTTAGTTTCTTATGGGATGAAACAACGAGGCTGACTTTTTTCTCCATAAAAACTATATGGTCTAAGTGAATGCAACCACCATACAGAAAACAAAATCTCTACTCAGTACATTCCCTTAAAAGCCATGTTTTATTACATGTCTTAATTCCTATTGAAATTTTATCGGTTACAAAGATCACTTGTCCTTATTGTTATTTACTACTTGGTCCCCCATTTGGAGACTCCAAAGAAGCTCCGTGTTTATGATGATTGAGACATCCTGTTGCTGCCTGCAATCCAAAAGAAAGCTTTGCCCTTCATATTCTTTCCTTGTCTCACTTTGTCCATTATTGTTCTCATGTAAATCCTTTTCCTTAATCCAACAGGTACAAATGTTTGCTTTGTGGATAAGTTTTGACTCCATAACTCTGTAACTTACTTACTTCCAGTCTTGAACATGTTCAGCCTCCTCGCTAACAAGGTAATAATAGCTAGTAAATTTTTGGGTTATTGTTTTGTAATTGATGGAAAAGACTTTACAGTTGGTTTGATCATATTATCCAATGAAACTTGTACTACATGGGGGCATTCGAGGATAAAAATAGCAACAATGTTTTGTCAAAAGAAGATGAGTGAATCGAGGATGATCATATGTGGGCTTATGCTTGATGACTAAATATCACATTAGTAGGTCTTGTTGCTTAATAATAATCTACATATATTTATGTTTGCCATTGTGATTTATGCAAACGGAGTAAGAAAGTTGATCTTATCTTGTAATGCTTTGCTATAATTAATCCTTTATTCCTTTGTTTTTTGTCAATGTCTATCCTTATGTCTAAAATCTTTTTTTTGTTGATTCAACACCAATGGTTGCCTTTTCATTACCACAATTACCTAATAGTGCTAGGAATTTAGTTTTAACAATGGGGCCTTAGATGACAAAATTTAACTTGGAGAGAACTAGAAAGGTATTTAACTTTTATATTTCTTTGTTTTATCTATTATACTCTCCAAAGAAATCTATTATATGGCATCTAATCAATATATCTTTTTTGGTGATTGTGTTTCTAGGTTTTTTGTGTTTATGAGTTAAAAAAGTCATACAGATTAAATTCAAAGTTTAGACTTCTTACACATGTTGCCTATCAGTCATGAAACAGGTGAGCCTAAAGTACATAAACAGTGTTTTAATATTTCTTACAATAATTTTAAAAATATTGAATCATTTAGGTTTGCTAGTTTGACGCATCTACAAATTTTTTGGCTTGTTGTAAATTTTCATGAAGGTTTCTAAGCTAATTAATAGGACCAACTAATTGTGCTTGAATGTAATATAATAGAACTATAACATAGTGAAAAGAATTTCAAGCTCTAAGTTTGTTAACCATGAAGTTTTCTCATATGGCAGGGATGTCACATCAATTTGAAGCAAGGGCACACATGAAGGTATGCTTTCACACTAGTATTTTTTTGGTCAGAATTAAAAAAATTAATTCATACTTATTGTTTCCATTGCTTTTATTCTTAGATAACCACTGGGTGATCATATCATGAGTTATTGTTACTATTGGCTGCCTCGACATTTTGAAATTGATTCCTAACTTACTAGAAGGAAATACTATGTTTCTTTATCAAAAAAAAAATTACCATGTAGCTTATGTCCTACTTTTCCTAGTCCTAAGTCTTCAAAACTTTCAATTAACGTAAAGTTTTTTTTTTTCAGCTTTTCTTACTTATTATTGATTCACATTTAAATGGTTTTCACGTGTTTTTGTCATAATGAAAATCACGATGGTAGTTATAGACATGATGATCATTTCCTATCTCGTAATATTTATGTTTTGAAAAAGGTTGAAGTACTTGAAATCTAAAATATCTCTCTTCATATCAAGATAGTATTTGATATAATTTAACTGTTGTTGTCAATGTGAGCCTTTTGACCAGAGAACTTTGTTTAGTTGGTCCTAGTTGTGCTAACTTGATTTATTATTTTCTCCTTCATTCACCAAAAGTGATCTCGTGCTTGGTTACTTTGTATGATAAAGTGATCATTTTCTCATTAATTCTATCAATATTGTCCTTATATTTCATTATTTATGTATTTATTTAATTTTAGGAATTCCTCATATAAATAAGCTAGAGATTGAATGGAGGGTTTCCTCACCTATTTATATACTGTTCTGGCATTTATAGTGGAAGAAAGGGGGGCAAACTAGAATTCAATGGCTTAGATCTATGGTTAGAAGTTCTGATCTTATCTCCATTCCGAGTATGATAAATCCTTCAATTTCTATCTTGTTATCAACTTACTAGAAATTCAGCAATTCATTTCACTACTTGTTGTGAAGTGTTCTCTATTGACATTTCTCTATTGAACGAAATTTATGGTTAAATAACAATTTCTCAACTTTTAGTAATCCATATGGTTCAAGTTTGTCAATCAGCAAAGGATCCTGTTTCTCTGTGATCCTATTTATTGGATGACTAAGTTCCTTTTGTCTTGCTACCACTGTTATGGCATGTATGACATGTGTAAACTTGATATGAAATGAAATGATTAAAACTTTTTCTTTGTTGGGCTCTAGGTGCTTTGTTCTTTTCCTTTTCTCTTCCTTCGTTTCTGAAGTGTATTTTATTATCTAAATATCTTACTTTATTAAATATTGTAGCTTTTATGCAATAAAGACCAATTGTAACATAATTGGATATTCTTGTCCTCATAACCTTTTATTGTTCTTTCTCATTCTTTTCTTTCTCTATTTTTTTTCATTCACACATCTGGAAGGAAAATGTATTGTACAACTCTTAGATGTTCTATAAGGATTTACGTGATTGTACCTTCTTTGGTGATTTTTGCTTATTTTTTCATTTTTATTAATTTGTAAAGCCTGATGTCTATAAAGAAGTGAAGCAAAAGCTTGATTAAAGCAGCGAAATTTGAGGTATGAACATATTTCTAGTTTCCTACTGACTTTTTTCCATAAAAAGTGCCAGTATATATAGCCTAAGAGGTGTAAGTCATCCCATTATTTTTGAAGCAGCTGAGGGGCTGTTTAATTGTGATGTTATGGAACTAGGTAGAGATGTTTTTAGGTCTTTGCATACAATCATGCATACTTAAAGTTCCTCTAATTTTATTCTTTCCATGAAAGTTGACGAGATCTTTGGAATATTATTATGGTAGATTCATAACTTTATATTCATTTTCTTTCAGTATTAGGCCTACCATTGTTTGTTGGATGAACTCATTCTTATTCATCAAGTAATCTTTCTTGTGATTGAAACCTTTCAAGTTAGGCCTTTTGTTGCTTGTTCCTTACTAGGATTTATCATAGAGCTCAGCAAATTACACTTGTAGATCTTATTTGAAAAGACCTCACCTTTCAAAACTTGTGACCACAACTTATTTATTGTGTTTATTTATTGTGTTTGTAGATCTTATTTGAAAAGACCTCACCTTTCAAAACTTGTGACCACAACTTATCATGCAGTTTCAATGTCACCAAGAAGGTTAGTGTTTTAATATTTTGAATTGTTTTTTTTTTATGTGTAACTCTTTAACTAGAATCAAAAAATATACGGAGTTAGCCATCATTTGTAAACGTATTTTAGTTAGTGAAAGACTTCTTCACTAGTTATACATCTTCTTGGAGTCATAACCATTGATTTTATGTAGAAGTGACAGTAATATACAACCAAGAAATGGATAATCGTTAAGCAAAACAAGGCCTACTTGATTTTTTTGGGTCAACCAAAATAATCTATTTGTTTACTTATCCTCTTTGTTTATGTATGTAACATACATTGCCTGATTAAGTTTTTTCAACGAACTCTTAATTTAATGCACAATAAATGAGGCAATGCTTTCACTGTTCTCTTTCAGTATACAAAATGAACTTTTTTGTTTAAACTTTTTTATTTTAACAAAAGTTAATTTTCTTGTCACTTTTATTATTTCAACCAAGTTAATCTTTCTTTTGGTCACCTCTATTATTTAACCATGTTCTTATTTCTTTCTTTGCATTTGATATTTTTATGAAGATCAACAAATTAAATGAATATGCAGCTATCCAATTGAGTCTGTTCATATCAACTGTGGATCCTTTTTAAAAACACATCACATTTTTTAAGTAGCTTTAGGTTACTATTGATACTAATCTTGTGAATTATCTGTTTTATTTAATAAAAAATGAAAAGAGTGAGTCATCATTTTTAAATGTTATTTTATTGATAGATGACTTCTCACTAATTCTATCAATTGCTTTAGAGATTTATTTCGATGAGATATGTTTCTATTTTTTTCGGTAAGTTACAGTTATATAGAGTCAAGAAATGGATAGGCATCAATCAATATGAGGCCTGCCTTGTTCTTTTATATGCAACCAAAATAAACAATCTTTCTCTCTCTTGTTTTCAATCTATAACTTGCCTATCTACTTTATTATGTATGTCTTTCTATATACATTTCATGATGAAGTTTTTAAGCTGCATAAACTTGTGCGGACTGTTGATCTAACATCTAATAAATTAGGTAATGATTCTACTTTTGTTTCTGAGCATATAAATTGAACTTTTCTTTTTATTTTTCTTTATTTTAATGAAGGTTAATTTTTTGATCACTTTTCTTTTTTAATCCAGTTAATCCTTTTTTCTTTGAAGTTGATATTCTCATGGAGAATAACAAATTAAATAATACCCAACTACTGGTAAGTGTTATCCGATTGTATGTATTTATAGTATTTCTAGATCCTTCTTGGAACCCCTCATCTTATTTGCATGTTGCTCTATTCTTTGCATTCAACCAAAAAAAGGCTTTTTTTTTTATCTCTTGCTTTGAATCTTGTAATATTCTTGTTTGCATGTCTTTTAGCTTGTTTTATACGTAATTGTATATACATTCTTTGATGAAGTTTTTGAGCAAGAGAGATCTTTGAACACTCTTATTTTAATATTCAATAAAGTATGCAATTATACGAAATAAACTTTTTTCTTTGGTATTTGCATGGGATAATCCATATTGCTTTTGAAGCAACATCTTCTCAAAAGGATAGGGAAATTGCGTCATATATGTCTCGTTTGGTTATAACATTTTTTCAACTCTTGTATGTAGATACTGTTGCACTATTTATTTTAGGGCTATGTTTTGACTGCTGTAGATTTGATAATTTTTGGTAACTGCAAATTTTAGTCATTATATGTGTAAAGATTACAATAGCTTTTAATATATTGTTACTGTTTTCAATTCACATAAGGTATAAGTGGAATCAATTTATGATTCTGGTAGAGTTCTCAAAATGATCATAAAAGTAAGTTAATGTATTTTCATGTTTATTGAAAGGCTAGATGGCTTTTCATCATATCAATTGGCTCCAAATTTCTTAAACTGATAAACTTTCCTTATGTGTACTTGCAATGTAAAAAAATTATGGGTTGAAATTGTCTTGTTGCTCGGCATAATGGTAGAGCTAGAAGCACTAAGGGGCAGGCACTCTGCTACATTAGAGCTTAAAAGAGAGAGTGAGGAAGAGGTATATATAATTCTTTAATTTAGATTCCTTTATCTTGAAAAACTAATAATTTAGCACTGAATGTTGAATAACAAGCTTGTCCATTATTGAATGTGATGCATGTCATGCAACTTAGGTCTTTTTACCATAATGGATAATGGAAATAAATAGCTAAGTTTGCAAATGGAGGATTATCGTTAGGATTCAAGATGTTAGGATTATGGCTTTTAGTATTTAATCACGGTGTCTTTGATTAGGTAGTGAGCATAGGTTTAATGGAGAAACTTGCTTTAGATTATGATTCTTCTTTATCCTTTTTATTATGTGGATTTCACATGCTTATTTGGTCCTTCTCACAGCATAAGGTCGAGGCAGACTAAAAGCAGAAAAATATTAGTATTTCTAATTATGATTGCTTTTACTATTCATCTTAAAAGTTTATGTAAAAGTAATGAAGAATTTTTGCAGCCATTGAATGTGATTAAGGTGTAAGAGAATTGATAGGTTGTGAGAGAAATGATAGGGTATATATCTTTATTGTTACTAAGGGTGCACAACGCATAATTTTTTTTTCATAAGATGTTTTACTTAACTAAAGAATTATGCTTGATCAATATGATTAGTAAAGAGGTGTAGTTGTGTGGATAAGTACTTATCTCTTTATTATTTAATTTTGTGTTTTCTCAATCATTGTTATAGTTATGTTTTTACTTGAAGTTATCGTTGTTATCTACTTTAAGTTTTAATAAGTTATAAAAAGTTTGTTCCTTCCAGGCCAATAGCTTACGGACTTAAACTTGTATTTGCTTAAGTATGAGGAAAGACAATTACTTAATATTCACACATCATTTCATTGCATTGCATTTTTGTGAGGTTTTCTGTTAAGTGATACTTATTTTTGTGTTTCAATTTCAAGATAAGAAGAACATTTGCATCAGCCCTTTCTAATAGGTAATATGATCCTTCATTTTATTTTAGAAAGGCTCATGTTTGACACTTCTTTATGAAATTTTATATGACAATGAATAATTCACAACATAATTTTATTATAACTAGTCAGCTTTGCATGGATCCTCTTATTGTGTAAGCATCATGTGAATATAAACTTTCGTTTTGTGACAATTCATAATTTGTTGACTAGTGTGGCTTCTTTTAACCATTCATCATTTTGAGTAAGGACTTCACTCATTTGAAGAAAAGGAGCTATGTTTGATGTCATATGCTCTTATCTAATATCATGTGGCAAGTCGTGTGGTCAAGTACTTTTATCATTAGATTTGCCTCCACTTGGCTATGTTGGGAGAATGTCTTAACAATGTAAGGTGTTTGTGACTTTTCAAGGTTTGCACTTTATTTAGTAACTAGTATAGCCCCTATGAATGTCCTTCATTGTTTAATTTCTTTTTCCCACATATCATATCTAATTTGTTTGCATGCATACACATATTTGCATCCATGAATTCATCCATACACTCATATCTAAATACATACACATTTGCATTCGTAAATGTTATATAAATACATGTATTATTTCCTATTCTTAAGAATTTCATGATTTTGGTGCTCTTATTTTACAAGTACAAGTAAGTATTCTCGATAGCATTAGCATTTAAAAAATTTAGGGCATGCACTGGTTTTTTTAGAAATACTTCAAAGATAATGCTAATTCAGAAGCAACATTTGTATAAACTGTGCCTATAATTGTCTATAAATAGCTTAAGCATGAAATTTAGAAATATATTTTGATATTAAATTAACACTATTGGTCTTTATATTGTGCTTTGATATTGGCTTTGGGGATTGACCATATGAATGATGGATATTATGTGCATGTTTCTTGCCTTATTGGTTTTTTGTCTGTATACTAGAGAAGTTATTTGCCTAAAATTATCAGAGAAGTGGTAGTTGATGTCATGTTTCTCTAATAGTTTTTTTTAATAATTTGAGAAAAGTAAACGCGTGAAACAGATATGCTATCCTCAATCTTGAAGTATGTCACTGATTACTGCTTGCTTTGGCATGCCTACTTAAAAAAGAAAATTTTCAAATATTGATATGGATATAATGAAGATATATGCATATTATCACATAACAATTTTCTTTTATCTGTTTCGATTAGTTATAGTAGTTTCTTGAAGCTAATAGTCATATTTTTAGTTTGTTTATCTCAGAAACAATATGTTATCTACACTTGAAGGAGCTGAGATACTTAAGCAAGTGAAGGTTTATTAGCTCAAGATACTCTTATCCTTGTTATGAAGTTGCTGTCACCATTTTTGTTATTGTTATTTGTTCGAAGATATTGAACAACCTTTAAATTGATACATTCTTGGTTCTTAATGTTTACCATAAGCTTATTTATTCTGTTCATAGATTTGTCACAAGTAGCTAATAGATGATTTGTACGACTATTTTCTTGCCAAGTTCTTGATTTGATTTTAAATGATCTTAAAAGGCCTTGATTTGAACTGCTTGAGAATTGCAAAGCACTAGAGGTTTATGTGGTTTCATTTTTGTTGTCCTGTCAGTAAAAAGAGAGTTCATCATCTAATAGGATCTTCATCCACGTATCACTTTTGTAGCAACTGTATCTTGTTAGAAGTCAAATCACTTTACTTGCAAGCCTGATTCAGCTGTGTAACTTAGAGGTAAGGCTTTAAAAGTTTTTCCTGCTTTGGTCATTGAAAGCTTTAGGCCTTCTTGATTCATGTCAGAATAATTATTGATTTGGTGTGAATTTGTTCTCCCTTTTAGTTCTTTTCTATTGCTCAAAATAAATTAAAGTCTCTTTCAATGGCCAATTAAGCTAGACTACAGGTATTCTTTCTATTTTAGTTGTATGATTGCTTATTTATTTGTCTTCTAGTCATAACTAAATCCATTTATTTATTAATTTGTTCACAAGTTTTAGCTGCCAGTAAAAACAAAATATCAACTTTGATGGGCTTCCCATACTTGCCAGTCCGTGAGGTTAGTATAAAAAACACAAACTTCTAGTGGCCAAACCAACCTTAACTCATTTCATTCTCTCTTTTTACTTTTTAAGGTTAGTATTGCCTCTACTCTGTCTTGTTTCCCTACTCTCAGTTGTTATCCTTTATGTTTGTTAACCTCTATCACATACCTGATTTGTTGTGCATGCTTTTTCTGACATTGGCCTTTATGGTCCACTCTTGTCTTTTTGTTGCTCAGCAAACTACTTGATATTGCTACCATTTCATACTTCACATAAAATGTAGCCCATGGTCTTACGAAAGAAAAAGATCAAAGCATTCAATAAGACATGTTCAAACATGTATTCTAATACTTCCATGCAATTTAAAATAGGTTTGCATGCATCCTCACAAGTTTTAGATAAAGTACTTATATAGGAAGGTCGTAATATTTAGCTCATCAGTTGTTTTAAAATGTATTTCATAATGATGATTAAGTATAACTTTGAGCTGTAATTTTGATAGTTAATGGCGACCAAACTTCTAAATTTGGTATATGCTCTTACAATCTAAAACTAAAACTAGGCAATTGGTCTTGTTGTTTTTTCACTCAATCATCACTATTGGAGTTTTGACTAATGGATTTAGTTAGATATTTAAGTTATTTTACTTTTTGTGCATGCTATTTCATATACATGATTTTATAATAGAAGTATTGGAGATAGAATGGTGAGGATGTGTTATTATGGGCTAAAAGAATGTTACTCTTACATATTCTCATTACAAACATATATTTTGTTTCAATTTTGCCATCCTATAGCATTTGTGAGTGGAGGAGAATCCTATACTTAAAATACCTTATCTAGAAGTAGCTTCCATTTTACTTGTTTGTCCTACCTTGAAGAAATTCTTGGTATTTATATATCTGAATTTGGGAACTTGGATGTAGTTTTGGTCTTTTCTTAAAAACTCTCTTCATTGCCCTTTTCTTGGTGGAATTAAAGTAAGCTAGCATGAGTTATTGAATTTCTTGCTTTAAAAGATTTTTACAAATTCTTCTTTATTATCCTTAAAAGTTAATCTGTGCCATTGTCCCTACTATTTAATATGAATTTTTCTATTGATCCTTCCTGGGATGAGATTGCAATTGCAAAGCGTTATTGCACATAGCGCTTTGTGCATAAGAAATGGTTAGGAGTTTTGTCATTTAAAGCATGCAACAAGTATGCATTTAGTAAATTCACTCTCTTTATCTGCTTTTTAACTACATTTCTAACCAACGGTTTATGTTGACAAAATGCTATGAGTTAATTGGAATTTTCAATATTAATATATCTTAATGTTACTTATGATCATTAAGGTTGTTTCTTTTAAATTTTTTATGCATCTTGACCTTTTTTTTTCGATATGCTTCTCTTTGCCTTTTGTATTCGGATTGAATTGTGGGATGCTGCTCAATTTTCTAGATAGAAGAATAATTCCACATTAGAGTAATAAATAATTCATGGAAGCCCTTTAATTCGATGCCTAGAATTTGAACAGACTTGACTTTTGGCTTCTTAGGTGAGCAATGGAAGGATTGTTTGCCTTCTGGCTATCTGCTCAAAGAAGCTTCCATTGATCAACCCTTTGAAGAAGACTTATTGTTGTCACTTCTTATTCATGATGATTTGATTTCTTTCATCAATATGTTATTGAAGTTCACCCTCAATTTGTCTTTGATGTGCAAGGAATGCCTGAAATTGTATGTTCAAGAATGACAAGAACTTGAGTTCCATCTCAAATGTTTCAACTGTACATATAGTTTTTATTATTTATTTGGAAAAATTGTTGTTGAAATGTTGCATAAGCTACCCAAAAGATATCATTTATTTATCAACATATAATTGGATTCCTTGATTAGCATTCTTGAACTTTAGTCAATGAAAAAACAAATGCAGGATGCTAAAAGAAATTTAAATTCTTAACAAAACACGCATCAATCAAGGGTTATCTCATGCAACATACGCGACAATAATGATGAAAGTTTTAGGAATAAGGAAAGTGGAAGATAAGGCTCATATTGCAAACAACTAAGGTCTACATGGTGGACCATTTTGGAGTCCACAATGTGGACCTCACCCATGAAGTTCGTAATGCAGACAAGCCTCGAAGTCCACAATAAGGACAATCACAAAGTTTGTATTACGGACAACATAAGTCTATACTGTGGGGTACCTCGAGGTTTACGCGTGGACCTTGCCGAAAAGTCTGCATGTGTGGACAACATTGGTGTCGGCATTGTAGACTTTGGGGTATGCCTACACATATACCTCGCCTAGAAGTCTGCATGTGCGAATAACATCAGAGTCCATATTATGAACTCCGAGTTATGTTCGCACACGAAGTTCGCATGTATGAACAACATCGGAGTCTACATTATGGACTACAAGGTGCGTTCACACACGAACCCCACCTAGAGGTCCACATGTGCAAACAGCATTAGAGTCAGCAGTGTGGATTTTGGAATGTGTCTACATGTAGACCCCACACTCCTCAAGATTTGCATTGTGGGCAAGGGTAAAGTCCACACTTATGGACAAAATGTGCTCGCATGGTGAGATATAATATTTATTATTTTACTGAATTAAAGTAGTCAAAGAGTACAATTGCAAAATTTAATTTTATGTTTAAAATTTGTACTTTTTATTATTGAGAATCAATGGAAAGATACAATCACTTAAAATTATTTTTTAATAATGATAAAGATATTATTTAAATTTTGTTCATAAAAAAATCAGTGAAAAACTCAAAAAATAACAAGAATACAAAAATAAAAAAGATCATAAAATTATTTTGAAAAATAAAAGAAAATGAATAAAAATAAATATAAAAATGAAAAACGAATAAACTTAAAAAATTCAAGAAAAATAAGGTTACTAAAAGAAAATAAGAAAAAAATTAAAAACACCCAAAAAATAAAAAAATATATGTAAAAAGAATATAGAAAACCCTTAAGTGACTGAAAGAAAATAAAAAAAGGTAAAAAATCCAAAGAAAAAAAAGATAGACATACGAAAAAAAATCTTACATAAAATAGCTTTTCGAGAATACGAGCGAAATTTTGGGGGTTAGGACAGATCAAAATTTATAGGGTGAGTCATTTACAGCTCATTGCTAGCGTAGTGTCAAGGGTTTATATCACGAAGCAAAAATAAGAAATAAGAAATACTTTAAGATTAACCACTAAGAATGAGTCAAAATTTCAAAAGAACATAAACAATATGAAGGTAAAATTTTTTTATATAATTAAATATCAAAAAAATTTTATTAATTTTAATTTTAAAAAAATTAATACATGTAGTGTTAATAAAATATTGTAAGTAAGATGCATTTGTAATAACGTTTTCATTTTTTTTTTATAAAACTTCTTTCTAGATTTTTGATTCATTAGATAAATTTAAACAATTGATATGTTATAGCACAACTTGTTCTAAAAATTATTATCATTAAATGTAAATAATTTTTCTAAATTATACAAAAAAATGTATACTGAATTAAAATATATTTTCAAATTATTATAATAATAATCTTCATCATAAAAACTTATTATACAACAAATTTTAAATAATTATGTAAATAAACAATATATCTAAATTTTAATTGAAAATAATAACTAATTAAAAGAATTTTTTCTAACATTATCTTGCCATTAATAAAAATATTAGAAATCAATAAAAATATTATATTTTAAATGATAAAAAATTAAAATATTATTGGAGTTAAAATAAAAATTTAAAAACTATAAAGTTATTTTTATTATAAATTAAAAATAAGTTTAAAAATTAAATTTGTAAAAAATATATATTTACTTATATATGACAAGTAGCAAGCTTTAATCAATTTCATTAAAGAAATCTCATTAACAGGTGCTCTACTAGATCTTATCTCATGAGTGATTTTAAATTTCGTAGCTTTATCTTAGTCTTTCTATTGAATTATTGGAATGCAAGTTCTTAAATGGGTTAAAGTTGTAAGTATTGGCGCCATCATTTTGTTGATAATGCTTTGGTAATAGTAAGTTGTAAAAATTGTAAAGTAGGGATTGAAGTTGTGTCGATGTTTTTTATCTAAAAATCACAGCTGAGATTTATTGGTCATTGAATCAGATCAAATTAAATATAACCTAACCTATGAGATAAGAAGAAGGTGAAAAATTGGCAAAAGTGTCATCCTAACCAAATTACATGAATATGGTAGTTGCGGAGCTCTACTATGTATCACAGACCAAACTATAGAAACATGAACCAGTTTTATGGCTCATTACCTACCTTTTACCTAAGTGACCTGAAAATTAAAATAGGACCCAATTTAAAAATGGGGCCTTAGACTATTGCTTAGGTGTCCTTACCTAAGAACCGACCTTGCTAAACGTTTCTTTTCTTTCCTCTATCCCATCTAGTGTCATTTGCAAATCATCATTGTTTTAACAATGTTTCGGTTTTAACAGTGAAAAGGGAAAGTATTCACGTGAAAGATGATTAATGTGATTATTATAATATTTAATTAATTGAC
The DNA here is from genome assembly GCA_021397835.1 of Moringa oleifera. NCBI lineage: Eukaryota > Viridiplantae > Streptophyta > Magnoliopsida > Brassicales > Moringaceae > Moringa > Moringa oleifera. The sequence continues at coordinate 167,097 of JAJFZO010000695.1, forward strand.
TATTGAGCCTTTATTTGAACTAGATCATTGGATCATTAGGCCTTCAATTTGAGTGCCATTCAAAAAAAAATTATTTTTAATTTTAAGTTATTTTTTATATAATATATATAATTAAAAAATTATTTAATAATTTTTATTTTTAAAATTATTGATGTAGCCTAAAAACTGTCTAGTGGCTTGATGTTGATGCATAAGGATGAAATCTCCTAATGAGTGTGAAATATAGATGTTTTGGTAAAGAATTTGCAAAACAGAGACACCATTAAAAGGGCATTGGGTGATCGAAAATAAGGTTTATATATGTGGATGTGCTATATACTTGTTCGAAGGGTATTCATGTCATTTCATCACAAATATGACTTGTCTTCACATTAATGGATGAAATGCTGAATTACCTGCAGGTTGTTTCCTCTATTTTTTTTGTTTCTTCTGGCTGTTAGTCTTCGGCTATGATAACTTTATGTTGATTGTGTTGTTGTCGTTCTAACACTTATAGTGTGTCTTTCGCCACTCATTCTAACATTCACCTTTATCCTTTATTTTTATGATTCAATATAACTTCTTAAAAGAACGTGCACAAACTGGTCGGTGAATCATAAGCTTTTTAAAATCGGATCAAAAATTTTCTTTATTATTAATCTCCCACTCTTATAGCTGAAAGAGTTAACCCTCGTATTTTTCAGCCTTCGAAAGTATGCTGCCATGACTTTTCAATTGTCCATGTATATCTATCATTGTATATTAAAAGCATAAATTTTAAAACAATTCGTCCTGCAAACCCATGCGGCCTATGAGGCAGGCTTTAGTTACCAAACATGTATATAACATAGAAGTCTGCAATGCAGATTCCAAGGGGTTGTAATTTTGTTAACTTATTTTGTTTTTTACTCTCTATTATTTTTTATTTTTATTCATCTAATTTTTTGAATTTTATTTTATTTTTTCACATACTTTTATTTATTTAGTTTGGATATTTTTATTTTTTATTATATGATTTATTTTATTTTTATTATATTTTTTAAAAAAGATCAATGCAAATCAAATTTTTTTAAATTTTTTTTATAAAATATATTATGATTTTGGCATTGATTTCAATTATTTTACATTATTTTTTTCTCATTTTTTATTTTTTAAGTTTTCTAATCTTTTGCGTTTATTTAATTATTTACTCTTTTTGTTGTTTTTTCAATTATATTATATTATATATTTTTTTATTATTTTTCTTGATATATTTTTTTCTTATTTTTTTATTTTATTTTTTACTATTTTCTTTTTCAGTAAAACCTATTTTCTTACTTTGTAAAGAGTTTTGTATTTTTACTATTGTTTTTTCATATGTATTGTCATGATTTTTGTTGAATTTTTTTCTCTTTTTTTCTTATATTGTTTTAATTCTTTGAGTTTTTTCATGTTTTCTTGCATATATGTTTTCTTTTTAGAATTTTATTGTGTATTTTTAATTTTTTCTCTTATTTTCTTCTAGTAACTTTATTTTTCTTAGATTTTTTAATTTTACTTGATTTTTAATATTTTTGAGTATTTACTTTATTTTAGTTAAGAAAATTATTTTATGAATTTTTATTTTTTCTAAATTTTTGTTCTTTTCTTTTGTGTTTTGCATTTTTTGATTTTTTATGTTGTTTTTTATTTTTTATTTTAAAGTTTTTGTGCTTTTTGTATTTTTTAATTTATAAAGGAAGTTAAATAATATTTTTATAATTATTAGGAAAATAATTTTATGTTATTTTTTTTCCTTGTCACTTTCCCTTGCCTCCAAAGACATATATATCAAAATACATATATATACATATATAAACACATACATATTTTATACATTAAATTATAACATATATCATACATATCTCCTTTTTAAGCTTAAAAGTCTCAAGATTCATATTCCACCAACTTCACATGTTAGCAAACCTTATCATTTCACATTTTCTTTTCAATTCTCTTAAAATGCAAGGATTGAAAAAATTTCAACATGTGGCGTGAAAGTATTGCCTTAAATTGGTGTGTTCAGTAAGGTAAACCACAGAGGATAGGAATTTGACTATATGAATTGCACACCTAAACAATATGCCTTCCTCCTTGAACTTCACTTACCATGCTCGTAAAGACAACCTTGAACTTCTCCCTCAATTAGAAAGCCCCTCTTATCCACTCCTATTGTAGTGCTTGATACGAGGATGTTTTTGTCTTTTATTGGTAGTCACGAGTGGAGAGAGATTAGTCTGCATAGAAGGCCATGCCTCTCTCTTTCCCCTATAGTTAGTAAATGCGAGGCCGTTTATATAAAAGGAAGAAGGCATGGCTTAAAGGATACTCGACCCAAACCGATGGGGAAAGGTCACTTGCATGCGAACACGTAAAAGCATTTTCTTACCAATGGCAAATGCTCAAAGCTGGACCAATACTGTTTTGTTGATTTTCGAATTTAATGCTTTTAATGGTAATATGACCGTTGTGTGTTCATACTGTAAATTACATAGCTTGGAAGAGAAAAAGAGATGTATTGGAGAGGGAGAAATTTAGAGAAAGAAAGTTTGAGAGGAAAAGTCATAGGTAGAAACTTTGGTGACATTTGATAATTATCACTCAAATTAATTTGTATTTGAGAATTAGTTGTGTGATTTGGCTACTTGACCATGAAGGCATCGATTAGTTAGGAGATTTTTTCTAATATATTCTTCTACGCTATATGGAGAGGATTTGAATGTTGATATCTTAGAATTTGGTTTCTTGCTTAAGTAATTGAATTTGATTGTGTTTGATTAGAAACTTTTGATTACTGGTTATAAATGGAGCAGAGGAAGGTTTTAAGGATAACGTGCTATGTAGAGAGGATTTGAATGTTGTTACCTTATAATTTGGTTGCTTAGGTAATTGTATTTGATTGTGCTTGATTTGAAACTTTTGGTTAATGGTTACAGAATGGAGCAAGGGAAGGTTTTGTGGATAATGTGCTATATAGAGAGGATTTGAATGTTGTTATCTCAAAATTTGGTTTCTGAATTTGATTGCTTTAAGTAATTGAATTTGATTGTGCTTGATTAGAAACTTCTAATTATGGTTATATAATGGAGCAGGGGAAGGTTTTAAGGATAATGGTGGCCACCAAAAAAGAGTTGATATTAAAGAGTACAGAGGAAAGTGAACAGGTTTGCTAGAACCGAATTAGAAGTATATCTAGTTAAAGAAAATCAAGCTCAATCAACACATGATTTTTGGGTGAAAAGTTGCCATTTTAGAAATCTTGCACCATTTATCAAGGTAATTTCACAATGGCACAGGTAACAGAAATCATCCTTAGCATTACAACTCACTTTTGATACATTGAGGACATTGTTGTATCCATCTTGAGTGGAATAAACCATTGTTTGCTCTGAATAATTCAACAAACATCCATAAAGATCATTCAAAGTATTGAGAATTTTAAATTGTTACGCCGAATATGCTTTAGGTATTCAACTTGAATTTTAAGTTAACAAAATCATTGTTATATCAATTTCTATAATATCAGAGTTCTATCATTCAAAGCAAGTAGCCCTACACATGCATAGGTACAGGGTACTCTATAATTGTTTACATTTGATTCCTTATTTTCTTGGGAAAAAACAAAATGCATTTGCGAATACTTCTTCTATCAATCATTGACAATACATCAATGTTCTTAGATCAATTATAGAAGGTTGTTGTGACATTTAAATGACTTATCTTTCAATCTAATTATGTAATTTAATTCAAAGAAATTATCTAGCTAAAGGGCAAAATGACTAGTAAATGCAAAAACTCATAAGAGTATTGATAGTTTCGTGTTGTTGAGTCTTTATTATTGAAAAAATGTTGTCAAGCTTTTCTTTTACTTTTTTTATTTGTTTGGTAATCCATGATGTTTCCTTTTGTATTAAAATAAGTCTTGATTCTTATCTTACCTTTTGATTTTTTTTTTGTTAGATGATTTGATTTTTTCTTCTAAGATGTAGGATGTAGATATTGATCAACAAAGGATCTTAACATGATGGTAATTATTTTATGAATATTTTGATTATTGATGAGCTTCTCATCATTTGATTTTCTATTACTTCATCTTGATGTTTTAAAAATTTAGTACAGGAGAGCAGAAGTGGTTTTTTAGGCAGAAATCATTAGTTTGTTTGGATTTTTCTTTTTTTTTTTTTTGTTTATGGATTATCAAAGTGGTTCACTTGCACAATTTGTAATATATTTCTTTTCAATGCTGGTACAATGATTTATTGTAACATTAACAGTCTTTCACTACATGTGTTAGTTAGAATGCACAAATTTTGTTTCTTGTAGTAATTATAGGAATTACTTCTGTAGTCCATAGTAAGCAATTTTTGGGGGAATCTTTTTGTTGGATGGCTTTTATATGGTAGAAAAAAAATCTCTTTATCATTTAGAGCTCTAGTAGTTAGTGATATTCTCACTGTTGTATTACGTGTTTTCTTAACATAATATGTTACAAAGTTCTATTACAGTGGATCCAAGGTAACTTTTCCTGTTGTTCTTTTAAAAAACTTCAAGAGGGTTTCACTTATGTCCTATTTATTGATGCTTTTAAGCTTGCTAATTAGTTATGCCTAAGAAAACTCTTCAACTGTTACATTCTTTTAAGCAGCATGCTCTTTATTGGGAGGAATATCTCTGTCAACTTGTCCATAGAGATGATTTTTTTAAAATCTCTACTTTGGATCCTTTATAGAGATTTTTTTCCTTAAATATATTTGTAAAATCTGTCTTGACTTTTCTATACAGATGCATTTCGTAAAATTCCACCATATATATTTGTTGGCTATTTCAAGCGATACATTTTCTGAACTTGTGTTTCTTATTCTTGATATTCATTTTTGACTTTCTGCTGATCTCCTTGATTGCCTCATCATTTCCTTATTCTTTCACTCTGTTACTTTCTTTTAGGTGTTATTGTAGATTGCAGAACATTGTCATATCATATTTGTCGTTCTTTTCAAGACACTCTTACTATCTCATTTCAAAAATCGATTATCATCTTGTTGGTGCTATTGTAGTCAAAAGAAAATTATTTGTGCACACCAATGATAACGTTTATCACTTCCACCACCCTGAACTATGTTTGGCGACTTCTTTTCTACTTTACAGTGGTTTATTTGTCCTATCTCTCGCTTTCTGCTTTGTCCTTTGCCCACAATCCCTTGTTGCTCAAGACCGACAGTCCTTTCTTAGAAATATGCCAAGTCTCTTAAGGCCAAAGTGGAGCAATATTCTACTCACTTTCAACTGCAACAGCAACATCTCCAGTAATTGCCTCTCCTTAAAGAGCATACAACCCATTTTGCTTCACTCCATTAAGCATAACTAGTGATCCTTTTATCACTTTAGGAATACCATGTTCAATCTTAGGCACATAGACTTTTTCAAATTTCTCTCAAACTGAGAAATGTACCTCACTTTTGTGCAAGTGTCTTTGCTGAACCATCATCAAGCTTGAAAGCTATGAAGCCAATCCTTTTGATATCACAAGAATGATCATCCCCCATGATCATCCTTTCATTGTTTATTTCCCCTTAGCCATTTACTCTAAGGATACATATTGAAGCTACAAGCAGAATCCATTCAGTTACTGCTAATACATCTCCCTCTTCAAGATACTTTGTTGCAACTGCAACATCTCCTTCCTTCTTCTATTGCCCCTATTGTTTTTTCTTTAATTCTGAGCAAAACCTTCTAATATAACCAAATTTTCCATTGTAATAGCACTTGCTTCTAGCTCCCTTTGATTTAGACCTTGCTGAACTTTGTGTTTAGTTGAATCCTTCCCTTGAGAATTCTATCTGTTTTCAAGTCTTTCTCTAACTATGAAGGCTTCATTGTTACTTTCAAGGCTTCCACCCTCCTTGTTCTACATTAATTCATGCTCCTTTGATCTTATGGCTAACTCCAGCTCCTCCATTGACAAGGTATCATTGCTGAGATGAGCCTCCTTCTTGGATTACAAAGGAGTCAAACTTCTTATTCCATTACCTGGGTGATTGTTTCAAGCCATACAAGGATTCCTTCAGCAAGCAGACTTAATCTTCTTTCCCCTTTTCTTCAAAGCATTCTTGTTGCCCTATAGAAATGGTTTCCTCTAATTCTCTATACAGAAAAGCTGTCTTTTACATCTAATTATTCAAATGCCCAGTTCTTCATTGTGACTTTGGCTGTAGGGCTTAAATTGACTAGGTAGAAGTTACTAACAACAAAGAATTATTTGATTATGAAGATTCCTTCACTTACTATTTAAAAACATTTGATTTAACAAAAGCATTTGAATATAAGAATTAGTAAAAGTAAATATCATATCATCATGTTTTGCTTGAAATGGTTTTATCTTGAATTATTGATGATCCATAGCCTAAAATTAGATTCTGAAATTTTGATGAATTATTTGATTCTCATGATGACAGCATTATTTGCTTGCTTTAATTTATGACTTAATAAAGACAAAAGAGAGAGAGAGAGAGAGAGAGAGAGTGAAAAAGGCTTGCTTTTCTAGTGAAATTATCAAGATATGACATTGCTTTTCTCTTGTGATATCAGAGGACATTTTCGTCTTTGTAGTCATCTCCATTTTCTGCTTATCTGTAAAATTTAAATTGATTTTTAAATGTTTTGTGTTGTGGTTTTGATTTGATTATTTATTTTAACAGATTGAGTTTGGATTTAACAAAAAATCTGAGATTAAGCTTGAGTTTAAAGCTGCTTGGAGTATAATTAAAAGCTCTGATTGTTTTTCGTATCTAAGTTTTGGAATAGTTGACTTCAATTAACACATTGTTCAATCTGGACTGAACTCATCGGGTAGAGCATGAATATGAAACTCGTGTATCTGGGCGCATCAGAGCAGTTTAGTGGCCCGCCCCTGGGCCTGGACCTGGGTTCAAGTCATCTGCAACACCAGATTAGCCACCACTGCCATCTGCTGATAGGATACTGTATGTGCAACAAAACTGTCACTAATTATTTTGGAAAAAATGAAACATTGTTTATCATAAAGTTTTGGACTTTAAGATTGTTGATTCTGTTCTACTTTGAGAGGCACTTTCTGTATACATGGATAAAGACTATGGGAAAGGAGAAATCTTGGGAAGCAAAATTTATCTGGATTTCACAAAACATGATGTAACTTCTTGAGAGCAGCAAATCAGAGAATTTAAGTATCGCCGAACCATCTTCCCAACTGAGGGATCTATTATGAAGCATGGTCAGGTCAAGTCATTGTGGTTGTATACAACAATCACACAGATAAACATAGAAAAACTCATCATGCATTTCAAACTCTGCTGTCTTTGTTGCCTACATTAGTAATGGTCAGACTACTACACTTCAGCTGTAAAATTCTATTGATGGCGTCCTTTTCAGACTAGCTTTAACTCATATCATTTATACATATGATTCAAATTTTGAAACTTGCATTTACAGACAAACTGCTGGATGTGCAACCAATGCATCAAAAGGGACTCACCATCGGGTGGGTAGAATTTCATCTATTCTCGCTTATCCTCTTCGACATCTTCTGCAAGTCCATACTCATGATCCCTTCTTTCCAGCTTATTAACCATATCCACACTGCTGGTCGAGGAGATATACCTTCTTCATCAAAGTCCTCTCCCATCTCTTCAGAATATGCAAGTCTGCAAGTCCAAACCACATATGTACAAAGCCTTTCAATGGAATTTCACATACACTAACACATACTATAACTTGCATCAATGCATTCATCACGAGTTCCATCATTGGTAATATGCATATGACAAACCCACTAGTATTGGGGGAAAGGGGGCATACCAGCAGAAAAGTATATGGCAAAAACAAACCAGGCTAACACCAAAAGTAGTAGTAGCAGCAAGTGGCGGACACCAAACTAAAAATTAAGATGCCATGTCAAAGAAAGTAACTTGTTGGGTTACGAGAAGGAGCCCAGAGCAAACAAATCACTAGCAACAGAGAGTATGCAAGCATATTCCAGAGAGCTGGAATGATCCAAGCAATTTTCCACAGCTCGCTTAGTGGGTCAGTCGCCTTAAAGTATAGCTGAACAAATTAAACAAAGGAAAGCTTTGGTCATTGGCACAATTTGAATTAATGCATAAATGGAAAGTACTCTTATCAACTTCCTCAAGATCCATCATTGAAAAGTTTCTTTGGAACAACAAATTATCCTGTTAGAACCAGAAAATTTCTTACCTCAAAACCAATCCAAGCAATAGAAAGCAGTACAGATGCTGCAAGGGCATTGGTAAACTTTCTGTAAAGCTCCAGCATAGCCATATTTCTCTTAATCTGCAGCCATATTGATATATTTAAATTGAAACAAGCATCAAACGGATCATTCCATCATTGATATAATTAAACCATTTTAGTCCATTTGAAGCCATATTTTCGGGAGGACACTAGTGGTCATGTCTCCTTGGCATGGCTTTCATGCTTTGTCTGTTACGAGGGAACTAAAAGAGCTGAAAAAGAACAAAGAATATAATCCCCAGAGATATTAATTCCATGAACAGAACCAGAAACAAATGCAATTAATCCCCAGAGATATTAATTAATAAAAAAAATAGCTTTATATGAGATCTAACCTCAAGTAAGTATAACGTCAAAGAGAAAAGTTAACATTGTAAAGCTGTTTAATACAGTATTAACTTAACTGACTGTAAAGTCCCCAGAAAGAGGATTGACACTGAAAAGAGAGGCAAACAGAGAGCAAGTACACTGTCAAGCAGGAAAGTTGAATACACTATTTATATACAATCTGATCCAATGATACACTTATATGTGAGCTTAACTGGCTTAACTAACTCTAATACAGAAATCAGCTAAACAAACTGAATCTTGTTAAAAATGATTTTATGAAATTTGTAATCACTACTGCAACAGACTGGATAAGGACGATCAAAAATGAAATTCCCTTCCTTTCTACTGATCTGCACCCAAGCTCCCATGTCTCTTCACTTTATGTCCATCATTTACTTCTCTTTTTTCTGCACAAATTGTCACCATTTAACACATTACGGATCTGTTAGAGCTTTTTGCATTACCCAGCAGTGCATGTGTCCTCCTCTTTGTCCAACCATCAGCAGCAAAGAGAAGCTTTATCTATTGATCAGGCTGCATTCTTAGTGCCTGGCATCGAGCTCTCCAGAGAAAGCCTAAGAGGGCTTGCAATGTATTGCATTTAGCTAGAACTCCGTCTTCCAGGACTCTTCTCTTGAGTAGTTCAAGCTTCTCTGGGTCAAAACAGAAGGACCTATAAAGCATCACTTCTCGTAAAGCTTGCTGGTATTTGTTGTCTTCAATCTCAGCAAATTCAGGCTGCAGAAACTCTATCTTAGGTGAGTTTCTGGCTTTGAGTGGGCTTCCATCTAGGAAGGGAGGGATATTAAGAGGCAGGCCTCAGGCTCTCTCAGCCCAGCAATTCAGAAACTCCATAGCAGGTATTCCGTCAAATAAATTGCGGTTCATACACAGCCCAAGAACAAATCCTCCACACTTGAATTCAGTCAACTTGAAAGAAGATATATATATATATACACACACACACACACATGAGAAGCAGAAGTCGTCCTCAAAGACAATTTTGAGCAATAGAACTTGCAGTTCCTTTCATTTTCCCTTTTTAATTTTTTTGTTAATCTACATAAACTGTGATGAAAACAGAAACTTCTTTCAAACTGGGGAAGCTTGCTATGGGAAATTTCAATCAGAAAGTTAAAATTCAGTGTAAGCTACAACTGACAAATCCTTTTGGACTTTTCAGTTGAAGACATGTATGAGAAATCAAATGCCTTGCAAAGCTAACTGTTAATCTTTCTTCCAAAGCTGCAATTTTTCACTTTGTTCAAATACTTTGATTCATCATGTGAGACCAAATAAATGATTATGGCAGATTAACAAGCGATATGAATCACTAATCAACTGGAAATTACTTACTTCAAGACCTAACACGCCAAACAACTGCCCAAGGAGCAAAGTGAATTGCAATAGAAAGGAGAAGAAGTGAAAAATAGTTAGGAGAAGCATTAAACCTGAGCCCCCAGAGGAGGTATCTGAATTAGGTTCTGTGCACCAGGGATGTCATAAATCATCTTTCCAAGAGTAACAGGATCAGGCTTTGTCATGTCCCCTATCTTTTCTATTGCACAATTAGCTTCAGCCTCAACAAAAACAGCTCCCTCCCCAATGCAGTCCTCTATCAGCTTTCCTTCTGAACTAATTGTTGGCCTTCCAGCAGTTGGGCACTAATGAACAAGAACCTTGGCCAGGGCAGTCTTGATGGCATTAGCAGCATCCTCGATTCCTCTTGACTCCGACTTGAAGTAGTAGAAAGTACGAACTGTGACTGCAAAGCTCTGGTCAAGGTTAGACAGGAAGTACAGGCTCTTCTCTGTCTCCTGAGCAGGAGGAACCAGAGTTGGTTCTCCCCGCTCTACAGTGAACTCAAAGGTTTCACCACCAATGTCCACCATGAGAAGACAACAACCTTCAGAAACCAAAAAGCCTGATCACAACTCAAAGAAAATAACATCTCAAGAAAATAAGCAGCATAGAGAAGAGAATTGAATTTGCATTGAACATGTAAACTATAAGTGAGAAACAGAGTCCACCCAAACATTCCTGTGAAAACTAGAAAGTTAAACTATGGAGCAAAAGTAGCAGTAGAAGCTGAAGAATCATCCCTTGAAACTGATCCACTTTGCTCTCATCTGTCACTTGTTTTGGATCTGTAGCTGTCTGTAGTCAATGGACATCTTTCTCACTACAGCAGCATCAAGTTTCGGTTTCTATGATGGTAATATTCACTTAGAGTCCAAATATTTCAGTAAATTTGTGGGATTACCATTATAATGGATGTTAACTAGATGCTTCTAGCTCATGAAAATCAAATAAATTTGAACATCCATTCCAAGAACAAATATAGCAGTATCAACCCAACTGACCAAGTCAAACTCCATCAACACAAGAAGAAACAAAATGCAATTAATCCCCAGGGATATTAACTAATAAAAATAGCTTTATATGAGACCTAATCTCAAGTAAGTATAGCCTCAACTGGAAAAGTTAACACTGTAAAGCTGTTTGATACAGTGTTAACTAACTGTAAAGTCCCTAGTGAGGGGATTGATACTGAAAACAGAGGCAAACAGACAGCAAGTAAACTGCAAAGCTGCAAAGTTGAATACACTATTTATATACAATCTGATCCAATGATACACTGACATGTGAGCTTAACTAACTTAACTAACTTAACTAACTCTAATACAGCAATCAACGAAACAAACTGATTTTTGTTAAAAATAATTTTATGAAATTTGTAATCACTACTGCAACATTGAAGATCTGTGACAAAATGCAACTAGCTATAACAATAGTAAAATTACTTAATAATGTATGCTTTCACTTTGAAATATGAGGAAAAGAAACAGTAAAATTCGAATCAAAAGCAAATTGGATAAAACAGGAGCCTCTCTGAAACGCTCTGCCTCATTTGCAGGTTCAGCCTCAACAACCATAGCAGGTGGTGGAGGTCTAATAAATAGTTTAGTATCTTCCTCCAACTCAATCTCTCTAGAAAAATTTAATGCAAAATACCATATTAGGTTCATATTACCATTGCTTACTTTTGATGGAAAATAAAACTAAGCAGAGAAAACATAAAACAAAGCAAGTGTTCTTAGAAATATTTTTAAAAAATAACTGAGCTCAGCTTGGGCTTCAATTGGTTTGGCTGCAGCAGCAAGTAGCTCAGCTGATGGCATTTTAGGGCCAACTACCCTAAAACAGAACGCAACATAGGGTAATGCCACACCACCATCAGTTCTTTAAAAAGAAAGGAAATTATATCAAGAGATGGAGTCAAGATATAGTATCATGCATGATTCTCTAGTTTGGAGCCAAAACCATGTACGACTTAACTCTTAATATTCAACTGCTAACATTTTGATAAATGTTCATAGTTCACTCAAAGCTCAACTTTAAGACGTACTCCAACAACAGACATTTACTTGACTGAGTCTATTAAAACCTGGTTCAGTCACCTCCCAAGTTCAACTTGGAGACTTTTACAGTAACCGAAAACTGTAAACACTGTGCTAATTGAATCCACATATCAAGTTTATAAGTGTATCTAAGACCTAATAAAAACTCTAGTAGTTGGTTTCTGTTAAAGCCTATGATAAGATTAGTATTAAACTTTAAAGGTAAACTTTTGCGCCTGAATTTACCTAACACAACATTCTTGACAAGTAGTTTTAGTGAAATGTGAACTCGTTTGGCCTTCTCTCCCTCATCCTGTGTCTCCGCGAGCTGCAATCCCTTCATTCCCGCTCCTTTCTGAATTTTTGTCTGTTTATTTTTTAATTATCCAGCACTTAACCAAACAAACTAAATTCTTGGTTAAAAATGATTTTCCTGCGTGGCAAAATAAACCAATTAAATGATGACACGTATGAGAGTGTACTACTCCTTTTAACATTGATTACAGAACTTTATGACCGCTGCATCTCATGCTCTGTTTCCTTCCTAAAGATAATATAGTAACTAGAATTTTCTAAACTTATAGCTCACACTTTTTGTTGCTTTTCTTCCTTTAAATTCTTTAATTAAAAAGTAAATTCTAAACTTAATTTTTAAGTTCATCTTGGTTAAATAATTAGCCCATTTTATATCAAAAATAACCGGCTCATTTTTAGTGAACCTCACGATCAGATCATTTATAGATCTTGCTAACCAAGTTCAATTGATTAGAATCTTGCCGACGGGTTTCACCTATCAGGCCTAATTATGTTAGTCTTATTTATAGGTCTTTTTTAGAAGACCTTGAGAAACGGGCTCGTTACCCATTTTAGTGGGCATCACAAACCAGACTTCTGTGGCTGTGTCTGGATAACTAGATCCGTTAAATTAGACTAAAGATTAGAAAACTAAAAAACTAAAAAATCAGAAAATGTAATGTAAAATATTTTATAATTTAAAAAAATTGAAGAATCATAAAATATTCAATAGAAAAAATAGAAAATATTTTTGATTTACATTGATCTTTTAAAGAAAAATGTAAAATAAAAATACAACAAATCAAACAATTAAAAAAATATAAATATAACGAAAGTATATAAAATAAATAAATAAAAATATGTAAAAAATAAAACAAAATTCAAAAATCAGATAAATAAAAATAAATAATAACAATAAACTAAAAACCAAATAAACTAATAAAATTGCAACCACTTGGTGATGTCTAATATTTGTCATTTTGTATTAAAGTAGTTAATGATAATAAAAATTTAAAAATAAAAAAAAAAAACTGTAAACAAGGTTGAAAAATAAAAGATTAAAAAATCAAATAAAATAAAAAAATCTAAGAAAAATAAGTGTTAGAAAAAAAAAATACTCAACAAAGTAAAAAAATGAATATGAGAATTTTTTTAAAATCCAAAATAATTTTGAAAAAGAAAAAAAAAAGTAAAAGAAAATCTAACAAAATTATGATAATACATATAGTAAAGAAACTAAACTCTTTACAAAGCAAGAAAATAGATTTTGTTGAAAAATAAAATAAAATTTAAATATCTCTAAAAATCATTAAAAATCAAAACAAAATGAAAATAGAAAAAATATTATAAAATCCAAAAAAAAAAGAAAATAAAGAGAATAATTAAAAAACACTAAAAACTAAAAAACTTCAAAAATAAAAACTAAAAATAAAATAATGTAAAAAAATTTAAAACAAATGAAGAATCATAACATATTTTATAAAATTAAAAAAAAATTATTTTGATTTGCATTGAATTTTAAAGAAAAATATAATAAAAATAAAATAAATCAAATAGTAAAAGAATAAAAATATCCAAAAAATAAAATATATAAAAATATAATAAAATTCAAAAAATAAAATAAATAAAAAGTAAACGAAAGCTAAACTAAAAATATTAACAAAATTGCAACCACTTAGCGAGGTTTAATATTTATTATTTCGTTGAATTAAAATAAACAAAAATAAAAAAATTGAAAAAACTAAAAAAAGAAATATATAAAATTTTATAAAATAAAATAAATAAGTAAAATTTTAGAAAAACTAAATAAACTAAAAAATCTTAAAAAAATAAAGTTACTAAAAAAAATGATAAGTGAAGAAAACTAAAATACCTGAAAATAAATGTAAGAAATTTTTTTAAAAAAAGTCAAAGTAATTTAAAGAAAATAAAAAAAGTTCAAAAAATCCAACAAAATCAAGAAAATACATATAAAAAAGCAATAGTAAAGAAACAAAACTCTTTGCAAAGTAGAAAAATAGATTTTGTTGAAAAAAATAATAGAAAATAAAATAAAATAAAATATCAAAAATAATTCTTAAAAATTAAATAAAATAAAAATAAAATGTAAAAAATCTAAAAATTTCAAAAAATAAAAAAAATAATTGAAAAAAATGAAGAAAAAGCACAAAAGATTAGAAAATTTTAAAAAATAAAAATGAGAAAAAAATAATATAAAATAATTTAAACCATTTCAAGAATCATAAAATATTCTATAGAAAAAAATTTAAAACCACAATTTAGATTTGCATTGATCCTTTAAAAAAATTGCAATAAAACATAAATGAAAAAGTTCAAAATTTAAAAATACAGTAAAAATTTAAAAATTATTCAAAATAAGTAATAAAAGTATGTAAAAAATAAAATAAAATTCAAAAAATAAAATAAATAAAAAGTGATGAAAACTAAAAATCAAATGTACTAACAAATTTGTACCACTTGGTGAGGTCTAATATATGTTAATTTAGTCAACTAATGTAATCAAAGATGACAAAAATTCAAAAAAATTAAAAAATTAAAATATTTTAAAATAAAAAATAAAATAAAAGCAAATAAAATTTTTTGTAAAATCAAAAAAATAAAAAATCAAGCAAAAATAATTTGACTAAAAGATAATAAGTGAAAGAAATTTAAAATACACAATAAAATAATATATATATATATATATTTGTAGGTGAAAATTAAAAAATTCGAAATAACTAAAAGAAAATAGAAAAAAAGAGTAAAAAAAATCCTACAAAATCAAACAATACCTGTAAAAAGAAAAAAAACAAGCAATAGTAAATAGACAACATTCTTTACTAGGCAAGAAAATAGATTTTATTATAAAATAAAATAAAATAAAACAAATATATATCAAAAAATCATAAAATGAAATTAAATTAAAAAATTAATCAATTAATAAAATCCAAAAATTTAAAGAAATAAAAAATGATCAAAAAACACAAAAGATTAAAAACTTAAAAATTAAAAATAAGCAAAAATAATATAAATAATTTAAAAAAAATTCAAGAATAATAATATATTCTATTGAAATAGAGTTTTAAAAAACTAATCTTTTAAAGAAATATACAAAAAAATGTGACAAAGCAAACAGTAAAAAAAATTAAATTATCTAAAATGAATAAATAAAAGTAAAAAAAATTAAAATAACATTCAACACTCAGATAAATAAAATAAAGAGAAGTAAAAAGAAGTTGATGAAAGCCAAATTAACTAACAAAATTACAATCAGTTGGTGAGGTTCAAAATTTGTTGTTTTGTTCGATTAAAGTAGTCAAAGATAACAAAAATTAAAAAATAAAAATTTTAAAATATCAATAAAATAAAATAAAATAAAATGAAAACAAATAAAAACTATAAAACTAAATTAAAAAAATCCAAAAAATGAAGTTATAGAAGAAAATAAGTAAAAGAAACTAAAAATACCTAAAAAATAAATGTAAGAATTTTTTTTAAAAAAAATCAAAGTAACTAAAAGAAAACAAGAAAACAGAGAAAAAGAATCCAACAAAATCAATACAATACATATAAAAAAGAAAATAATAAAGAAAAAACTATTTGCAAAGCAAGAAATTAGATTTTATTAGAAAAGTAAAAAATAAAATAAAATATAAAAAATGGAAAAGAAGTACAACAAAGAAAACCATAAAAAATAAAAATAAAATAAAATAAATAAAATGTTATAAAATCCAAATAAATAAATAAAATAAAATAAATATTTTAAAAAGAAAAAAAAGAAACATAAAAGATTAGAAAAAAAAGAGAAATGTGAAAAAAATTTCATGATTTTTGAATATTTTTATGATTTTTTTATTTTTTAAATTTTTTTATTATTTCTTATCTTATTTTGAATCTCAAGATTTTTTAATTGCTCTTCTATTTTTTTGTAATGAACTTCTTTATGCTGATATCTTATATGAGACTTTTTTATTTTGTATTATCTTTATTTATTTTTGAAATGAATTTTCTTTTAATAGATTTAATTCTTTGTTTGTAGGTGAAGTTATGAACCTAAGGATAATAGGTTGTCTTAATCCATTTGAATGTAATCCTTCAATACCCTTCATTACACATTTTGGCTTTGGTAAGTTTATATTGTATTTGGAGTCTAGTTCCATTGGCCCCACATAGTTTTTGTGACGTTTTTTTTTGTAATATTGCGTGGGTATTAATCTTTTTGAATACGATTTTGGTCTACTCCTAAGTCGATTAAAACTATTATTTTAAGATGAAAATCAATTTTTATTTTTTAAGTTTTAATATATTGTATTTTTTTATTATTTTCTTTGAATTTTATGGATTTAATTTTTTAATTTTTTATATTAGTCAATTTTTTTGTTTAATGATTTCACTTTATATATTTTCTTTTCTGTTAATTTAATATTTTATTTTATTTTCTACTTCTTTTTATAAAATCTATCTTTCCTGCTTTGCAAAATTTTTTTTGTCTTGATATATTTTATTTTATGATGTTTAAATTACTTCAAATTATTTCTCATTATAATTTCACATTTCATTTTTTAAAAGTTTTCTAATCTTTTGTGTTTCTTTTTTTGCTTTTTTCAATTATTTATTTATTTTATTAGATTTTATAAAATTTTATTTTTTATTTGACTTGATTTTATTTTTGTTTTTTTATGGTTTTCTTTTTCTTGTTATTTTATTTTTTACTAGCTTTTTTAACAAAATCTATTTTCTACCTCTGCAAACTATTTTTTTCTTTATTATTTTTAATATATTTACTGTCTTGATTTTGTTGAATTTTTTTACTTTATTTTTATTTTTTAGTTACTTTGAGATTTGTTTTAAAAAATTCTTACATTCATTTATTTTATTTTGTTAGGAATTTTTAGTTTCTCTCACTTATTTTATTCTAGTAACTTTATTTTTTTGGATTTTTTCATAGTTTATTTGGTTTTTTAGTTTGTATTTGCTTTTATTTTTTTTGGTATTTTTTATAATTTTTATTTTAAAAATTTTTTTGGCATCTTTAACTATTTTAATTGAACAAAATAACAAATTTTGAGCCTCACCAAGTGATTGTAATTTTGTTAGTTTATCTAGCTTTTAGCTTTTATTATTGTTTTTATTCATATGAGTTTTGAAAGTTATTTTAATTTTTATACTTTTGTTTATTCATTTCAGATACTTTAATAATTTTTATTTTTTTACTGTTTTATTTATTAATAAGAAGCCCAAGAAGTTTATAAAGAAGAAACAAAATATTACATGTTTTAGTGTGAAAAAATAGGACATTATGCAAAAAATTGAAAAGTAAAGTAAAAAAATTAATAATTTGGAAATATCAAAAAAAAAAAAATGAAAGGCAAACATACTCAGTATATTAGACAAAGAAGACACTTTACAAGACGAAAAAAATCGAATATATAATAGAAAAACCAAGTGATTCAGGGTCAATAAGAAAAGATTTAAACCTCTAATGAAGAAATAAGTATGTAAATGTAAAATGATCAATATGAGTAGTAAGAAAGAATTATTAGTAAATATTATGGATAAAATAAAAGATCTAAAAATAAAAAGAGAATACTTACTAAAGTTAAAAAAAAAAAAAACATTATATTTGAAGAAAAAGAAAAGTAAAACATCAAACCTTACAACTTGCAAGAAATATTAGCAAAAAAGAAAAAGATAGAAACAATTAAACTTCAAGACTTGCAAACAGGATCAACGAGCTCAAGAAACAAGTTAGTGAATTACAAAGGGACAATACAGAAATTGAAACAGAAGTATTAGCCCTTAAAGAAAATCAAGAATTAGGAAATCCGATGGAAAGAAAGGAAGTAGTAGAAGAAAGCAAGAAAAAGGATTTTATAAATATAGTAAATAAAATACAATTACAAAAAATGGTATGTGGAAATAACCCTAAAAATAAATAATGATTTTGAATGACGAGATTTTGTAATTGTTTTTCTATTTGTTTTGTAATGAACTTCTCTCTAGAGATATTTTATATGAGATTTTTTATTTTATATTATCCTTTTTCATTTTTGAATTGAATTTTCTTTAAATAGTTTGATTAAGATATCTCGAGAGAAAATTTCATTACACAAGAATAGCAGAACAATTACAAAAGAAAATTAAAATTTTTCATGATTTTTGAATATTTTTATGATTTTTTTATTTTTTAAAATCTTCTGTTATTTCTTAATTTTCTATGATTCTTTGGATTTATTACATTTTATTTTGTTCTATTCTTTATTTGTTTGATTTTTTCTTTTTTAATGATTTCTTGATATATCATTATTTTTATTTACTTTTATTTTAAACTTTTTTATGATCTTTTTTGGATTTCTTTATTTTTTCTATTCTTTATTTTCAACTTTCAATTTTCAAATTTGAGTAGTTTATCCACTGTAAGCTGAAGAAAAAAGAAAGTTCATAAAGGAGTGGATAGTATCCTCACTGGTTCAAAGCCTACAAAATAAATAAAACTAGTGGTAGAAAGATAGTTGACAAAAAAACTATTTTATTTACCGATAATAAAGCTTCCTTTGATAAGTCATAATTTCAAATCAACAATGACTAAAAGATTGTAGAAGAGAACAAAAAATGTGATAGTTTACTACATCATTCAAATAATAAACTAAAAGTTAACGCAAAAGTTGATAAACAATTTAAGAAAAAATATAGTCTTCATAGGCCGAGCATTACAATTTGCGCCTACGGAAGCAAAATAACATAATCAATCTTCTAAAAAAACCATCGAAGATAGCTAGAAAAATAAAGTTTTATTTATGCAATGTAGCAAAGTGGGAGAAAGAGAGAAAAATAATGGTAAAAAAGATTTGATGGTTTAATCAATGTCATAAATATCAACTATCAAATGAGAATCAATAATAAGTAAGAAAAGCTATAAAAATTTTTAAGATAATTGAAAGTTTTGAGCAAGACTTAAGACTAAGAAAAGCAGAGGACACAAACTATATGCTACTTATATATATATACACACAAAAACATAGTATTTACTTCAATTTTAGAATGGAAGGGGAGCTAACAATAACAATAACTTACTACACAAACATTGAGTATCTAGGAATAAAAGCAACATAATCAATCGATTTGATTTCCTAGAATAGGAAATTTAATCCTCATCAAAAACCAAATTTCGAGCAAAAGTCATTCAATCTTGGAATTTGTAACAAAATTCAAATAAAAGTTTTCCATTAGAGATATAAAGAAATTTTTTAATTAAATTATTTTAAAAATATATACTATGTAAATAAAATTTCAAACTATGAATATTTCAGATAAACTTTTAAAAATCTTAACAACAAACTTTTTGCTAGAATTTTGACAATTTTAACAAAAATATTACCATCAAAATTTAAGAAAAATTAAAGTTTAATTATTGATTTGAATTAAATATTTTTCGTTGAAATGAGTAAATATTATATATTTCAATAATAAAGTTCAACCGAAAATATTTAGTTGGAAATGTTTTGCGATTTTCAATGAAAAATAATCCCTTCAAAGATTCACATAATTTTTTTTTACAACAAGTATTTAAGAGGAACGTTTTTTTTGAAATTATTTAATAAAATAATTCATTTGTTTTTTAAAATTTTTATTGAAAACTTATTATTGAAATTTTAAAGTTAAAATTTTAAAATAGTTTATTTGTTTTTTAAAATTTTTAATTATAAATATATATATATATATTTAATGATTATGCAAATAAATTATAGAGTAAATCGTTTTAAATCCTAAATTTTTTTTTGTTGAAATGAGTAAATATTATATTTTTTAATAACAAAGTTCAACCGAAAATATTTACTTGGAAATGTTTTCTGATTTTCAATGAAAAATAATCCCTTCAAAGATTCACATAATTTTTTTTTTTTTACAATATGCATTTAAGAAGATGGTATTTTTAAAATTATTTAATAAAATAATATGTTTAAAAATATTTTATTTTATGGAATCTCAATGGAAAGTCTTTGTAAAAATAATATTGAAATAACTTTCAGAAATTATCAATGGTTTTTCTGTGAAAACTTATAATTAAAATTTTAAAATAATTTATTTATTTTTAAAATTTTTTAATTATATATATTTAATGATTACATAAATAAATTAAAAAGCAAATATCATTTTAAATCTTAAAAAATATTTTATATATTTTTTTAAGTAAATATTAATTGATAAAAAATAATCAAACTGAACATTTACTCCTTAACGTTGAGCCTGCGTACCTAAACTGAAAGGATTAAATTTCCTTGTCTGTTCCTTCATCCCACAAAAGACGAAATGTTGGAAAAGATCTTCACCTCCCTGTTGGGCTTTTGATCAGCGTTTGGTGTGGCTGGGCAAGAAGTAGAACCCAGGTCTTATTACCCCTTAGGTTACCTTGTGGGCACTAGGGGAATAGTCTTACGGGTAGGGTTGTTGAGTTTTTTTTTTTAATTTAAAAATAATATAAAAAGTATAAGAATTTGTAAGTACTAATTAGAAAAATTGTGACAAATAACGTATTCAAAAGAATTTGATAATATTTTTGAATAAACTAATTAGAAAAAAAATAAATGGCTGATTCATCATAAAAAAATTCTACTCCGTCACCAACTTATCTAACTTAGTCTAATTTAACGAATCTAGTTATCCAGACACAGCCACAGAAGTCTGGTTTGTGATGCCCACTAAAATGGGTAACGAGCCCGTTTCTCAAGGTCTTCTAAAAAAGACCTATAAATAAGACTAACATAATTAGGCCTGATAGGTGAAACCCGTCGGCAAGATTCTAATCAATTGAATTTGGTTAGCAAGATCTATAAATGATCTGATCGTGAGGTTCACTAAAAATGAGCCGGTTATTTTTGATATAAAATGAGCTAATTATTTAACCAAGATGAACTTAAAAATTAAGTTTAGAATTTACTTTTTAATTAAAGAATTTAAAGGAAGAAAAGCAACAAAAAGTGTGAGCTATAAGTTTAGAAAATTCTAGTTACTATATTATCTTTAGGAAGGAAACAGAGCATGAGATGCAGCGGTCATAAAGTTCTGTAATCAATGTTAAAAGGAGTAGTACACTCTCATACGTGTCATCATTTAATTGGTTTATTTTGCCACGCAGGAAAATCATTTTTAACCAAGAATTTAGTTTGTTTGGTTAAGTGCTGGATAATTAAAAAATAAACAGACAAAAATTCAGAAAGGAGCGGGAATGAAGGGATTGCAGCTCGCGGAGACACAGGATGAGGGAGAGAAGGCCAAACGAGTTCACATTTCACTAAAACTACTTGTCAAGAATGTTGTGTTAGGTAAATTCAGGCGCAAAAGTTTACCTTTAAAGTTTAATACTAATCTTATCATAGGCTTTAACAGAAACCAACTACTAGAGTTTTTATTAGGTCTTAGATACACTTATAAACTTGATATGTGGATTCAATTAGCACAGTGTTTACAGTTTTCGGTTACTGTAAAAGTCTCCAAGTTGAACTTGGGAGGTGACTGAACCAGGTTTTAATAGACTCAGTCAAGTAAATGTCTGTTGTTGGAGTACGTCTTAAAGTTGAGCTTTGAGTGAACTATGAACATTTATCAAAATGTTAGCAGTTGAATATTAAGAGTTAAGTCGTACATGGTTTTGGCTCCAAACTAGAGAATCATGCATGATACTATATCTTGACTCCATCTCTTGATATAATTTCCTTTCTTTTTAAAGAACTGATGGTGGTGTGGCATTACCCTATGTTGCGTTCTGTTTTAGGGTAGTTGGCCCTGAAATGCCATCAGCTGAGCTACTTGCTGCTGCAGCCAAACCAATTGAAGCCCAAGCTGAGCTCAGTTATTTTTTAAAAATATTTCTAAGAACACTTGCTTTGTTTTATGTTTTCTCTGCTTAGTTTTATTTTCCATCAAAAGTAAGCAATGGTAATATGAACCTAATATGGTATTTTGCATTAAATTTTTCTAGAGAGATTGAGTTGGAGGAAGATACTAAACTATTTATTGGACCTCCACCACCTGCTATGGTTGTTGAGGCTGAACCTGCAAATGAGGCAGAGCGTTTCAGAGAGGCTCCTGTTTTATCCATTTTGCTTTTGATTCGAATTTTACTGTTTCTTTTCCTCATATTTCAAAGTGAAAGCATACATTATTAAGTAATTTTACTATTGTTATAGCTAGTTGCATTTTGTCACAGATCTTCAATGTTGCAGTAGTGATTACAAATTTCATAAAATTATTTTTAACAAAAATCAGTTTGTTTCGTTGATTGCTGTATTAGAGTTAGTTAAGTTAGTTAAGTTAGTTAAGCTCACATGTCAGTGTATCATTGGATCAGATTGTATATAAATAGTGTATTCAACTTTGCAGCTTTGCAGTTTACTTGCTGTCTGTTTGCCTCTGTTTTCAGTATCAATCCCCTCACTAGGGACTTTACAGTTAGTTAACACTGTATCAAACAGCTTTACAGTGTTAACTTTTCCAGTTGAGGCTATACTTACTTGAGATTAGGTCTCATATAAAGCTATTTTTATTAGTTAATATCCCTGGGGATTAATTGCATTTTGTTTCTTCTTGTGTTGATGGAGTTTGACTTGGTCAGTTGGGTTGATACTGCTATATTTGTTCTTGGAATGGATGTTCAAATTTATTTGATTTTCATGAGCTAGAAGCATCTAGTTAACATCCATTATAATGGTAATCCCACAAATTTACTGAAATATTTGGACTCTAAGTGAATATTACCATCATAGAAACCGAAACTTGATGCTGCTGTAGTGAGAAAGATGTCCATTGACTACAGACAGCTACAGATCCAAAACAAGTGACAGATGAGAGCAAAGTGGATCAGTTTCAAGGGATGATTCTTCAGCTTCTACTGCTACTTTTGCTCCATAGTTTAACTTTCTAGTTTTCACAGGAATGTTTGGGTGGACTCTGTTTCTCACTTATAGTTTACATGTTCAATGCAAATTCAATTCTCTTCTCTATGCTGCTTATTTTCTTGAGCTGTTATTTTCTTTGAGTTGTGATCAGGCTTTTTGGTTTCTGAAGGTTGTTGTCTTCTCATGGTGGACATTGGTGGTGAAACCTTTGAGTTCACTGTAGAGCGGGGAGAACCAACTCTGGTTCCTCCTGCTCAGGAGACAGAGAAGAGCCTGTACTTCCTGTCTAACCTTGACCAGAGCTTTGCAGTCACAGTTCGTACTTTCTACTACTTCAAGTCGGAGTCAAGAGGAATCGAGGATGCTGCTAATGCCATCAAGACTGCCCTGGCCAAGGTTCTTGTTCATTAGTGCCCAACTGCTGGAAGGCCAACAATTAGTTCAGAAGGAAAGCTGATAGAGGACTGCATTGGGGAGGGAGCTGTTTTTGTTGAGGCTGAAGCTAATTGTGCAATAGAAAAGATAGGGGACATGACAAAGCCTGATCCTGTTACTCTTGGAAAGATGATTTATGACATCCCTGGTGCACAGAACCTAATTCAGATACCTCCTCTGGGGGCTCAGGTTTAATGCTTCTCCTAACTATTTTTCACTTCTTCTCCTTTCTATTGCAATTCACTTTGCTCCTTGGGCAGTTGTTTGGCGTGTTAGGTCTTGAAGTAAGTAATTTCCAGTTGATTAGTGATTCATATCGCTTGTTAATCTGCCATAATCATTTATTTGGTCTCACATGATGAATCAAAGTATTTGAACAAAGTGAAAAATTGCAGCTTTGGAAGAAAGATTAACAGTTAGCTTTGCAAGGCATTTGATTTCTCATACATGTCTTCAACTGAAAAGTCCAAAAGGATTTGTCAGTTGTAGCTTACACTGAATTTTAACTTTCTGATTGAAATTTCCCATAGCAAGCTTCCCCAGTTTGAAAGAAGTTTCTGTTTTCATCACAGTTTATGTAGATTAACAAAAAAATTAAAAAGGGAAAATGAAAGGAACTGCAAGTTCTATTGCTCAAAATTGTCTTTGAGGACGACTTCTGCTTCTCATGTGTGTGTGTGTGTGTATATATATATATATCTTCTTTCAAGTTGACTGAATTCAAGTGTGGAGGATTTGTTCTTGGGCTGTGTATGAACCGCAATTTATTTGACGGAATACCTGCTATGGAGTTTCTGAATTGCTGGGCTGAGAGAGCCTGAGGCCTGCCTCTTAATATCCCTCCCTTCCTAGATGGAAGCCCACTCAAAGCCAGAAACTCACCTAAGATAGAGTTTCTGCAGCCTGAATTTGCTGAGATTGAAGACAACAAATACCAGCAAGCTTTACGAGAAGTGATGCTTTATAGGTCCTTCTGTTTTGACCCAGAGAAGCTTGAACTACTCAAGAGAAGAGTCCTGGAAGACGGAGTTCTAGCTAAATGCAATACATTGCAAGCCCTCTTAGGCTTTCTCTGGAGAGCTCGATGCCAGGCACTAAGAATGCAGCCTGATCAATAGATAAAGCTTCTCTTTGCTGCTGATGGTTGGACAAAGAGGAGGACACATGCACTGCTGGGTAATGCAAAAAGCTCTAACAGATCCGTAATGTGTTAAATGGTGACAATTTGTGCAGAAAAAAGAGAAGTAAATGATGGACATAAAGTGAAGAGACATGGGAGCTTGGGTGCAGATCAGTAGAAAGGAAGGGAATTTCATTTTTGATCGTCCTTATCCAGTCTGTTGCAGTAGTGATTACAAATTTCATAAAATCATTTTTAACAAGATTCAGTTTGTTTAGCTGATTTCTGTATTAGAGTTAGTTAAGCCAGTTAAGCTCACATATAAGTGTATCATTGGATCAGATTGTATATAAATAGTGTATTCAACTTTCCTGCTTGACAGTGTACTTGCTCTCTGTTTGCCTCTCTTTTCAGTGTCAATCCTCTTTCTGGGGACTTTACAGTCAGTTAAGTTAATACTGTATTAAACAGCTTTACAATGTTAACTTTTCTCTTTGACGTTATACTTACTTGAGGTTAGATCTCATATAAAGCTATTTTTTTTATTAATTAATATCTCTGGGGATTAATTGCATTTGTTTCTGGTTCTGTTCATGGAATTAATATCTCTGGGGATTATATTCTTTGTTCTTTTTCAGCTCTTTTAGTTCCCTCGTAACAGACAAAGCATGAAAGCCATGCCAAGGAGACATGACCACTAGTGTCCTCCCGAAAATATGGCTTCAAATGGACTAAAATGGTTTAATTATATCAATGATGGAATGATCCGTTTGATGCTTGTTTCAATTTAAATATATCAATATGGCTGCAGATTAAGAGAAATATGGCTATGCTGGAGCTTTACAGAAAGTTTACCAATGCCCTTGCAGCATCTGTACTGCTTTCTATTGCTTGGATTGGTTTTGAGGTAAGAAATTTTCTGGTTCTAACAGGATAATTTGTTGTTCCAAAGAAACTTTTCAATGATGGATCTTGAGGAAGTTGATAAGAGTACTTTCCATTTATGCATTAATTCAAATTGTGCCAATGACCAAAGCTTTCCTTTGTTTAATTTGTTCAGCTATACTTTAAGGCGACTGACCCACTAAGCGAGCTGTGGAAAATTGCTTGGATCATTCCAGCTCTCTGGAATATGCTTGCATACTCTCTGTTGCTAGTGATTTGTTTGCTCTGGGCTCCTTCTCGTAACCCAACAAGTTACTTTCTTTGACATGGCATCTTAATTTTTAGTTTGGTGTCCGCCACTTGCTGCTACTACTACTTTTGGTGTTAGCCTGGTTTGTTTTTGCCATATACTTTTCTGCTGGTATGCCCCCTTTCCCCCAATACTAGTGGGTTTGTCATATGCATATTACCAATGATGGAACTCGTGATGAATGCATTGATGCAAGTTATAGTATGTGTTAGTGTATGTGAAATTCCATTTAAAGGCTTTGTACATATGTGGTTTGGACTTGCAGACTTGCATATTCTGAAGAGATGGGAGAGGACTTTGATGAAGAAGGTATATCTCCTCGACCAGCAGTGTGGATATGGTTAATAAGCTGGAAAGAAAGGATCATGAGTATGGACTTGCAGAAGATGTCGAAGAGGATAAGCGAGAATAGATGAAATTCTACCCACCCGATGGTGAGTCCCTTTTGATGCATTGGTTGCACATCCAGCAGTTTGTCTGTAAATGCAAGTTTCAAAATTTGAATCATATGTATAAATGATATGAGTTAAAGCTAGTCTGAAAAGGACGCCATCAATAGAATTTTACAGCTGAAGTGTAGTAGTCTGACCATTACTAATGTAGGCAACAAAGACAGCAGAGTTTGAAATGCATGATGAGTTTTTCTATGTTTATCTGTGTGATTGTTGTATACAACCACAATGACTTGACCTGACCATGCTTCATAATAGATCCCTCAGTTGGGAAGATGGTTCGGCGATACTTAAATTCTCTGATTTGCTGCTCTCAAGAAGTTACATCATGTTTTGTGAAATCCAGATAAATTTTGCTTCCCAAGATTTCTCCTTTCCCATAGTCTTTATCCATGTATACAGAAAGTGCCTCTCAAAGTAGAACAGAATCAACAATCTTAAAGTCCAAAACTTTATGATAAACAATGTTTCATTTTTTCCAAAATAATTAGTGACAGTTTTGTTGCACATACAGTATCCTATCAGCAGATGGCAGTGGTGGC
This sequence comes from Moringa oleifera, assembly GCA_021397835.1. NCBI lineage: Eukaryota > Viridiplantae > Streptophyta > Magnoliopsida > Brassicales > Moringaceae > Moringa > Moringa oleifera. The sequence goes on from JAJFZO010000695.1 coordinate 194,047, forward strand.
TAATCTGGTGTTGCAGATGACTTGAACCCAGGTCCAGGCCCAGGGGCGGGCCACTAAACTGCTCTGATGCGCCCAGATACACGAGTTTCATATTCATGCTCTACCCGATGAGTTCAGTCCAGATTGAACAATGTGTTAATTGAAGTCAACTATTCCAAAACTTAGATACGAAAAACAATCAGAGCTTTTAATTATACTCCAAGCAGCTTTAAACTCAAGCTTAATCTCAGATTTTTTGTTAAATCCAAACTCAATCTGTTAAAATAAATAATCAAATCAAAACCACAACACAAAACATTTAAAAATCAATTTAAATTTTACAGATAAGCAGAAAATGGAGATGACTACAAAGACGAAAATGTCCTCTGATATCACAAGAGAAAAGCAATGTCATATCTTGATAATTTCACTAGAAAAGCAAGCCTTTTTCACTCTCTCTCTCTCTCTCTCTCTCTCTTTTGTCTTTATTAAGTCATAAATTAAAGCAAGCAAATAATGCTGTCATCATGAGAATCAAATAATTCATCAAAATTTCAGAATCTAATTTTAGGCTATGGATCATCAATAATTCAAGATAAAACCATTTCAAGCAAAACATGATGATATGATATTTACTTTTACTAATTCTTATATTCAAATGCTTTTGTTAAATCAAATGTTTTTAAATAGTAAGTGAAGGAATCTTCATAATCAAATAATTCTTTGTTGTTAATAACTTCTACCTAGTCAATTTAAGCCCTACAGCCAAAGTCACAATGAAGAACTGGGCATTTGAATAATTAGATGTAAAAGACAGCTTTTCTGTATAGAGAATTAGAGGAAACCATTTCTATAGGGCAACAAGAATGCTTTGAAGAAAAGGGGAAAGAAGATTAAGTCTGCTTGCTGAAGGAATCCTTGTATGGCTTGAAACAATCACCCAGGTAATGGAATAAGAAGTTTGACTCCTTTGTAATCCAAGAAGGAGGCTCATCTCAGCAATGATACCTTGTCAATGGAGGAGCTGGAGTTAGCCATAAGATCAAAGGAGCATGAATTAATGCAGAACAAGGAGGGTGGAAGCCTTGAAAGTAACAATGAAGCCTTCATAGTTAGAGAAAGACTTGAAAACAGATAGAATTCTCAAGGGAAGGATTCAACTAAACACAAAGTTCAGCAAGGTCTAAATCAAAGGGAGCTAGAAGCAAGTGCTATTACAATGGAAAATTTGGTTATATTAGAAGGTTTTGCTCAGAATTAAAGAAAAAACAATAGGGGCAATAGAAGAAGGAAGGAGATGTTGCAGTTGCAACAAAGTATCTTGAAGAGGGAGATGTATTAGCAGTAACTGAATGGATTCTGCTTGTAGCTTCAATATGTATCCTTAGAGTAAATGGCTAAGGGGAAATAAACAATGAAAGGATGATCATGGGGGATGATCATTCTTGTGATATCAAAAGGATTGGCTTCATAGCTTTCAAGCTTGATGATGGTTCAGCAAAGACACTTGCACAAAAGTGAGGTACATTTCTCAGTTTGAGAGAAATTTGAAAAAGTCTATGTGCCTAAGATTGAACATGGTATTCCTAAAGTGATAAAAGGATCACTAGTTATGCTTAATGGAGTGAAGCAAAATGGGTTGTATGCTCTTTAAGGAGAGGCAATTACTGGAGATGTTGCTGTTGCAGTTGAAAGTGAGTAGAATATTGCTCCACTTTGGCCTTAAGAGACTTGGCATATTTCTAAGAAAGGACTGTCGGTCTTGAGCAACAAGGGATTGTGGGCAAAGGACAAAGCAGAAAGCGAGAGATAGGACAAATAAACCACTGTAAAGTAGAAAAGAAGTCGCCAAACATAGTTCAGGGTGGTGGAAGTGATAAATGTTATCATTGGTGTGCACAAATAATTTTCTTTTGACTACAATAGCACCAACAAGATGATAATCGATTTTTGAAATGAGATAGTAAGAGTGTCTTGAAAAGAACGACAAATATGATATGACAATGTTCTGCAATCTACAATAACACCTAAAAGAAAGTAACAGAGTGAAAGAATAAGGAAATGATGAGGCAATCAAGGAGATCAGCAGAAAGTCAAAAATGAATATCAAGAATAAGAAACACAAGTTCAGAAAATGTATCGCTTGAAATAGCCAACAAATATATCTGGTGGAATTTTACGAAATGCATCTGTATAGAAAAGTCAAGACAGATTTTACAAATATATTTAAGGAAAAAAATCTCTATAAAGGATCCAAAATAGAGATTTTAAAAAAATCATCTCTATGGACAAGTTGACAGAGATATTCCTCCCAATAAAGAGCATGCTGCTTAAAAGAATGTAATAGTTGAAGAGTTTTCTTAGGCATAACTAATTAGCAAGCTTAAAAGCATCAATAAATAGGACATAAGTGAAACCCTCTTGAAGTTTTTTAAGAGAACAACAGGAAAAGTTACCTTGGATCCACTGTAATAGAACTTTGTAACATATTATGTTAAGAAAACACGTAATACAACAGTGAGAATATCACTAACTACTAGAGCTCTAAATGATAAAGAGATTTTTTTTCTACCATATAAAAGCCATCCAACAAAAAGATTCCCCCAAAAATTGCTTACTATGGACTACAGAAGTAATTCCTATAATTACTACAAGAAACAAAATTTGTGCATTCTAACTAACACATGTAGTGAAAGACTGTTAATGTTACAATAAATCATTGTACCAGCATTGAAAAGAAATATATTACAAATTGTGCAAGTGAACCACTTTGATAATCCACAAAAAAAAAAAAAGAAAAATCCAAACAAACTAATGATTTCTGCCTAAAAAACCACTTCTGCTCTCCTGTACTAAATTTTGAAAACATCAAGATGAAGTAATAGAAAATCAAATGATGAGAAGCTCATCAATAATCAAAATATTCATAAAATAATTACCATCATGTTAAGATCCTTTGTTGATCAATATCTACATCCTACATCTTAGAAGAAAAAATCAAATCATCTAACAAAAAAAAAAATCAAAAGGTAAGATAAGAATCAAGACTTATTTTAATACAAAAGGAAACATCATGGATTACTAAACAAATAAAAAAAGTAAAAGAAAAGCTTGACAACATTTTTTCAATAATAAAGACTCAACAACACGAAACTATCAATACTCTTATGAGTTTTTGCATTTACTAGTCATTTTGCCCTTTAGCTAGATAATTTCTTTGAATTAAATTACATAATTAGATTGAAAGATAAGTCATTTAAATGTCACAACAACCTTCTATAATTGATCTAAGAACATTGATGTATTGTCAATGATTGATAGAAGAAGTATTCACAAATGCATTTTGTTTTTTCCCAAGAAAATAAGGAATCAAATGTAAACAATTATAGAGTAACCTGTACCTATGCATGTGTAGGACTACTTGCTTTGAATGATATAACTCTGATATTATAGAAATTGATATAACAATGATTTTGTTAACTTAAAATTCAGGTTGAATACCTAAAGCATATTCGGCGTAACAATTTAAAATTCTCAATACTTTGAATGATCTTTATGGATGTTTGTTGAATTATTCAGAGCAAACAATGGTTTATTCCACTCAAGATGGATACAACAATGTCCTCAATGTATCAAAAGTAAGTTGTAATGCTAAGGATGATTTTTGTTACCTGTGCCACTGTGAAATTACCTTGATAAATGGTGCAAGATTTCTAAAATGGCAACTTTCACCCAAAAATCATGTGTTGATTGAGCTTGATTTTCTTTAACTAGATATACTTCTAATTCGGTTCTAGCAAACCTGTTCACTTTCCTCTGTACTCTTAATATCAACTCTTTTTTGGTGGCCACCATTATCCTTAAAACCTTCCCCTGCTCCATTATATAACCATAATTAGAAGTTTCTAATCAAGCACAATCAAATTCAATTACTTAAAGCAATCAAATTCAGAAACCAAATTTTGAGATAACAACATTCAAATCCTCTCTATATAGCACATTATCCATAAAACCTTCCCTTGCTCCATTCTGTAACCAGTAACCAAAAGTTTCAAATCAAGCATAATCAAATACAATTACCTAAGCAACCAAATTATAAGGTAACAACATTCAAATCCTCTCTACATAGCACGTTATCCTTAAAACCTTCCTCTGCTCCATTTATAACCAGTAATCAAAAGTTTCTAATCAAACACAATCAAATTCAACTACTTAAGCAAGAAACCAAATTCTAAGATATCAACATTCAAATCCTCTCCATATAGCGTAGAAGAATATATTAGAAAAAATCTCCTAACTAATCGATGCCTTCATGGTCAAGTAGCCAAATCGCACAACCAATTCTCAAATACAAATTAATTTGAGTGATAATCATCAAATGTCACCAAAGTTTCTACCTATGACTTTTCCTCTCAAACTTTCTTTCTCTAAATTTCTCCCTCTCCAATACATCTCTTTTTCTCTTCCAAGCTATGTAATTTACAGTATGAACACACAACGGTCATATTACCGTTAAAAGCATTAAATTTCGAAAATCAACAAAACGGTATTGGTCCAGCTTTGAGAATTTGCCATTGGTAAGAAAATGCTTTTACGTGTTCGCATGCAAGTGACCTTTCCCCATCGGTTTGGGTCGAGTATCCTTTAAGCCATGCCTTCTTCCTTTTATATAAACGGCCTCGCATTTACTAACTATAAGGGAAAGAGAGAGGCATGGCCTTCTATGCAGACTAATCTCTCTCCACTCGTGACTACCAATAAAAGACAAAAACATCCCCGTATCAAGCACTACAATAGGAATGGATAAGAGGGGCTTTCTAATTGAGGGAGAAGTTCAAGGTTGTCTTTACGAGCATGGTAAGTGAAGTTCAAGGAGGACGGCATATTGTTTAGGTGTGCAATTCATATAGTCAAATTCCTATCCTCTGTGGTTTACCTTACTGAACACACCAATTTAAGGCAATACTTTCACGCCACATGTTGAAATTTTTTCAATCTTTGCATTTTAAGAGAATTGAAAAGAAAATGTGAAATGATAAGGTTTGCTAACATGTGAAGTTGGTGGAATATGAATCTTGAGACTTTTAAGCTTAAAAAGGAGATATGTATGATATATGTTGTAATTTAATGTATAAAATATGTATGTGTTTATATATGTATATATATGTATTTTGATATATATGTCTTTGGAGGCAAGGGAAAGTGACAAGGAAAAAAAATAACATAAAATTATTTTCCTAATAATTATAAAAATATTATTTAACTTCCTTTATAAATTAAAAAATACAAAAAGCACAAAAAATTTAAAATAAAAAATAAAAAACAACATAAAAAAACAAAAAATGCAAAACACAAAAGAAAAGAACAAAAATTTAGAAAAAATAAAAAATCATAAAATAATTTTCTTAACTAAAATAAAGTAAATACTCAAAAATATTAAAAATCAAGTAAAATTAAAAAATCTAAGAAAAATAAAGTTACTAGAAGAAAATAAGAGAAAAAAAATTAAAAATACACAATAAAATTCTAAAAAGAAAACATATATGCAAGAAAAAATGAAAAAACTCAAAGAATTAAAACAATGTAAGAAAAAAAGAGAAAAAAATTCAACAAAAATCATGACAATACATATGAAAAAACAATAGTAAAAATACAAAACTCTTTACAAAGTAAGAAAATAGTTTTTACTGAAAAAGAAAATAGTAAAAAATAAAATAAAAAAATAAGAAAAAAATATATCAAGAAAAATAATAAAAAAAATATATAATATAATATAATTGAAAAAACAACAAAAAGAGTAAATAATTAAATAAACGCAAAAGATTAGAAAACTTTAAAAATAAAAAATGAGAAAAAAATAATGTAAAATAATTGAAATCAATGCCAAAATCATAATATATTTTATAAAAAAAATTTTAAAAAATTTGATTTGCATTGATCTTTTTTAAAAAATATAATAAAAATAAAATAAATCATATAATAAAAAATAAAAATATCCAAACTAAATAAATAAAAGTATGTGAAAAAATAAAATAAAATTCAGAAAATTAGATGAATAAAAATAAAAAATAATAGAGAGTAAAAAACAAAATAAGTTAACAAAATTACAACCCCTTGGAATCTGCATTGCAGACTTCTATGTTATATACATGTTTGGTAACTAAAGCCTGCCTCATAGGCCGCATGGGTTTGCAGGACGAATTGTTTTAAAATTTATGCTTTTAATATACAATGATAGATATACATGGACAATTGAAAAGTCATGGCAGCATACTTTCGAAGGCTGAAAAATACGAGGGTTAACTCTTTCAGCTATAAGAGTGGGAGATTAATAATAAAGAAAATTTTTGATCCGATTTTAAAAAGCTTATGATTCACCGACCAGTTTGTGCACGTTCTTTTAAGAAGTTATATTGAATCATAAAAATAAAGGATAAAGGTGAATGTTAGAATGAGTGGCGAAAGACACACTATAAGTGTTAGAACGACAACAACACAATCAACATAAAGTTATCATAGCCGAAGACTAACAGCCAGAAGAAACAAAAAAATAGAGGAAACAACCTGCAGGTAATTCAGCATTTCATCCATTAATGTGAAGACAAGTCATATTTGTGATGAAATGACATGAATACCCTTCGAACAAGTATATAGCACATCCACATATATAAACCTTATTTTCGATCACCCAATGCCCTTTTAATGGTGTCTCTGTTTTGCAAATTCTTTACCAAAACATCTATATTTCACACTCATTAGGAGATTTCATCCTTATGCATCAACATCAAGCCACTAGACAGTTTTTAGGCTACATCAATAATTTTAAAAATAAAAATTATTAAATAATTTTTTAATTATATATATTATATAAAAAATAACTTAAAATTAAAAATAATTTTTTTTTGAATGGCACTCAAATTGAAGGCCTAATGATCCAATGATCTAGTTCAAATAAAGGCTCAATAGTCAATTAATTAAATATTATAATAATCACATTAATCATCTTTCACGTGAATACTTTCCCTTTTCACTGTTAAAACCGAAACATTGTTAAAACAATGATGATTTGCAAATGACACTAGATGGGATAGAGGAAAGAAAAGAAACGTTTAGCAAGGTCGGTTCTTAGGTAAGGACACCTAAGCAATAGTCTAAGGCCCCATTTTTAAATTGGGTCCTATTTTAATTTTCAGGTCACTTAGGTAAAAGGTAGGTAATGAGCCATAAAACTGGTTCATGTTTCTATAGTTTGGTCTGTGATACATAGTAGAGCTCCGCAACTACCATATTCATGTAATTTGGTTAGGATGACACTTTTGCCAATTTTTCACCTTCTTCTCATCTCATAGGTTAGGTTATATTTAATTTGATCTGATTCAATGACCAATAAATCTCAGCTGTGATTTTTAGATAAAAAACATCGACACAACTTCAATCCCTACTTTACAATTTTTACAACTTACTATTACCAAAGCATTATCAACAAAATGATGGCACCAATACTTACAACTTTAACCCATTTAAGAACTTGAATTCCAATAATTCAATAGAAAGACTAAGATAGAGCTACGAAATTTAAAATCACTCATGAGATAACATCTAGTAGAGCAGCTGTTAATGAGATTTCTTTAATGAAATTGATTAAAGCTTGCTACTTGTCATATATAAGTAAATATATATTTTTTGCAAATTTAATTTTTAAACTTATTTTTAATTTATAATAAAAATAGCTTTATAGTTTTAAAATTTTTATTTTAACTCCAATAATATTTTAATTTTTTATCATTTAAAATCTAATATTTTTATTGATTTTTAATATTTTTATTAATGGCAAGATAATGTTAGAAAAAATTCTTTTAATTAGTTATTATTTTCAATTAAAATTTAGATATATTGTTTATTTACATAATTATTTAAAATTTGTTGTATAATAAGTTTTTATGATGAAGATTATTATTATTATAATTTTAAAATATATTTTAATTTAGTATACATTTTTTTGTATAATTTAGAAAAATTATTTACATTTAATGATAATAATTTTTAGAACAAGTTGTGCTATAATATATCAATTGTTTAAATTTATCTAATGAATCAAAAATCTAGAAAGAAGTTTTATAAAAAAAAATGAAAACATTATTACAAATGCATCTTACTTACAATATTTTATTAACACTACATGTATTAATTTTTTTAAAATTAAAATTAATAAAAATTTACTGATATTTATTATATAAAAAATTTTGCCTTCATATTGTTTATGTTCTTTTGAAATTTTGACTCATTCTTAGTGGTTAATCTTAAAGTATTTCTTATTTCTTATTTTTGCTTCGTGATATAAACCCTTGACACTACACTAGCAATGAGCTGTAAATGACTCACCCTATAAATTTTGATCTATCCTAACCCCCAAAATTTCGCTCGTATTCCCGAAAAGCTATTTTATGTAAGATTTTTTTTTCGTATGTCTATCTTTTTTTTCTTTGGATTTTTACCTTTTTTTATTTTCTTTTAGTCACTTAAGGGTTTTCTGTATTCTTTTTACATACATATTTTTATTTTGTTGGGTGTTTTTAATTTTTTTCTTATTTTCTTTTAGTAACCTTATTTTTCTTGAATTTTTTAAGTTTATTCATTTTTCATTTTTATATTTATTTCTATTTATTTTCTTTTATTTTTCAAAATAATTTTATAATCTTTTTTATTTTTGTATTCTTGTTATTTTTTGAGTTTTTCACTAATTTTTTTATGAACAAAATTTAAATAATATCTTCCACTTTCCTTATTCCTAAAACTTTCATCATTATTGTCTCGTATGTTGCATGAGATAACCCTTGATTGATGCGTGTTTTGTTAAGAATTTAAATTTCTTTTAGCATCCTGCATTTGTTTTTTCATTGACTAAAGTTCAAGAATGCTAATCAAGGAATCCAATTATATACTGATAAATAGATGATATTTTTCGGGTAGCATATGCAACATTTCAACAAAAATTTTTCCAAATAAATAATAAAAACTATATGTACAGTTGAAACATTTGAGATGGAACTCAAGTTCCTATCATTCTTGAACATACAATTTCAGGCATTCCTTGCACATCAAAGACAAATTGAGGGTGAACTTCAATAACATATTGATGAAAGAAATCGAATCATCATGAATAAGAAGTGACAACAATAAGTCTTCTTCAAAGGGTTGATCAATGGAAGCTTCTTTGAGCAGATAGCCAGAAGGCAAACAATCCTTCCATTGCTCACCTAAGAAGCCAAAAGTCAAGTCTGTTCAAATTCTAGGCATCGAATTAAAGGGCTTCCATGAATTATTTATTACTCTAATGTGGAATTATTCTTCTATCTAGAAAATTGAGCAGCATCCCATAATTTAATCCTAATACAAAAGGCAAAGAGAAGCATATTGAAAAAAAAAAAGGTCAAGATGCATAAAAAATTTAAAAGAAACAACCTTAATGATCATAAGTAACATTAAGATATATTAATATTGAAAATTCCAAGTAACTCACAGCATTTTGTCAACATAAACCGTTGGTTAGAAATGTAGTTAAAAAGCAGATAAAGAGAGTGAATTTACTAAATGCATACTTGTTGCATGCTTTAAATGACAAAACTCCTAACCATTTATTATGCACAAAGCGCTTTGTACAATAACGCTTTGCAATTGCAATCTCATCCCAGGAAGGATCAATAGAAAAATTCATATTAAATAGTAAGGACAATGGCACATATTAACTTTTAAGGATAATAAAGAAGAATTTGTAAAAATCTTTTAAAGCAAGAAATTTAATAACTCATGCTAGCTTACTTTAATTCCACCAAGAAAAGGGCAATGGAGAGAGTTTTTAAGAAAAGACCAAAACTACATCCAAGTTCCCAAATTCAGATATATAAATACCAAGAATTTCTTCAAGGTAGGACAAATAAGTAAAATGGAAGCTACTTCTAGATAAGGTATTTTAAGTATAGGATTCTCCTCCACTCACAAATGCTATAGGATGGTAAAATTGAAACAAAATATATGTTTGTAATGAGAATTTATGTAAGAGTAACATTCTTTTAGCCCATAATAACACATCCTCACCATTCCATCTCCAATACTTCTATTATAAAATCATGTATATGAAATAGCATGCACAAAAAGTAAAATAACTTAAATATCTAACTAAATCCATTAGTCAAAACTCCAATAGTGATGATTGAGTGAAAAAACAAGAAGACCAATTGCCTAGTTTTAGTTTTAGATTGTAAGAGCATATACCAAATTTAGAAGTTTGGTCGCCATTAACTATCAAAATTACAGCTCAAAGTTATACTTAATCATCATTATGAAATACATTTTAAAACAACTGATGAGCTAAATATTACGACCTTCCTATATAAGTACTTTATCTAAAACTTGTGAGGATGCATGCAAACCTATTTTAAATTGCATGGAAGTATTAGAATACATGTTTGAACATGTCTTATTGAATGCTTTGATCTTTTTCTTTCGTAAGACCATGGGCTACATTTTATGTGAAGTATGAAATGGTAGCAATATCAAGTAGTTTGCTAAGCAACAAAAAAACAAGAGTGGACCATAAAGGCCAATGTCAGAAAAAGCATGCACAGCAAATCAGGTATGTGATAGAGGTTAACAAACATAAAGGATAACAACTGAGAGTAGGGAAACAAGACAGAGTAGAGGCAATACTAACCTTAAAAAGTAAAAAGAGAGAATGAAATGAGTTAAGGTTGGTTTGGCCACTAGAAGTTTGTGTTTTTTATACTAACCTCACGGACTGGCAAGTATGGGAAGCCCATCAGAGTTGATATTTTGTTTTTACTGGCAGCTAAAACTTGTGAACAAATTAATAAATAAATGGATTTAGTTATGACTAGAAGACAAATAAATAAGCAATCATACAACTAAAATAGAAAGAATACCTGTAGTCTAGCTTAATTGGCCATTGAAAGAGACTTCAATTTATTTTGAGCAATAGAAAAGAACCAAAGGGGAGAACAGATTCACACCAAATCAATAATTATTCTAACATGAATCAAGAAGGCCTAAAGCTTTCAATGACCAAAGCAGGAAAAACTTTTAAAGCCTTACCTTTAAGTTACGCAGCTGAATCAGGCTTGCAAGTAAAGTGATTTGACTTCTAACAAGATACAGTTGCTACAAAAGTGATACATGGATGAAGATCCTATTAGATGATGAACTCTCTTTTTACTAACAGGACAACAAAAATGAAACCACATAAACCTCTAGTGCTTTGCAATTCTTAAGCAGTTCAAATCAAGGCCTTTTAAGATCATTTAAAATCAAATCAAGAACTTGGCTAGAAAATAGTCGTACAAATCATCTATTAGCTACTTGTGACAAATCTATGAACAGAATAAATAATCTTATGGTAAACATTAAGAACCAAGAATGTATCAATTTAAGGGTTGTTCAATATCTTCAAACAAATAACAATAACAAAAATGGTGACAGCAACTTCATAACAAGGATAAGAGTAAATCTTGAGCTAATAAACCTTCACTTGCTTAAGTATCTCAGCTCCTTCAAGTGTAGATAACATATTGTTTCTGAGATAAACAAACTAAAAATATGACTATTAGCTTCAAGAAACTACTATAACTAATTGAAACAGATAAAAGAAAATTGTTATAAGTGATAATATGCATATATCTTCATTATATCCATATCAATGTTTGAAAATTTTCTTTTCTAAGTAGGCATGCCAAAAGCAAGCAGTAATCAGTGACATACTTCAAGATTGAGGATAGCATATCTGTTTCATGCATTTACTTTTCTCAAATTATTAATAAAACTATTAGAGAAACATGACGTCAGCTATCACTTCTCTGATAATTTTAGGCAAATAACTTCTCTAGTATACAGACAAAAAACCAATAAGGCAAGAAACATGCACATAATATCCATCATTCATATAGTCAATCCCCAAAGCCAATATCAAAGCACAATGTAAAGACAAATAGTGTTAATTTAATATCAAAATATATTTCTAAATTTCATGCTTAAGCTATTTATAGACAATTATAGGCACAGTTTATACAAATGTTGCTTCTGAATTAGCATTATCTTTGAAGTATTTCTAAAAAAACCAATGCATGCCCTAAATTTTTTAAATGCTAATGCTATCAAGAATACTTACTTGTACTTGTAAAATAAGAGCACCAAAATCATGAAATTCTTAAGAATTGGAAATAATACATGTATTTATATAACATTTACGAATGCAAATGTGTATGTATTTAGATATGAGTGTATGGATGAATTCATGGATGCAAATATGTGTATGCATGCAAACAAATTAGATATGATATGTGGGAAAAATAAATTAAATAATGAAGGACATTCATAGGGGCTATACTAGTTACTAAATAAAGTGCAAACCTTGAAAAGTCACAAACACCTTACATTGTTAAGACATTCTCCCAACATAGCCAAGTGGAGGCAAATCTAATGATAAAAGTACTTGACCACACGACTTGCCACATGATATTAGATAAGAGCATATGACATCAAACATAGCTCCTTTTCTTCAAATGAGTAAAGTCCTTACTCAAAATGATGAATGGTTAAAAGAAGTCACACTAGTCAACAAATTATGAATTGTCACAAAACGAAAGTTTATATTCACATGATGCTTACACAATAAGAGGATCCATGCAAAGCTGACTAGTTATAATAAAATCAAGTTGTGAATTATTCATTGTCATATAAAATTTCATAAAGAAGTGTCAAACATGAGCCTTTCTAAAATAAAATGAAGGATCATATTACCTATTAGAAGGGGCTGATGCAAATGTTCTTCTTATCTTGAAATTGAAACACAAAAATAAGTATCACTTAACAGAAAACCTCACAAAAATGCAATGAAATGATGTGTGAATATTAAGTAATTGTCTTTCCTCATACTTAAGCAAATACAAGTTTAAGTCCGTAAGCTATTGGCCTGGAAGGAACAAACTTTTTATAACTTATTAAAACTTAAAGTAGATAACAACGATAACTTCAAGTAAAAACATAACTATAACAATGATTGAGAAAACACAAAATTAAATAATAAAGAGATAAGTACTTATCCACACAACTACACCTCTTTGCTAATCATATTGATCAAGCATAATTCTTTAGTTAAATAAAACATCTTATAAAAAAAAATTATGCGTTGTGCACCCTTAGTAACAATAAAGATATATACCCTATCATTTCTCTCACAACCTATCAATTCTCTTACACCTTAATCACATTCAATGGTTGCAAAAATTCTTAATTACTTTTACATAAACTTTTAAGATGAATAGTAAAAGCAATCACAATTAGAAATACTAATATTTTTCTGCTTTTAGTCTGCCTCGGCCTTATGCTGTGAGAAGGACCAAATAAGCATGTGAAATCCACATAATAAAAAGGATAAAGAATAATCATAATATAAAGCAAGTTTCTCCATTAAACCTATGCTCACTACCTAATCAAAGACACCGTGATTAAATACTAAAAGCCATAATCCTAACATCTTGAATCCTAACGACAATCCTCCATTTGCTAACTTAGCTGTTTATTTCCATTATCCATTATGGTAAAAAGACCTAAGTTGCATGACATGCATCACATTCAATAATGGACAAGCTTGTTATTCAACATTCAGTGCTAAATTATTAGTTTTTCAAGATAAAGGAATCTAAATTAAAGAATTATATATACCTCTTCCTCACTCTTTCTTTCAAGCTCTAATGTAGCAGAGTGCCTCCCCCTTACTGCTTCTAGCTCTACCATTATGCCGAGCAACAAGACAATTTCAACCCATAATTTTTTTACATTACAAGTACACATAAGGAAAGTTTATCAGTTTAAGAAATTTGGAGCCAATTGATATGATGAAAAGCCATCTAGCCTTTCAATAAACATGAAAATACATTAACTTACTTTTATGATCATTTTGAGAACTCCACCAGAATCATAGATTGATTCCACTTATACCTTATGTGAATTGAAAACAGTAACAATATATTAAAAGCTATTGTAATCTTTACACATATAATGACTAAAATTTGCAGTTACCAAAAATTATCAAATCTACAGCAGTCAAAACATAGCCCTAAAATAAATAGTGCAACAGTATCTACATACAAGAGTCGAAAAAATGATATAACCAAACAAGACATATATGACGCAATTTCCCTATCCTTTTGAGAAGATGTTGCTTCAAAAGCAATATGGATTATCCCATGCAAATACCAAAGAAAAAACTTTATTTCGTATAATTGCATACTTTATTGAATATTAAAATAAGAGTGTTCAGAGATCTCTCTTGCTCAAAAACTTCATCAAATAATGTATATACAATTACGTACAAAACAAGCTAAAAAACATGCAAACAAGAATATTACAAGATTGAAAGCAAGAGATAAAAAAAAAAGCCTTTTTTTGGTTGAATGCAAAGAATAGAGCAACATGCAAATAAGATGAGGGGTTCCAAAAAGGATCTAGAAATACTATAAACACATACAATCGGATAACACTTACCAGTAGTTGGGTATTATTTAATTTGTTATTCTCCATGAGAATATCAACTTCAAAGAAAAAAGGATTAACTGGATTAAAAAAGAAAAGTGATCGAAAAATTAACCTTCATTAAAATAAAGAAAAATAAAAAGAAAAGTTCAATTTATATGCTCAGAAACAAAAGTAGAATCATTACCTAATTTATTAGATGTTAGATCAACAGTCCGCACAAGTTTATGCAGCTTAAAAACTTCATCATAAAATGTATATAGAAATACATACATAATAAAGTAGATAGGCAAGTTATAGATTGAAAACAAGAGAGAGAAAGATTGTTTATTTTGGTTGCATATAAAAGAACAAGGCAGGCCTCATATTGATTGATGCCTATCCATTTCTTGACTCTATATAACTGTAACTTACCGAAAAAAATAGAAACATATCTCATCGAAACAAATCTCTAAAGCAATTGATAGAATTAGTGAGAAGTCATCTATCAATAAAATAACATTTAAAAATGATGACTCACTCTTTTCATTTTTCTATTAAATAAAAAAGATAATTCACAAGATTAGTATCAATAGTAACCTAAAGTTGCTTAAAAAATGTGATGTGTTTTTAAAAAGGATCCACATTTGCTATGAACAGACTCAATTGGATAGCTGCATATTAATTTAATTTGCTGATCTTCATAAAAATGTCAAATGCAAAGAAAGAAATAAGAACATGGTTAAATAATAGAGGTGACCAAAAGAAAGATGAACTTGGTTGAAATAATAAAAGTGACAAGAAAATTAACTTTTGTTAAAATAAAAATGTTTAAACAAAAAAGTTCATTTTGTATACTGAAAGAGAACAGTGAAAGCATTGCCTCATTTATTATGCATTAAATCAAGAGTTCGTTGAAAAAACTTCATCAGGCAATGTATGTTACATACATAAACAAAGAGGATAAGTAAACAAATAGATTATTTTGGTTGACCCAAAAAAATCAAGTAGGCCTTGTTTTGCTTAACGATTATCCATTTCTTTGTTGTATATAACTGTCACTTCTACACAAAATCAACGGTTATGACTTCAAGAAGATGTATAACTAGTGAAGAAGTCTTTCACTAACTAAAATACGTTTACAAATGATGGCTAACTCCGTATATTTTTTGATTCTAGTTAAAGAGTTACACATAAAAAAAAAACAATTCAAAATATTAAAACACTAACCTTCTTGGTGACATTGAAACTGCATGATAAGTTGTGGTCACAAGTTTTGAAAGGTGAGGTCTTTTCAAATAAGATCTACAAACACAATAAATAAACACAATTGAACAATACTTACCAAGTGTAATTTGCTGAGCTCTATGATAAATTCTAGTAAGGAACAAGCAACAGAAGGCCTAACTTGAAAGGTTTCAATCACAAGAAAGATTACTTGATGAATGAGAATGAGTTCATCCAACAAACAACGGTAGGCCTAATACTGAAAGAAAATGAATATAAAGTTATGAATCTACCATAATAACATTCCAAAGATCTCGTCAACTTTCATAGAAAGAATAAAATTAGAGGAACTTTGAGTATGCATGATTGTATGCAAAGACCTAAAAACATCTCTACCTAGTTTCATAACATCACAATTAAACAGCCCCTCAGCTGCTTCAAAAATAATGGGATGACTTACACCTCTTAGGCCTTATATACTGGCACTTTTTATAGAAGAAAGTCAGTAGGAAACTAGAAATATGTTCATACCTCAAATTTCGCTGCTTTAATCAAGCTTTTGCTTCACTTCTTTATAGACATCAGGCTTTACAAGTTAATAAAAATGAAAAAATAAGCAAAAATCACCAAAGAAGGTACAATCACGTAAATCCTTATAGAACATCTAAGAGTTGTACAATACATTTTCCTTCCAGATGTGTGAATGAAAAAAAATGGAGAAAGAAAAGAATGAGAAAGAATAATAAAAGGTTATGAGGACAAGAATATCCAATTATGTTACAATTGTTCTTTATTGCATAAAACAATTCAAACATTTAACTTAGGAGGGTTAATCAAAGGCCAATGGTTTAGAGCATCAGTTGCAATACACTCAAGAACTTAGTAGTTGAAGTCAACAAAATTACCAAATGGCATACACAAATTTGCATAACCGTTCTTGAAATAGTGAACATCAAGAAAATTGTTTACAAAAAACCTGCATGCTAGTTGCTAAAATGTAAAACTATAAAGAACAACGATATCTAAACTCTTAACCACTTAATTCCTTTTGTTGAAATACAGAATAAGGTATATAAACTGAAAGAAAAATTGTAAAACAGGTTTGTTTTTAGATACTATAAAACATCATAACAGAACAATATTCACTATAGGATATTAAAAAGATTTTACCTAGAAAAGGGAAAGGAAAAACCCATAAAAACAAGGATATTGGCCTGCACATTATCAATAGTGATTGGTTCTATTAATGTAGAAATAGGTTGGCCCACAACGCCATCCTCTGTTACTAAAGTGTAGATAGCCACCAGTTTGTACCCACATCATCAACATTAACTTCATGCATCTTCCCTGTCTTTCGTGCAGCATCATCAAATCATCGAGATTAGATAAAAAGGAAGTTGTACTATCCAATTACCTATGAGCTATCAATACGAAAAATCAGATCTTTTTAGGGAAGTTGCCAAATGATAAGAGGATACTAATAGGAAAAACAATGATTCAAAAGCTACAATATTTAATAAAGTAAGATATTTAGATAATAAAATACACTTCAGAAACGAAGGAAGAGAAAAGGAAAAGAACAAAGCACCTAGAGCCCAACAAAGAAAAAGTTTTAATCATTTCATTTCATATCAAGTTTACACATGTCTTACATGCCATAACAGTGGTAGCAAGACAAAAGGAACTTAGTCATCCAATAAATAGGATCACAGAGAAATAGGATCCTTTGTTGATTGACAAACTTGAACCATATGGATTACTAAAAGTTGAGAAATTGTTATTTAACCATAAATTTCATTCAATAGAGAAATGTCAATAGAGAACACTTCACAACAAGTAGTGAAATGAATTGTTGAATTTCTAGTAAGTTGATAACAAGATAGAAATTGAAGGATTTATCATACTCGGAATGGAGATAAGATCAGAACTTCTAACCATAGATCTAAGCCATTGAATTCTAGTTTGCCCCCCTTTCTTCCACTATAAATGCCAGAACAGTATATAAATAGGTGAGGAAACCCTCCCTTCAATATCTAGCTTATTTATATGAGGAATTCCTAAAATTAAACAAATACATAAATAATGAAATATAAGGACAATATTGATAGAATTAATGAGAAAATGATCACTTTATCATACAAAGTAACCAAGCACGAGATCACTTTTGGTGAATGAAGGAGAAAATAATAAATCAAGTTAGCACAATTAGGACCAACTAAACAAAGTTCTCTGGCCAAAAGGCTCACATTGACAACAACAGTTAAATTATATCAAATACTATCTTGATATGAAGAGAGATATTTTAGATTTCAAGTACTTCAACCTTCTTCAGAACATAAATATTACGAGATAGGAAATGATCATCATGTCTATAACTACCATCGTGATTTTCATTATGACAAAAGCACGCGAAAATCATTTAAATGTGAATCAATAATAAGTAAGAAAAGCTGAAAAAAAAAACTTTACGTTAATTGAAAGTTTTGAAGACTTAGGACTAGGAAAAGTAGGACATAAGCTACATGGTATTTTTTTTTTTAATAAAGAAACATAGTATTTCCTTCTAGTAAGTTAGGAATCAATTTCAAAATGTCGAGGCAGCCAATAGTAACAATAACTCATGATATGATCACCCAGTGGTTATCTAAGAATAAAAGCAATGGAAACAATAAATATGAATTAATTTTTTTAATTCTGACCAAAAAAATACTGGTGTGAAAGCATACCTTCATGTGTGCCCTTGCTTCAAATTGATGTGACATCCCTGCCATATGAGAAAACTTCATGGTTAACAAACTTAGAGCTTGAAATTCTTTTCACTATGTTATAGTTCTATTATATTACGTTCAAGCACAATTAGTTGGTCCTATTAATTAGCTTAGAAACCTTCATAAAAATTTACAACAAGCCAAAAAATTTGTAGATGCGTCAAACTAGCAAACCTAAATGATTCAATATTTTTAAAATTATTGTAAGAAATATTAAAACATTATTTATGTACTTTAGGCTCACCTGTTTCATGACTGATAGGCAACATGTGTAAGAAGTCTAAACTTTAAATTTAATCTGTATGACTTTTTTAACTCACAAACACAAAAAACCTAGAAACACAATCACCAAAAAAGATATATTGATTAGATGCCATATAATAGATTTCTTTGGAGAGTATAATAGATAAAACAAAGAAATGTAAAAGTTAAATACCTTTCTAGTTCTCTCTAAGTTAAATTTTGTCATCTAAGGCCCCATTGTTAAAACTAAATTCCTAGCACTATTAGGTAATTGTGGTAATGAAAAGGCAACCATTGGTGTTGAATCAACAAAAAAAAGATTTTAGACATAAGGATAGACATTGACAAAAAACAAAGGAATAAAGGATTAATTATAGCAAAGCATTACAAGATAAGATCAACTTTCTTACTCCGTTTGCATAAATCACAATGGCAAACATAAATATATGTAGATTATTATTAAGCAACAAGACCTACTAATGTGATATTTAGTCATCAAGCATAAGCCCACATATGATCATCCTCGATTCTCTCATCTTCTTTTGACAAAACATTGTTGCTATTTTTATCCTCGAATGCCCCCATGTAGTACAAGTTTCATTGGATAATATGATCAAACCAACTGTAAAGTCTTTTCCATCAATTACAAAACAATAACCCAGAAATTTACTAGCTATTATTACCTTGTTAGCGAGGAGGCTGAATATGTTCAAGACTGGAAGTAATTAAGTTACAGAGTTATAGAGTCAAAACTTATCCACAAAGCAAACATTTGTACCTGTTGGATTAAGGAAAAGGATTTACATGAGAACAATAATGGACAAAGTGAGACAAGGAAAGAATATGAAGGGCAAAGCTTTCTTTTGGATTGCAGGCAGCAACAGGATGTCTCGATCATCATAAACACGGAGCTTCTTTGGAGTCTCCAAATGGGAGACCAAGTAGTAAATAACAATAAGGACAAGTGATCTTTGTAACCGATAAAATTTCAATAGGAATTAAGACATGTAATAAAACATGGCTTTTAAGGGAATGTACTAAGTAGAGATTCTGTTTTCTGTATGGTGGTTGCATTCACCTAGATCATATAGTTTTTATGGAGAAAATAATCAGCCTCGTTGTTTCATCCCATAAGAAACTAACATGACACCCATTTTTAGCTTCACTGCTAAGTATCCAACAATACATCTGTCTTTATGTTCATAAATTTAGCATTTCTAGTTTTCTTGTCTCTGAGTTAAAAAGAAAATATTAGGATCAATTGAAATATGGATAAAGGTCACCTGAATGACACAAGGCAGGAAAACAGAGTTGAAGAAACTACATGGTCAGCTAAATCTTCACATGGCTTTTTGTTTTACAAGGTACACTGTCAACATCATCAAAAATTTGCATGTATGATATAGCAAATGAAAAGGCTATGCCACTTAAGAATAGAGAGAATCTTCCATTTTTTCAACAAAGTTACCTTAATAGAAGTGCAGGGCATATAATCCACTTTAGTTATTTTTATAAAGCACACAAGCAAGTGTAAATTTTGAAGGAGTGCTTGCTTCAAAAGAAATTGAGTTCGGCATATTAGTGTGAGTGTGGCAATGGTTCTTCAACTTTAATCATATAACTTGAACAACTCATGCTTTTCTTGATTTAGCTATAGTTTATAGATTCCACCTCTATCACAAAAATGTTGTAAACAGGCCTACGACATGAGAATCTTGTTTCTCCGTGAACATAAGATAGTTGATTCAGGTCTCTCCTAAACTATAGTATACAATCACACCTAGATGGAAAGGGAACAATCAAACATTAACTTTACCAAAATTGAATAGACAATATCGTCCACATTATTTCACAAGCTGACAATCATGTAATACAAGGCTAATATGATTTCACATTAAATCAAGAGTTTGCCAAAAAACTTCATTAGGAAATGTATATGAAATTACATACATAAACAAAAAGGATAAGATAACAAGTAGATTGTAAGTTGAAAACAAAAAAGAGAAGATTGCCTTATTTTGGTTGACCCAAAAGAATCAAGCAAGCCATGTTTTGGTTAACAACTATCTATTTCATGGCTCCATAGAAACTATCACTTCTACATAAAATTGTTGGTTGTGGCTCCAAGAAGATGTATAACCAGTGAAAAAGTCTTCTATCAACCAAAAAACATTTACAAATGATGGCTAACTCCGTTTTTTTTTTTTCGATTCTAGTTAAACAATGACACAAAAAAATGATAATTCAAAATATTGAAACACTAACCTTCTTGGCTACATTGAGACTGCATGATGAGTAGTTGTTGCAGGTTTTGAAAGGTGAGGCCTTTTAAATAAGATCCATAAATACAAGAATTGAACATAATTAGACAACACTTACCAAGTGTGATTTGCTGATCTCCATAATAAATCTTGGTAAGGAACAAATAATAGAAGGCCTAAATCGAAAGGTATCAATCATAACAAAGATTGCTTGACGAATAAGAAAGAATTCATCAAACAAACAACGAGAGGCCTAAAACTAAAAGAAAATGAATATGAAGTTATGAATCTACCATAGCAGTATTCCTAAGATCTCATCAACTTTCATAGAAAGAATAAAATTAGAGGAACTTTGAATACATATGATTGAATGCAAATACCTAAAAACATCTCTACCTAGTTCAAAAACATCTCTACCTTAGCTGCCTCGAAATTATGAGATGACTTACACCTCTTAGACCATGTGTACTGGCACTGATTTAGGAAGAGAAAAGTCATGAGAAAACTAGAAATATGTTCATACCTCAAATTTTGTTGTTCCAATATCAAGCTTCTGCTTCATTTCTTTATGAACATCAGGCTCTACAGGTTAATAAAAATAAAAAAATAAGCAAAAATCACCCAAAAAGGTATAATCATATAAATCCTTACAGAACATTTAATAGTTGTACAATCCATTTCCCTTCCAAAAGTGTGAAAGAATTTTAGAAAAAAATTAAGAAAAAAAAAGGAATGAGAAAGAAAAAGAAAAGGTTATGGGGACAAGAATATCCAATCATGTTACAATTGGTCTTTGTTACATAAAATGATTCAAAAATTAACTTAAAAGGGTTAATTAAAGGCCAATTGTTTAGATCATCCATTGCAATACACTCAAGAACTTACCGATTGAAGTCAACAAAATTACCAAATGGCATATACAAATTTGCATAACTATGCATGAAGTAATGAACGTCAAGAAAATTTTTCACACAAAACCTACATGCTAGTTACCAAAATGTAAAACTACAAAGAACAAAGACATCTAAACTCTTGACCACTTAATTCCTTATGTTGAAATATAGAATGAGGAATGTAAATTAAATGAAAATTGCAAAATATGTTTGTTTCTAAATGCTCTAAAACATCATAATAGAGCTTGAATATTCACTGTAAGATATTGAAAAGATTTTGGCTACAAAAGAAAAAAGAAAAATCCACAAAAACAAGGATACTAGCCTGCACATTATCATCAGCGATTGGTTCTGTTGATGTAGAAATAGGTTGCCCTTCAACACCATCCTCTCTTACTAAAGTGTAGATAGCCACCAGTCTGTACCCCACATCATCAAAATTAGATACATACATCCTCCTTGTCTCTGGTGCAGCATCATCAAATGAATCTGTAAAAAATAAAAGTTTTAAGGAACCAACGGACATAGTAGTAGTTAATTATATCTAGGAAAATATCGATTTTGTGAAGTAGAGGCATGTCATAAGTTTGGCTAACAAAATATAAAGGGAACCAATAGCATATCAAAAGGCACATAATAAATAAGTACCAGAGGATATAATGAACTGCAGAAAAAAAGTTACATTAACCCAGTTTTCTTATTCTCATGTAACCCCTCAAACTTGGTAAGGCCCTTTCTACCTCCAAACTACCCTCTAAATCCTTTGATAATACTTTCTTCAATGGAATTTCTGATAATTCAAACATTATTGATAGATGGAGGAGCTACCACTAGGTAACACAATTATTTTTCCAACACATTATTAGCATTTCCAAGGGTTTAAAAAGTTTAGAAATAGAGAATGTTCAAATAATTGCAAAGGAAATCACATATTGGCCGTGAGACTTGATAAAAGTCGTCCCTTAAATTTCAATGAGATAATACTAGTACAAGTAGTTAAGCATACTTACTTCGCATGATTCACATACGCAACACCAATCCATGGCAGCCTCAGCACACATAATCTAGGTATATTATCCTTGTCAGTTCAGGAAAGTATCTTCATTCATCTAAACCCTTAACCACTTAATTCCTTATGTTGAAATACAAAATATGGTATATAAAATTAAAAAAAAAATTACAAAATTGGTTTATTTCTAGATGTTCCAAAACTTCATAACAGAACTCAATATTCACTGTAAGACATTAAAAAGATTTTATCCAAAAAAGAAAAAGGGAAAAACCAAAAAAACAAAGTCATTGCTCTGCACATTGTCAATAGTGATTGGTTCTGTTGATCCAGAAATAGGTTGGTCCTCAACACCATCGTCTCTTGCAGGAGTGTAGATAGCCATTATAGTCTATACTTCATGTCATCAATATTAGATTCATACATCCTTCTTGTCTTTCCCATAGCATCATCAAATATGTATACAAAAATGAAACTTTTAAGGAACCAAGAGATATAGTACTAGTTAATTATATCTAGGAAAACATGTAATGTATAAAGTAGAAGCATGTCATAAGTTCAGCTAACAAAATATAAATGCAGCAAATAACACATTAAAAGGCACATGATAAATAAATTTCAAAGGAGCTACAGAAAAAAAAGTTATACTAACCCAGTTTCCATAGTCTCATGTAACCACTCAAACTCGCTAGGGCCTTCTCTACCTCCGAGATAATTTCAAAATCCATTGATAATACTTCCTTCAATGGCATCTGTAATAATTTGGACATTACTGACAGATGAAAGAGTTGCAACTAGGAAACATAATCATTTTTTCAACTATATCACCATTTCTAAGGGTTAAAAATGATTTGAAATAAAGAATATTCAAACAGTTGCAGAGAAAAATACATAATGGTCGTGAGACTTTATAAAAGCCAACCCTTAAATTTCAATGAGATAATGCCAGAACAAACAATTAGCATACTTGATTAGAACAAAAAGGCAAACACAAAGCACAAGCATACAGAGACACATAACCACATGGAGTAATAACATGTACATATAAGTATCCAAGAGAGATATGCAAAAGTAACGCAAGCACTCAAGCAAAACAGAGAAAAAAATTAACATAAATTTAACAAAGTCAAAAAAGATTAGAAATACTTACTTCGCTTGATTCACATATGCAATAACAACGCACGGCAGCGTCAGCACATGCAATCAAAATATACTATCCTTATCAGCTTAGATTCAGGAAAGTATCTCCATTCATCTAAACCCTTAACCAGTTAATTCCTTACTTTGAAAGACAAAATTAGATATATAAAATAAAAGAAAGTTGCAAAACTAGTTTGTTTGTAGATGTTCTAAAACATCATAACAAAACTTCACTGCATGACATTGAAAGGATTTTACCTAGAAAACGAAAATGCAAAAGCCATGAAAACAAGGTTACTGCTCTCCACATTACCTATAGTGATTGGTTCTATTGATCTAGAAATAGGTTGGCCCTTAACACTATCCTCTCTTATTGGAGTCTAGATAGCCACCAGTCTGTGCACCACATCATCAACATTTGATTCATACGTCCTCTCTGTCTCTTCTGCAGCATCATAAAATGAGTTTGTACAAAAATGAAACTTTTAAGGAACCAAGGGATATAGCACATGTAAATTATATCTAGGAAATTGTCTAATATGTGAAGTAGAAGCATGTCATAAGTTTAGCTAATAAAATATAAGAAGACCAATAACATATTAAAAGACACATGATAAATAAATACTAGAGCATATAATGAACTACAAAAAAAAGTTACACTAACCTAATTTCCTTATTCTCGTGTAACCGCTCAAATTTGCTAGAGCCTACCTCCAAATACTTTGATAATACTTCCTCCAATGGTATCTCTAGTAGAACATTACTGATAGATGAAGGAGTTGCCATTAGGTAACATAATCATTTTTTCCATTATTATCACCATTTCTAATGATTTAAAAAAATTAGAAACAGAGAATATTCAAACAATTGCAAAAATAAAAAAATAAAAATCACACATTAGCTTGAGACTTGACAAAAATCGACCCTTAATTTTCAATGAGATAATACCAAAGCAAGTAATTGGGGTACTTAAGTAGATAAAAAAGGCAAACATAAAGTACAAGCATGCAGAGACACACAACCACATGTAGTAATAACATACACATAAGTATCTATAGAGAGACATAGAAAAGTAATGCAAGCACTCAAGCAAAACAAAAAGAGAAAAATAACATAAATTTGACAAAGTCAAAGAACATTGGAAATAGTTACTTTGCATGATTTACTTATGCCACAACAATCCATGGTAGCCCCAACATACACAATCCAAATATGTTATCCTTGTTAGGATAGGTTTAGGAAAGTATCTCCCTTCATTAAGAAGTGCAAAAAGGAAAATAATGATGATGACATGCAATTTATTTTGAGATAGGTTTTCATAAAAGTCAATACCCATGGAGAAGATTAAGGTGGATTTAATTGTTGCATATTCTGGTGGTTGCAAGGATCCAAGTGTAAACACTTTAATTCCTGCAACTCCTAAAAAATGAGGAAAGCAATTTTCAGATAAGCGTTTCTGTTCTACAAATTTTATCGTTTCTCAGCAGTGATGCTACATTTATTCTATTTACCTACAGTTCACTAGCATTTTACAAACATCCTCCTCTTTTTTCTCAACTTCTTGTCGAACTTTCTAGAAATTTCCAAGAGAAAAGTTCAAGAATGCTTATTAAGGAACCCAATTATACATTGATAAATAGATGATATTTTTCACGTAAAATATGCAGCATTTTAGCAACAATTTTTCCAAATTATTTGCAAAATTCTTTAAACAAACAATAGAAACTAGATATGCAGTAAAAACATTTAAGGTGTTACTCAGGTTCTTGTCATTCTTGAACACATAATTTCATGCATTCCTTACACATCAAAGACAAACTGATAGTGAACTACAATAATATGTGCTAATTTTTTTAATATAAAAATATAGTATTTGCTTCTAGTAAGTTAAGAACCAATTTCAGAATGTTAAAGCAACTAATAGTAACAATAACTCATGACATGAACAGTGGGTGTGTAGGAATAAAAGTAATGCAAACAATCAACTTGATTTCCTAGAAATATGAACTATTTTTTTTTTCAATTTTGACCTAAGAAAAAGCTAGTGCAAAAGCATACCTTCACGTGTGCCCTTCCTTTAAATTAATGCAACTGGCGCAACAAACCTACCATTTGAGAGAACTTCATGGTTGCTAAATGTAGAAAACTTGCACTGAAATTCTTTTCACTATGTTATAGTTCTATTATGTTACCTTCAACACATAAAATCAGTTGGTCCTATTAATCAGCTTAGAAATCTTCATGAAAATTTGCATTGAACTAACAAATCGACAAATGCATCAAACACGCAAACCTACATGATTCAATTATTTTTAAAATTATTGTAAGAAATATTAGGAACCTGTTTCTAAACTTTAGGCTTACATGTTCATGACTAATAGATAACATGTATGAGAAGTCTAAACTTTGAGTCCAATTTTTATGCTTTTTTAACTTGAAAGTATGAACAAGCATAATGACAAAAAAAAGAAATAGTGGCTAAATGCCACATAATAGATTTCTTTGGAGAAAGTAATAGGTAAAACAAAGAAACGCATTGTTAAATACATTTTCTATTCTTTCAAAGTTAAATTTTGTCACCCAAGACCCCTATCACTAGGACTAAATTCCCAGCACTATTAGGTAATTTTAGTATTGGAAGGGCCACCATTGGTTTTGAACCAACAAAAAAAGATTTTAAGCATGAGAACAGACAATGGCGGAGAATAAAGGAATAAAGGATTAATTATAATGAAGCATTACAAGATGAGATCAACTTGCTTACTTTTTTTGCATAAATCACAATGGCAGACACAAATATATGTAGATTATTATTAAGCAACAAGACCTATTAATGTGATATTTAGTCATCAAGCATGACCCACATATGATCATCCTCGATTCTCTCATCTTCTTTTGACAAATCAGTTTTGTTGTTTTTATCCTTAAATGCCTCTATATACTGCAAGTGTTGTCTATTAATATGACCAAACCAACCGTAAAGGCTTCCGCATCAATTGCATAATAATAACCTAGAAATTTACTAACTACTGTTACCTTGTTAGCGAGGAGGCTGCACATGGTCAGGATTAGAAGTAAGTCACAGAGTTATGAAGTCAAAAGTTATCCACAAAGTAAACATTAGTATCTATTAGGTTAAGGAAAAGGTTTTACATGACAGCAACAATGGACAATGTGAAACAAGGGAAGAACATGAAGGACAAACCTTCTTTTGGGTTACTGACAGCAAAATGAGATAGACACGGAGCTTCTTTGGAGTCTACAAATATGAGACTAAGCAGCAAACAATAAAGACAAGTTATCTTCGTAACCCACAAGATTTTAACAGGAATCAAGAGATGTAATAAAGCATGGCTTTTAAGGGAATGTACTGCTAAGTATCCAACAATAACATCTATCTTTATGTTCGTAAATGTAGGTTTTTCAATTTTTTTGTCTCTAAGTCAAACAAATTAAGACCAATTGAGATATAGATAAAGATCACTTGAATGACCGAGGCAAGAAGGAAAAGTTAAAGAAACTCCATTGCCAACTGAATCTTCACATGGTTTTATGTTTTACTAGGTACACTGTCAACATCATCAAAAATTTACATCATGATATGGCAAATGACAAGGCTATGCCACTTAAAAACACAAAGAATCTTCCATTTCTTCAATAAAGTCACCTTAACAGAAGTGCAGGGTATATAATCCACTTCAGTTACTTTTATGAAACATATAAGTAAGCGTGTTTGAAGGGGTGTGTGCCTTAAAAGAAATTAAGTTTGATGTATCCATATGAGTGTGGCAATAGTTCTTCAACTTCAATCTTAGAACTTGAAAAACTCATACTTTTCTTGATTCGGCTATAGTTTACAGATTCCACCTTTGCCAGAAAAATGCTATAAATAGGCCTATGATATGAGAACCTTGTTTCCCTACAAACATAAGATAGTTAATTCAAGCCTCTCTAAACCATGCATACAATCACACCTAGATGGAAAGGGCACAATGAGACACTAACTTTATCAGAAATGAACATACAATATCGTCCATATTATTTTATAAGCTGACAATCATGTAATACAAGGCTAATATGATTTCACATGAAATTAAGAGTTTGCTGAAAAATCTTCCATCAGGAAACGAATATGTAGTTGTATATATAAACAAATAGGATAAGCTAACAAGCAGATTATAGGTTGAAAACAAAAAAGAGAAGATTACTTTGTTTTGGTTAACCTAAAAGAATCAAGTAGGCCTTGTTTTGGTTTACAGTTATCCATTTCTTGGCTCCTAGAACTATCACTTCTACTCAAAATTAATAGTTGTGACTCCAAAAAGATGTATAACCAGTGAAAAAGTCTTCCATCAATAAAAAAAAATGTTTATAAATGATAGCTAACTCCGTTACATTTTCGATTCTAGTAAAAAAGTGACATATAAAAAAGACAATTCAAAATATCAAAACACTAACCTTCTTGGTGACATTGAGATTACATGATGAGTAGCTATCCTAGGTTTTAAAAGGTGAGATCTTTTCAAATAAGAGCTACAAAAATAAATAAATAAACACAATTGGATAACACTTACTAAGTGTAATTTGTCAATCTCCATGATAAATCTTGGTAAGGAACAAGCAACGGAAGGCCTAAATCAAAGGGTCTCAATCACAAAAAAGATTGCTAGATGAATACGAATGAATTCATCAAACAAACAACAAGAGGCCTAATACTAAAAGAAAATGAATATGAAGTTATGAATTTACCATAACAGGATTCCTAAGATCTCGCTAACTGTCATAGAAAGAATAAAATTAGAGGAACTCTGAGTACATACTCAGTTCCATAACATCATAATTAAACAGTCCCTTAGCTGCCTCGAAAATTATGAGATGACTTACACCTTTTAGGCCATGTGTACTAGCATTGGTTATAAAAGAGAAAAGTCAATAGGAAACTAGAAATATGTTTATACTTCAAATATTATTATTCCAATATCAAGCCTGTGCTTCACTTCTTTATGAATATCAAGCTTTACAAGTAAGTAAAAATGAAAAAAAAAAAAAAAGGCAAGAATCACCAAGAAGGTATAAACATATAAATCCCTATAGAGCATCTAGGAGTCCTATCATACATTTCCCTTCCTAAACTATGAAGGAACTTTAGAAAAAAAATTAAAGAAAAAAGAATAAGAAAGAACAAGGAAAGATTATGGGGATAACAATATCTAATCATGTTACAATTGATCTTTGTTTTATAAAACAGTTCAAACATTTAAGTCACGAGGGTTAATTAAAGGCCAATGGCTTGGAGCATCAGTTGCAATACACTTAAAAACTTACTAGTTGAGGTCACCAAATTACCAAATGGCATATATATTTTTTCATAACTATTATTGAAGTAATGAACATCAAGAAAATTTTTTACATAAAACCTGCATGCTACCATAATGTAAAATTAAAAAGAATAATAACATCTAAACCCTTGATCACTTAATTCCTTATGTTGAAATATAGAATAAGGGATATAAACTAAAAGAGAGTTGAAAAAGTAATTTGTTTCTAAATGTTCTAAAACATCATAACAGAACTTAAATATTCACTGTAGAACATTGAAAAGATTTTGCCTAGAAAAGGAAAAGTGAAAGGCCATAAAAAAAAGATATTACTCTGCATATTACCACTAGTGATTGGTTTTGTTGATGCTGAAACAAGTTAGCCCTCAACACCATCCTCTTTTACTGGAGTGTAGATAGCCACTAGTTAGTATCCCCACATCATCATCATTAGCTTCATACATCTTCCCTATCTCTCCTACAACATCATTAAGCCTGTACAAAAATGAAACTTTTAAAAAACCAAAGGATATAGAACTAGTTAATTATTTCTAGGAAAATACCTAATCTGCGTAGTAAAAGCATGTCATAAGCTTAGCTAAAAAAAATATTAGCATATTAAAGGCATTTGATAAATGAATACCAAAGCTTATAATGAACTACACAAAAAAAAGTTGTAGTAACCCAGTTTCCTTATCCTTATATAACCACCTAAACTTGCTAGGGCCCTCTTTACCCCCAAAGCACTCTTCAAATCCTTTTATAATACTTCCTTCAATCGCATCTCTAGCGATTCGGACATTACTGAAAAAATGAAGGAGCTGCCATTAGGTAACATAATCATTTTTTCATCCATCATCACTATTTCTAAGGGTTTAAAAAGATTAGAAATGGAGTATGTTCAAACAGTTGCACAGAGAAACGCATATTGGCAGCGAGACTTGATAAAAACCAACCCTTAAATTTCAATGAGATAGTATCAAAACAAGCAGTTACCGTTAGATTAAAATGGCAAACACAAAGCATAAGCATACAGAGACACACAACCACATGGAGTAATAACACATACATATATGTACGCATAGAGACACAAACACTCAAGCAAAACAAAAATAGAAAATAACATAAATTTGACAAAGTTAAAGAAGATTAAAAATAGTTACTTCGCATGATTCACTTATGCAATAACAATCAATGTTAGCCGCAGTCCACACAATCCAAATATACTGTCCTTGTCAGCTTTGGTTTAAGAAACCATCTCCATTCATCCAAACCCTTAACCACTTAATTCCTTATGCTAAAATACAGAATAAGGTATATAAAATAAAAGTAAGTTGCAAAATTGGTTTGTTTCTAGATACTCTAAAACATGATAAGAGAACTTAAATACTCAGTGTAGGACAAATGAAAAGGGAAAAGCCACAAAAACAAGGTTGCTACTAGCCAGATTAGAAACAGTAATTAGTCCTGTTGATCTAGAAACAGATTGGCCCTTAACACCATCCTCTTTTACTGAAATGTGTAGATAGCCACTAGTCTATACCCCACATCATCAATGTTAAATTCATACATCCTCTCTGTCCCTCCTGCAGCAACATAAAATGAGTCTATATAAAAATGGAACTTTTGAAAAACCAAAAGATATAGCACGAGTAAATTATATCTAAGAAAATATCTAATTTGTGAAGTAAAAGCATGGCATAAGTTTAGCTGACAAAATATAAGAGGAACCAATAGTATGTTAAAAGGCATATGATAAATAAATATCAGAGCAAATAATGAACTGCAAAGAAAAAGTTACACTAACCCAGTTTCCTTATTCTTATGTAACCACTCAAACTTGCTATGGTCTACCTCAAAATTACTCTCCGAATACTTCGATAATACTTCCTCTAATGATATTCCCGGTCGAACATTACTGAAAGATAGAGGAGCTGCCACTATGTAACATAATCATTTTTTCAACTATTATCACCATTTCTAATAAAAAGATTAGAAACAGAGAATATTCAAATAGTTGCAGAAAAAAACACATATTGTTTATGAGACTTGATAAAAATCGTCCATTAAATTTCAATGAGATAATACGAGAGTAAGAAGTTGGCATATTTAATTATATCGAAAATGCAAACATAAAGCATAAGCATGCAGAGAGACATAACCACATGGAGTAATAACACGTACATACAAGTATCCATAGAGAGACATAGAAAAGTAACGTAAGCATTCAAGCAAAACAGAAAGAGAAATAATATAAATTTGACAAAGTTAAAGAACATTAGAAATAGTTACTTCACATAATTCACTTACGCAACAACAATCCATGGCAGCCAGCCCTAGCATACACAATCCAAATATACTATCCTTGTCAACTCAGGTTTAGGAAAGTATATCCTTTCATCAAGAAGTGCAAAAAGGAAAATAATAATGAAGACATGCAATTTATTTTGAGATAGGTTTTCATAATAGTCAATACCCATGGAGATTAAGGTGGATTTAATTGTTGTATATTCTAGTGGTTACAAGGATCTAAGTGTAAACACCAATTCCTGCAAGTTCTAAAAGATGAGGAAAGTGATTTTCAAATAAGCATTTTTGTTATATAGATCTTATCGTTTCTTAGTAGTGGTGCTACATTTATTCCATTTAGCTGCAGTTCACTAGCATTCTGCAAACATCCTCATCTTTTTCCTCAATTTCTTGCTAAACTTTCCAAAAATTTCCATTGATTGAAGTTCAAGAAGGCTAATTAAGGAATCCAATTATATGTTAATAAATAGATGATATTTTTGAGGTAGCATCTACAGCATTTCAGCAACAATTTTTCCAAATTATATACAAAATTCTTCAAATAAATAATAAAAATATGTACAATAGAAACATTTGAGGTTTTGATTCAAGTTTCTGTCGTCGAACACACAATTTCATGCATTCCTTGCACATCAAGGATAAACTGATAGTGAACTTCAATAACATATACTAAGTTATTTTTATACAAAAAATGTAGTATTTGCTTCTCATAAGTTAAGAACCAATTTCAGAATGTCAAGGCAACTAACACAACAATAACTAATGACATGAACAATGGGTATTTAGGAATAAAAGCAATGGAAAATAGTCAACATGACTTCGTAGAAATATGAACTTTTCTTTTTAATTCTAACCTAAGAAAAAGCTAGTGTGAAAGCATACCTTCATGTTGTGCCCTTCTTTTAAATTGATGCTAGTGGTGCAACATACCTACCATCTAAGAAAACTTCATGGTTACTAAATATAGAGAACTTGAACTAAAATTCTTTTCACTATGTTATAGTTCTATTATGTTACCTTCAACACATACAATCAGTTGGTCCTATTAATCAACTTAGAAACCTTCATGGAAATTTGCATTGAACCAATAAATTTACAAATGCATCAAAAAGGCAAACCTACATGGTTTAATTATTTTTAAAATTATTGTAAGAAATATTGGGAAACTGTTTCTAAACTTTAGGCTCACCTATTCATGACTGATGGACAACATGTGTGAGAAGTCTAAACTTTGAATCAATCTATATGCTTTTTTAACTTCAAAGCATGAACAACCTAGAAGTATAATTACAAAAAAAAAAAGAAATAGTGGCTAAATGCCACATAACAGATTTCTTTTGAGGAAGTAATAGATAAAACAAAGAAATGCAAAGTTAAATACCTTTCCAATTCCCTCCAAGTTAAATTTTATCATCCAAGGCCCCTATTGCTAGGACCAAATTCCCAATATTATTAGGTAATTCCAGTAACGGAAGGGCCACCATTGGTTTTGAACATCAAAAAAAGATTTCAAGCATAAGAATAGACATTGATGGAGAATAAAGGAAAAAAGGATTAATTATAACGAAGCATTATAAGATAAGATCAACTTGCTTACTCCGTTTGTACAAATCACAATGGCAGACACAAATATATGTAGATTATTATTAAGCAACAAGGCCTACTAATGTGATGTTTAGTCATCAAGCATGACCCATATATGATCATCCTCGATTCTCTCATTTTCTTTTGAAAAATTGGTTTTGCTATTTTTATCCTTAAATGCCTCCATATATTGCAAATGTTGTCTATTAATATGTCCAAACCAACCGTAAAAGGCTTCTGCATCAATTGCATAATAATAACATAAAAAATTACTAGCTATTGTTACCTTGTTAGTGAGGAGGCTACACATGGTCAGGACTGGATTAAGTACGTCACAAAGTTGTGGAGTCAAAAGTTATCCACAAAGCAAACATTAGTATCTATTGTGTTGACGAAAAGGTTTTACATGAGCATAATAATGGACAATGTGAGACAAGGGAAGAACATGAAGGACAAACCTTCTTTTGGACTACAGGCAACAGAATGAGATAGACACAGAGCTTCTTTGGAGTCTACAAAATGAGGATTAAGTAGTAGAAGATAAGGACAAGTGGTCTTCATAGCCACAAAATTTTAACAAGAATCAAGAAATGTAATAAAACATGGCTTTTAAGAAAATGTACTGCTACATATCCAATAATAATATTTGTCTTTATGTTCATAAATGTAGTTTCTTCAGTTTTTTTGTATCTCTAAGTCAAACAAATTAGGATTAATTAAGATATGGAAAAAGGTCACCTAAATGACCCAGGCATGAAGGCAAAGTTGAAGAAACTCCATGGCTATCTGAATCTTCACATGGTTTTGTGTTTTATAAGATACACTGTCAACATCACCAA
Source organism: Moringa oleifera (assembly GCA_021397835.1). Classification (NCBI taxonomy): domain Eukaryota; kingdom Viridiplantae; phylum Streptophyta; class Magnoliopsida; order Brassicales; family Moringaceae; genus Moringa; species Moringa oleifera. Next base: position 228,141 of record JAJFZO010000695.1, read on the forward strand.
AAATTTACATATGTGATACAGCAAATGACAAGGCTATGCCACTTAAAAACACAAAGAATCTCCCATTTTTTCAATGAAGTTACCTTAACAAAAAGTGCAAGGCATATAATCCACTTCAATTACTTTTATGAAGCACACAAGCAAGCATGGATTTTGAAGGAATGCATGCCTCAAAAGAAATTGAGTTTAGTGTATCCATGTAAGTATGGCAATAATTCTTCAATTTCAATCCAAGAACTTGAAAAACTCATGTTTTTCTTGATTTAGCTACAGTTTGTAGATTCTACCTCTGCCAAAAAAATGTTATAAATAGGCCTATGATCTGAGAACCTTGTTTCCCCACAAACATAAGATAATTGATTCAAGCCTCTCCGATACCATAGTATACGATCACACTTGGATGGAAAGGGTATAATCAGACACTAACTTTGCTAGAATTGGACAGATAATATCGTCCATATTTTTTCAAAAGCTGAGAATCATATAATACAAGGCTAATATGATTTCACATTGAACTAAGATTTTGCTAAAAAAAACTTCTTCAGGAAATGTATATGCAATTACATATATAAACAAAAAGGATAAGCTGACAAGCAGATTATAGGTTGAAAACAAAAGGGAGAAGATTGCCTTATTTTGATTGACCTAAAAGAATCGAGCATGCCTTCTTTTGGTTGATGGCTATTAATTTGTTGGCTCTATAGAACTATCACTTATACTTAAAATCAATAGTTGTGACTCCAAGAAGATGTATAACCAGTGAAGAAGTCTTTCATCAATAAAAAAACGTTTACAAATGATGGCTAACTCCATTTCTTTTTTGATTCCAGTAAAAAAGTGACACATAAAAAAGACAATTCAAAATATTAAAATACTAACCTCCCTAGTGACATTGAGACTGCATGATGAGTAGTTATCACAGGTTTTGAAAGGTAAGATCTTTTCAAATAAGAAATAATAAATAAACACAATGGATAACACTTACCAAGTGTGATTTGCTGATCTCCATGGTAAATCTTGGTAAGGAATAAGCAACGAATGGCCTAAACCGAAGGTTTTCAATCAAAAAAAATATTGCTTGATAAATAAGAATGAATTCATTAAACAAACAACGAGAGGCCTAATACTAAAAAAAAATTAATATAAAGTTATGACTCTACCATAGTAGCATTTCTAATATCTTATCAACTTTTATAAAAAGAATAAAATTGGAGGAACTCTAAGGACACGTGATTGTACGCAAAGACCTAAAAACATCTCTACCAGTTCCACAACATCACAATTGAACAGACCCATAGGTGCCTTGAAAATTACAAGATGACATACACCTCTTAGGCCATATGTACTAGCATTGGTTATAGAGAGAAAAGTCAGCAAGAAACTAGAAATATGTTCATACTTCAAATTATACTATTCTGATATCAAGCTTCTACTTCACTTTTTTATGAACATCAGGCTTTGCAAGTAAATAAAAATTTAAAAAAAAGCAGAAATCATTAAGAAGGTACAAACACATAAATCCTTACAGAACATCTAGTAGTCCTATAATCCATTTCCCTTCCTAAAGTGTGAAGGAAGTTTAGAAAACAAATTAAGAAAAAAAGAATAAGGAAGAATAAGAAAAGGTTATGAGGATAAGAATATCTAATCATGTTACAATTGGTCTTTGTTGTACAAAACAATTCAAACATTTAACTTACAATGGTTAATCAAAGGCCAATGGTTTGGAGCATCAATTGTAATACACTCAAGAACTTACCAGTTGAGGTCACCAATTACCAAATGGCATATAAATTTTCGCACGACTGTTCTTGAAGTAGTGAACATCAAGAAAATTGTTTACATAAAACCTGCATGCTAGTTACCAAAATGTAAAACTAAAAAGAATAGTAACATCTAAACCCTTGACCACTTAATTCCTTATGTTGAAATATAGAATAAGGTATATAAACTAGAAGAAAGTTAAAAAATTTATTTATTTCTAGATGCTCTAAAACATCATAACAGAACTTGAATATTCACTGTAGGACATTGAAAAGATTTTACCTAGAAAAAGAAAAGAAAAAAACCATAAAAAGAAATGATATTGCTCTGCACATTACCACTAGTGATTCATTACGTTGATGCAAAAATAGGTTGGCCCTCAACACCATCCTTTCTTATTGGAGTGTAGATAGCCACTAGTCAGTACACCCACATCATCAACATTAACTTCATACATCTTCCCTGTCTTTCCTATAGCATCATCAAATGAGTCTGTATGAAACTTTTAAGGATAAGGAATGTAGTTCTAGTTAATTATTTCTAGGAAAATACCTAATCTGTGTAGTAGAAGCATGTATAAGTTTAGCTAACAAAATATAAATAGAGCCAATAGCATATTAAAAGGCACTTGATAAATAAATACTAGAGCTGACAATGAATTGCAAAAAAAAATAAAAAGTTGAAGTAACCAAGTTTCCTTATTCTCATGTAACCACTCAAACTTGTTAGGGCCCTTTTTACCCCCACGGTACTCTCCAAATCCTTTTATAATACTTCTTTCAATAACATCTTTGGTAATTCAGACATTACTAACAAATGGACGAGTTGTCATCAGGTAATATAATCATTTTCTCATCCATCATCACCTTTTTTAAGGGTTTAAAAAGATTAGAAATGAAGTATGTTCAAACAGTTACAGAGAAAAACACACATTAGCTACCAGACTTGATAAAAACCAACCCTTAAATTTCAATGAGATAGTATCAAAACAAGCAATTGGCGTTAGATCAAAAAGGCAAACACAATGCACATGCATTTAGAGATACACAACCGCATGGAGTAATAACACGTACATATAGGCATGCACAAAGAGACATGCAAAAGTAACATTAACACTTAAGCAAAACAGAATAAAATAACATAAATTTAACAAATTTAAAGAAGATTAGAAATTGTAATTTTGCATGATTCACTTACATAACAACAATCAACGTTAGCCCTAACCCACGCAATCCAAATATACTATCCTTGTCAGCTCACGTTTAGGAAAGCATCTCCATTCATCCAAGCCCTTAGCCACTTAATTCCTTACATTGAAATGCAGAATAAGGTATATAAAATAAAAGTAAGTTGCAAAACTAGTTTGTTTCTAGATGCGCTAAAACATCATAATAGAACTTGAATATTCATTATAAGGCATTGAAAAGATTTTGCCCAGAAAAGGAAAATGAAAAAGCCACATGACAAGGTTATTACTCTATACATTACCAACAATGATTGGTTCTGCTGATATAGAAATAGGTTGGCTCTCAAAACCATGCTCTCTTATCGGAATGTAGGTAGCCACAAGTCTCTACCCTACATCATCAACATTAGATTCATACATCCTCGTTGTCTCTCTTGCAGTATCATCAAATGAGTCTATACAAAAATAAAACTTTTAAAGAACCAACGGATATAATACTAGTTAATTATATCTAGAAAAATATCTAATCTATTAGGTAAAAGCGTGTCATAAATTTAGCTAACAAAATATAAATAGAACCAATAGCATATTAAAAGGCACACGATAAATAAATACGAGAGCATATAATCAACTACAGAAAAAAATTGCACTAACCTAGTTTCCTTATTCTAATGTAACCAATCAAACTTGCCATGCCTTCCTTACTACAAAATACTCTTCAAATCACTTGATAATACTTTCTTTAATGCTATCTCTGATAATTTGGATATTATGAAAGATGAAGGAGTTAAAAAACTTATTTATTTCTAGATGCTCTAAAACATCATAACAGAACTTGAATATTCACTGTATGACATTGAAAAGATTTTACCCAGAAAAGGAAAAGAAAAAAACCATAAAAAAAAAAGATATTGCTCTGCACATTGCCACTAGTGATTGGTTACGTTGATGCAAAAACAGGTTGGTCATCAACACCGTCTTTTCTTATTGAAGTGTAGATAGCCACTAGTCAGTACACCCACATCATCAACATTAGCTTCATACATCTTCCTTGTCTCTCCTATAGCGTCATCAAATGAGTCTGTATGAAACTTTTAAGGATAAGGAATGTAGTTCTAGTTAATTATTTCTAAAAAATACCTAATCTGTATGGTACAAGCATGTATAAGTTTAGCTAACAAAATATAAATGTAGCCAATAGCATATTAAAAGGCACTTGACAAAAAAATACTAGATATAACAATGAACTACCAAAAAAAAAAAAAGAAAAGTTAAAGTAACCCAGTCTCCTTATTCTCATGTAACCACTCAAACTTGCTAGGGCCCTCTTTACCCCCCACAGTACTCTCCAAATCCTTTTATAATACTTCTTTCAATCACATCTTTGGAAATTCAGACATTACTAACAAATGGACGAGCTGCCATCAAGTAATATAATCACTTTCTCATCCATCATTACCATTTTTAAGGGTCCAAAAAGATTAGAAATGAAGTATGTTCAAATAGTTACAGAAAAAAAAACACACATTGGCTATGAGACTTGATAAAAACCAACCTTTAAATTTCAATGAGATAGTATCAAAACAAACAATTGGCGTTAGATCAAAAAGACAAACATAATGCACATGCATTCAGAGACACACAACCGCATAGAGTAATAACACGTACATATATGCATGCACAAAGAGACATGCAAAAGTAACACTAACACTCAAGCAAAACATAATAAAATAACATAAATTTAACAAATTTACAAAAGATTAGAAATGGTAATTTTGCATGATTCACTTACACAATAACAATCAGTGTTAGCCCCAACCCACGCAATCCAAATATACTATGCTTGTCAGCTCACGTTTCGAAAAGCATCTCCATTCATCCAAGCCCTTAACGACTTAATTCCTTACATTGAAATACATAATAAGATATATAAAATAAAAATAAGTTGCAAAACTAGTTTGTTTCTAGATGCGCTAAACCATCATAATAGAACTTGAATATTCACTGTAAGGCATTGAAAAGATTTTACCCGGAAAAGAAAATTGGAAAAGCCACAAGACAAGGTTATTACTCTATACATTACCAACAGTGATTGGTTCTGCTAATATAGAAATAGGTTGGCTCTCAAAACCTTGCTTTCTTATCAGAATGTAAGTAGCCACAAGTCTTTACCCCACGTCATCAACATTAGATTCATACATCCTCCTTGTCTCTCCTGCAGTATCATCAAATGAGTCTGTACAAAAATAAAACTTTTAAAGAACCAACGAATATAATACTAGTTAATTATATCTAGAAAAATATATAATCTATGAGGTAAAAGCGTGTCATAAATTTAGTTAACAAAATATAAATGGAACCAATAGCATATTAAAAGGCACACGATAAATAAATACCAGAGTATATAATCAATTACAGAAAAAAAAATTGCACTAACCTAGTTTCCTTATTCTAATGTAACCAATCAAACTTGGTATGCCCTCCTTACTACAAAGTATCTTCAAATCACTTGATAATACTTCCTTTAATGCCATCTCCGATAATTTGGAGATTATGTAAGATGAAAGAGCTATCACTACGTAACATAATCATTTTTTTCATCAATTATCACCATTTCTAAGGGTTTAAAAAGATTAAAAATAAAGAATATTCAATAGTTGCAAAAAAAAACACACACTAGCCTTGAGACTTGATAAAAGCCAACCCTTAAATTTCAATGAGATAATATCAGAACAAGCAGTTGGCATAATTAATTAGATTCAAAAGGCAAACACGAGGCACAAGCATACAGAGACATAAACCACGTGGAGTAAGAACATGCACATATATGTATCCACAGAGAGACATGCAATAGTAACACTAATACTTAAGCAAAACAGAAAAAGAAAAATAAAATAAATTTGACAAAGTCGAACAAGATTAGAAATAGTTACTTCGCATGATTCGCGTACGTAACAACCTATGGCAGCCTCAGCACACGTAATCCAAATATACTATCCTTGTCAACTTAGGTTCAGGAAAGCATCTCCATTCATTCAAACCCTCAACCACTTAATTTGTTATGTTGAAATACAAAATAAGGTATATAAAATAAAAGAAAGTTGTAAAACTGGTTTCTTTCATGATGTTCTAAACATTCATAACAGAACTTGAATATTCACTATAGGACATTAAAAAGATTTTACCTAGAAAAAGAAAAGGAAAAGCCACAAAACAAGGTTATTGCTCTACATAATACCAATAGTGATTGGTTCTGCTGATGCAAAAATAGGTTGGCTTTCAAAACCATCCTCTCTTACTAGAGTGTAGGTAGCCACCAATCTATACCCCACATCATCAACATTAGATTCATACATCCTCCCTGTCTCTCCTACCGCATCATCAAATGTGTCTGTACAAAAATAAAACTTTTAAGGAACCAATAGATATAGAACCAGTTAATTGTATCTAAGAAAATATCTAATTTATGAGGTAGAAGCATGTCATAAATTTAGCTAACAAAATATAAATGGAACCAATAGCATATTAAAAGGCATATGATAAATAACTACCAGAGCATGTGATCAACTGCAGAAAAAAAATTACACTAGCCTAGTTTCTTTATTCTAATGTAACCACTCAAACTTGTCAGGGCCTTCTTTACCTACAAAGTATTCTCTAAATCCCTTGATAATACATCCTTTAATGGCATCCCTGATAATTCAGAGGTTACTCATAAATGGAAGAGCTACCACTATGTAACATAATTATTTTTTCATCTATTATCACCATTTCTTAAGGTTTAAAAAGATTAGAAATAACAAATGTTCAACAGTTATGAAGAAAAACACATACTAGCCTTAAGACTTGATAAAAACCAACCCTTAAATTTCAATGAGATAATATCAGAATAAGCAATTAGCATACTTAATTAGATCCAAAAGGCAAAAACAAGGCGCAAGCATACAGAGACATATAACCAAATGGAGTAAAAACATGTACATATATGTATCCATAGGGAGACATGCAAAAGTAACACTAACACTCAAGCAAAACAAAAAAAGAAAAATAAAATAAATTTGACAAAGTCAAACAAGATTAGAAATAGTTACTTCACATGATTCACGTACGCATCAACAAGCCATGGCAGCCTCAATACATGCAATCTAAATATACTATCCTTGTCAGCTTAGGTTCAGGAAAGCATCTCCATTCATCCAAACCCTCAACCACTTAATTCATTATGTTGAAATATAGAATAAGGTATATAAAATAAAAGAAACTTGTAAAACTGGTTTCTTTCATGATGTTTTAAACATTCATAATAGAACTTGAATATTCATTGTCGGACATTGAAAAGATTTTACCCTAAAAAAAAGCCACAAAACAAGGTTATTGCTCTACAAATTACCAACAGTGATTGGTTTTATTGATGCAGAAATAGGTTGGCCTTCAAAACCATCTTTTCTTACTGGAGTGTAGGTAGCCACCAGTCTGTAACCCATATCATCAACATTAGATTCGTACATCCTTCCTGTCTCTCCTACAGCATCATCAAATGAGTCTGTACAAAAATAAAACTGTTAAGGAACCAACAGATGTAGTACCAATTAATTATATCTAAGAAAATATCTAATTTATGAGGTAGAAGCATGTCATAAATTTAGCTAACAAAATATAAATGGAACCAATAGCATATTAAAAGGCATACGATAAATAAATACTAGAGCATATAATCAACTACAAAAAAAAGTTACACTAACCCCGTTTTCTTATTCTCATGTAACCATTCAAACTTCAAATACTCTCTAAATCCTTTGATAACACTTCCTTTAACGAAATCTTCAATAATTCGAACATTGCTGGCATAATCATTTTTACATCTATTATCACAATTTCTAAGGATTTGAAAAGATTAGAAATAAAGAATGTCAAATAGTTGCAGAGAAAAACACATATTGGTTGTAAGACTTGATGAAAACCAACCTTAAATTTCAATGAGATAATATCAAAACAAGCAATTGGCATACTTAATTAGATAAAAAAGGCAAACACAAAGCACAAGCATACAGAGACACACAACTACATGGAGTAATAATATTTACATATATGTATCCATAGAGAGACATGCAAAAGTAACACAAACACTCAAGCAAAATAGAAAAAAAAATAACATAAATTTGACAAAGTTAAAGAAGATTAGATATAGGTACTTTGCTTGATTCACATGTGCAATAACAATCTATGGCAGTCACAGCACACGTAAGCTAATTATAGTATCCTTGTCAGTTCAGCTTCAGGAAACCATCTCCATTCATCCAAACCCTTAACCGCTTAATTTCATATGTTGAATTACATAATAAGATATATAAAATAAAAGAAAGTTGCAAAACTGGTTTGTTTCTTGATGTTCTAAAACATCGTAATAGAACTTGAATATTCAAAAAAGAAAACAGGGTTATTACTCTGCACATTATCAACGGTGATTGGTTTTGCTGATGCAGAAATAGGTTGGCCCTCAACATCATCCTCTTTTATTGAAGTGTAGATAGCCACCAGTCTGTACCCCACATCATCAACATTAGATTCGTACATCCTCCCTGTCCCTTTTGTAGCATCATCAAATGAGTCTATACAAAAATGAAACTTTTATCCCATGAGAAATTAACATGGAAGCCATTTTTAGCTTCACTGCTAAGTATCCAATAATAACATCTACCTTCGTGTCTATAATTGTAGTTTTTTAGATTTCTTGTCTCTAGGTTAAACAAATTATGGTTAATTAAGATATGGATAAAGCTCACCTACATGATTGAGGTAGGAAGGCAAAGTTCAAGAAACTGCATGTCCAGCTGAATTTTCACCTTGTTTTGTGTTTTACAAGGCACACTATCAACATCACCAAAAATTTACATCTGTGATATAGTAAATGACAAGGTTATGTCACTCAAGAACACAGAGAATCTTTCATTTCTTTAATAAAGTTACCTTAAAAGAAGAGCATGGCATATAACCCACTTTAGTTACTTTTATGGAGCACAACATAAGCAAGTGTGGATTTTGAAGGAGTGCATGCCTCAAAAGAAATTGAGTTTGGAGTGTCCATGTGAATGTTGCAATAGTTCTTTAACTTCAATCCTAGAACTTGAATAACTCATACTTTTCTTGATCTGGCAACAGTTTATAAATTCCTTCTCTGCTAGAAAGATGCTATAAACAGGCCTATAATTTGAGAATCTTGTTTCGCCACTAACATAAAATAGTTGATTCAAGCCTCTCTTATACCATAGTATAGGATCACATCTAGATGGAAAGGGCACAATTAAACATTAATTTTACCATAATTGAATAGATAATATCATCCACATTATTTCACAAGCTGACAATCATGTAATACAAGACTAATATGATTTCATTGTCAAAGATGTGAAGAGTGTGAGATTACCATGCAGGCGTTCTTTCTTCTCCTCTAGATGGCTATCATCACCTGCATATCTGTCTAAATATTTGAATATTTATATGTGGGAGAAAAATATATCTTCCCTTCATTCTATCCCTCAAACCATCAAAAACTATCAAGTTTTAGTTTTATCACATTTAAAAGTTGATTCAAAAAATGATTCAGGAAGAACATCACAAATAAATAAAAACATGCCTGGTTGTTCTCTAACAATGGTCTCTAATTATGCATCACAACAAGAGCCTTTGCAGAGTAATAAGATAGTGCAATCCCGTAATTCGACTCACCAAGCCAAATAATTCGATTGGAGTAGAACAAATATGATAGAATTTAAGTTATGTAAGCTAGAATGCTGCAGATATTGATTCACTAGCTAAGCATGGATAGGAAAAAAGTAAGAGTAAGGACTTTACTAATGATCAAGAATTGTTTGAGGAAAGTTCTCATCTCTCATGTCATGGAATCTTGGAAACCCTGTCTTCCTTAGGATCTCCACAACATCTGAGTTTCTTCGTAGTTCATCTCCCTCTTTTTGCTCAAAGAATAAATGGCTGCAAATGCAGCAAAAGCTTGTTTAGTGCAAAGACATGCAAATTGAAATTGAACCATGAAAAATTCGAGAAGATGATATGGTACTTTTTCTTACATCATCATAATTCCACTCTCCAACTCTAAGAAATTAAAAAGTATCTTGTTTCCAAGATAACCCATTAAGCCTCTGCCAACACGAGACACTTTTATGTTGCATACGTTGTCCCTTAGGTTGCTCTTCACCCATTCTATAAGAAATAGCCCAACCACTTCCATGGATTGAATGCCCTCTTGTTCCCTAGGAGAGAATGCCCACAAAAAAGACCCATGAAAATTCCATTACAGCTATATGCCATGCCTTCATTTTTCACGCAGTCAGTATAAAAATATATGTAAAGAATGTACATCGAATGCAATAAAACTACTACTATTCTGTCAAATAGATTACTGTTGGAGAAATCTGAGATCACATAGTTGAGTTTCACATTTTGTACCAGTGACCTCGGGCTTAATTTATTTACACCTTGAGTAAGCTTCGATGGGGCAGTTTTCTATATCTTTGATACTACAGCATTAATTCTTATATAAAAGAACATTTAAGCTAAGACAAAGTAGAATTGAAGACATGACTCTCATTCACTTCTAAAATACATGAAAGAAAACAAGTGTCCACATTATGAGGAACCAGACAGCAAGTAAATAACTTTCTCATTTCAAAAGTACTATAAAAAGATTAAACAAACAGTTTTATTCATTGAAGTGGTAAGAGGTGAATTAATACCATGAAAGTAAGTGTAGCAGCTTCTGCAGCAAGAACTCCCTAAGACACAAACACAGGTGCATCCAACATGACAGGCTTTTCTGAATGACTTACATAAAAGATACTTAAATATGTAAAGCCCTTGACTGGATGCCTCTAACCATTAGGATGCAAACAAGCTTCCTTGAACAAATTTAAGGACAAAAGCTAGGGAAACTGGTGTTAGCAACATATTACCATCCTCAACAACAATTGAAGCTTTAATCAACAAATAAACAAGTCTGAACTAACAAAAATAAAATATAAAGATAATATCATGTTCAGAGAGAAGACATCTTCAAGAGCACCTATATCATCAAACTTGATGCCAATTTCACTAGGACATACCATGACAGAAACGAAGTTGCTTTTGTACTCCTCTTTTGCAAGTTTCTGCCATAAATTCAACATTCGTACACAGCTTTCAAAATTTCTGTACAAAGAACAACTGATGAAGATATATGCCTTCAAGCTTTGTAATGGCTTCCAAGATATTTTTTCTGTTTCCTTCAACTTCCTAATTGCAATTTCAAGGCTTGAGCAAAAATTATTAAGATGATATTAGTTGTCTAAAGGGCTGAGCAAAAAAATAATGTTAAGGGAAAATAAAAAATAAGGATTCACCAATCTGAAGAGACAACTCAAAACCAATTTAAGCACATGAATGCCTAGCTTCATCCCATATAATGTTACAATGCTCCTTTCTTCTAAATGACTATATGAGGCACAAAAAATAAATTCATAGCTTTACATTATTCTCCAAGCCATCAATAAACCAATGTTGTCAAAAGCGAAGGCTGCTCTAAGGCTAAAAATGGATCTTCAAGCAAGAGTAGCTGCATTTAAGAATGGTGGGCTCAATATTTAATAAAGATTCATATTACTGCCTATAATACATATGAAATGATTTGTATAAGAATACTTTAATCAAATTAAAATAGTTTCAAACCTCTATCCTAACGTTAATAGATTATTTTAGTTAATTAGTGAGAGAACTTATTTAATAAAAAAATGGTAATAGGGTAATAAAACTTGATATTGCAGTAATATAGCTATCTGTAGTATTATCGGATCATAGCAACATTAATATCTCAAGCTGGAAGATTTATTAGTATCAAATTATGCCAAGAGTAAACCTTCACAAATCATGCTGCTTACCCTAAGGCATGACTCAACGACCATTATATAGGAGAACAGTCTAAAGCATTCAATTTAATTAAAAATTTAAAACTTTAAAATTAGTTTAAAATAAAAATTTTACAAAAATTTTAAAAATTAATAAAACAAGTGAAAATAATTATGATTTATGTTGATGTTTAGAAATATATAAAAATGCAATAACTGAAAAATGTAAAGAAAAAATTTTTAAAAACCTTGATACAATGGATAAATTTCAAAGTAAAATATAATTAAAATACAAAAATAAAATAACATAGATTTTATTGAAAAAGAAAATACTAAAAAATGAAATAAATATTAAATTTAAAAAGAAAATATATCAAGTAATTAAAATCATTGAAGAGAAAAAAATAATTAAAATAAAAATTAAAAAATAAAATGTAATAAAATCCCATATAATTCAAAGGAAATAAAAAAATTAAAAAAGAACATATACAAAAGATTAGAAAACTAAAAAAAAGGAAAAATAATGTAAAATATTTTATAATTTAAAACAATTCAAGAATCATAAAATATTTCATAAAAAATAATTTTGATTTACATTGATCATTTAAAGAAAAATGTAAAATAAAAATATAACAAATCAAACAATAAAAAAAATATAAATACAACAAAAGTATGTAAAATAAATAAATAAAAGTATGTAAAAATAAAAAATTTAAAAATCAGATGAACAAAAAAAAACTAAAAGCCAAATAAACTAACAAAACTGCGGCCACTTGGTGATGTCCAATATTTGCCATTTTGTATTAAAGTAGTTAATAATGATAAAAATTAAAAAAATGTAAAAAATTATAAACAAGGTTAAAAAATAAAAGATTAAAAAATCAAATAAAATAAAAGGTCTAAGAAAAATAAGGTTACTATAAAAAAGTAAGTGTTAAAAAATAAAAATACTCAACAAAATAAAAAATGAATATGAGAATTTTTTTGAAAAAATCCAAAATAATTAAAAATAAGAAAAAAGCAAAAAAAAATCCAACAAAATGAAGATAATACATATAAAAAAGAAAATAGTAAAGAAACTAAACTCTTTGCAAAGTAAGAAAATAGATTTTGTTGAAAAACAAAGTAGTAATAAAATAAAATAAATTGTAAAAAAAATTATACAAATCATTAAACATCAAACAAAATGAAAATATAAAAAATATTATAAAATCCAAAAAATAAAAAATAAAGAGAATAATTAAAAAAACTTTAAAAAATAAAAACTAAAATAAAATAATGTAAAACAATTTTAAAAAATTGAAGAATCATAAAATATTTTATAAAAAATTTAAAAAATAATTTTGGTTTGCATTGATTTTTAAAGAAACATATAATAATCATCAAATCAAATCAAATCAAATAGTAAAAAAAATAAAAATCCAACAAATAAATAAAAATATCTAAACAAAAAGTAGAATATATAAAAATATAATAAAATTCAAAAAAATAAATAAATAAACAAAGCTAAATTAAAAAAATTAATGACGTTGCAACCATTTGGCGAAATTCAATATTTGTTATTTCACTGAATTGAAATAAATAAAGATGAACAAAATTTAAAAAAATTAAAAAAATTAGGAAATATAAAAAAATTATTAAACAATTTTATAAAATAAAAATAAATAAAATTTAGAAAAAAAACCAACTAAACTAAAAAATTTAAGAAAAATAAAGTTACTAAAAAAAGGATAAGTGAAGAAAACTAAAAATACCTAAAAATAAATGTAAAAAATATTTTAAAAATTCGAAGTAAAAGAAAATCTAAATGAAGAGAATATGTATAGAAAAAAGTAATAGTAAAAAAATTCAAAACTCTTTGCAAAACAAGAAAATAGATTTTGTAGAAAAAATATAATAAAAGATAAAAAAATTAAAAATCAAAAATATATATCAAAAATAATTTTAAAAAGTTAAATAAAATAAAAATAAAAAGTAAAAAGTAAAAAAAAATCTAAAAATTCAAAGAAAATGAAGAAAAAAATTGAAAAAAATAAAGAAAAAACACAAAAGATTATAAAATTTAAAAAACAGAAAATAGAAAAAATAATGTAAAATAAATTAAAAGATTTCAAGAATTATAAAATATTCTTAAAAAAAAATTAAAACCACAATTTAGATTGGCATTGATCTTTTAAAAAAACTTGTAATAAAACATAAAACAAAAAGTGAAAATTTTAAAAATAAAATATAAATATAAATATTCAAAATAAATAAATACAATTATATAAAAATTAAAAAAAAATTAAAAATTAAAATAAATAAAATAAATAAAACGTGACGAAAACTGAAAATCAAATGCACTAACAAGTTTGTAACCACTTGGTGAAGTCTAATATAGGTTAATTTACTAAATTAATATAATCACTTCACTGACAGACAAAAATTCAAAAAATAAAAATAAAATTTTTAAAAATAAAAAAATAAAAGAAAATAAAATAAAAAAATTTTAAAATCAAATAAACCAAAAAAATCAAACAAAAATAATTTGACTAAAAGATAATAAGTGAAAGAAATTTAAAATACATAGTAAAATAATATATATATATATGATTTTTCTTGATATATATTTTTTATTTTTTATTTTAAAAAAAATTATTTTTTTACTTTGCAAAGAATTTTGTTTCTTTACTATTACTTTTTTATATATACTATTTTGAATTTGTTGGTTTTTTTTACTTTTTTTTAATTTTTTTAGTTATTTTGAGTTTTTTATTTTTTATATTTATTTTTATATTTTTGTTTCAATAATTTAAGCCGAAGACTCTTACTATTATATGGTTTATGAGGTTTGTGTGTATCTTTAAGATTTTTTATCTGTCAGTGAAGTGATTCTCTTTGTCGTTGAAAACAGGTGGTAGCATATTTGTGATATGACTCCTATATCAAAAAGTTAACAGAATAATTAAAGCCAAATGTTCAGTACTGTCAATAGATGTCCATAATTAGCTTATTGACATAAATGTGATATGGAGATGAAGTATTTCAATTTATGATCAAAGCTTAAGATTTGTCCCTCATTCTTCTCTATAAAAGCTCACACGATGAAAGCTACAGTGGTACATAGCGAGATTAAAGTGAGAGTGATCATTAGTTGTAGTTTAATTAAATCTTTGCAATTCAAATTGGTGATATAATCATAAATGTTATATCATTTCATGAGGCAAGTAGTTATGTTAGCTAATGGCATGATTGGACCTAACTTTGTAATATACTAAGTGATTAAACCCTCCAATTATATCACTATTACTCTTCCTTATCACTTAGACTATTATATTTACCATCCCTCTGTATCTTGGAGCTATCATAAGATTATCATATTTAAAAAATAATTAAAATAAATATTACATTCCATTTAGAGTTTATATATCAAATTTAAATAATTTTTTATTCATAAATTATTTTTATCAAGTTTTTTGAAAAAATTTTGCACTAAAAAATTTTGATTTTCTTAATGATAATAGTTTGAATATTTTATTTATATATGTGAAAAAGTTCAACTAAAATTTGTTATAAGATATTTATAATTTAATTTTTTAATTTTTTTATATTTATTTTATAAAATATAATAAATAATTTTATATTTTTACAAATATAATGACAATCAGTTTATGATTATTATATATAGTACATTAAATATATCACGAAAGTACAATAAAAGTAGTAAATTAAGATGACATATGATGGGATTGTTCAGAGACTTCAAAATCATCATATTTATGAATTGAAAAGATGATTAATAAAAATTAAATACTTAATTAATCAGATAGTTCAAAGTTGACTTAAAACTGTATTCCATCACAATGCAGTAATATTTTGTTAAAAAAAAAAAAGAGTTAAAAAGTAAGGCTTGAGAGTTTGAAAATATCATTATCACCTTCACACACCCACTTAATCTTAAATAACACAATTATAACACAAAGAAACCTATTTATTTGCTCATACTTCTGTTTAGAGTTGGCTTTTAATTTGTATAAGTTGTAATGATTATGTTCTTTTAAATTTATTTTTTTTAAAAAATTGATTTGAACAGTTAATATATTCTTAAAATTATATGTAAATATATAATAAAATTTTAAAATATCAATGACTACCTTCGATTCCTTCCTTGAATTTTGGATACAAAATCCGGAAGGATAAAACTAAAATAGAGAGCGAATAAAGATATAGCTCGAAGAGAGAGAAACCTCAAAAAGAGAGTATTCAGACAAATCTCCTCAAATTTTGAGTTATTTATTTTAATTTTGAGGGTATCATTATCTTTTGTGAGGGTATTTTTGTCTCTTTGATACATGTAAGTGCTAAAAAAAACTAACTTACTAAAAAAAGTTTTTTTTGTAAAAAATAAATAACGAAATACCAATTTTGATAATTTCCTCTATAATATAACAAAGTGCATGCATGGAAGCTCAATGGCAGACCCTGGGGCCTTATTGCCTAATCTTTGTGCCACAAAACACCCAGCAGCCCCTCTCCTCGTCCTCGAACCATCAGCCGCCTCTACCTTATGTCCTCGAAACCATCCAAGTGCCCCTTTGTGGGGTCCCTAACCTACGAGGCCTGGAGAGCATAGTGGGTGGTGAGAAATTACCCATCTCACGAACCACTACGTGGGCCAATTAAAAGAGAATAAAAAAAGTCTTTCATTTGCTTTATTGAAAGACGAATAGGTGCGTCGGCTGATCATGATGCTTCTTAAACTTCCCCTCAATGACAACTATTGCCAAAGTAAGAAGATACTTCTTAAGATATGATTGATAATTATATTAATTAATTAATTAACACAAATATTATTAAAAGGCTAATTGTGAACGATCCTCTTGCTTTTGATTCAATTATAAACTTTCTGCTTAATTAATTTATGGGCGAGGGCCACTTGTGATATTCCACGTGCACTTTTGTATGCCGTTTGAGAACCACGGGCATGCCCGCCTCCCTTAGTACACTATGATCCTATGTGCAATGAAAGTGATTTTCTTTTTTATATTTTTTATATTAAGATTAAAATTACTTGTTGATCAACATTACATTACAACAAAAAAAAATCCAAAAAATCAATACAATGCATATTAAAAAAAGGCAATACTAAAAAAATAAAATTCTTTACAAAGCAAGAAAATAGATACTTTTCATAATTTTAAACCTCACCAAATGATTGTGATTTTGTTAGTTTATTTGGTTTTTAGCTATTTTTTATTTTTTATTCATTTGAGTTTTGAATTTTATTTTAATTCTTATCTTTTTATTTATTTATTATAGATATTTTGTATTTTTGTTTTATTTTTATTTTTATTTTTTACTATTTGATATATTATATTTTTATTATATTTTTGTTTAAAAGATCAATGCAAATATAATTTTAAATTTTTTATAGAATATTTTATGATTCTTGCATTGTTTTAAATTATTTTATGTTCTTTTATGTTATTTTTTTATTTATTATATTTTTATTTAATTTTTAATTTTTATGATTTTTTAATATATTTTTGCTTTTATTTTATTTTTTTTACTATTTTCTTTTTTAATAAAATTTATTTGCTTGCTCTATGAAGAGTACTATTTTCTTTTTTACGTGTATTATATTGACTTTGTTAGATTTTTTTACTCTATTTTCCTTTTTTAATTATTTTGAATTTTCTTTCTATTTTTTCTTATAAACGAATATATTTATTTATTTTGTTGTGTATTTTTAGTTTCTTTTACTTATTTTCTTTTAGTCAAATTATTTTTGTTTGATTTTTTAAATTTTCTGGTTTTCGAAGATTTTTCATTTGCTTCTATTTTATTTTTTTAATTTTTCAAAGTTTTTTATTATTTTCTCTGAATTTTTATCATCTTTGATTACAATAATTTAGAAAATTAACAAATATTATACCCATGTGGTCACAATTTTGTTAGTATATTTGATTTTTATTTTTGGTTATTTGATTTTATTTTTTACATACTTTTATCTTATTATTTTGTATACTTTTTATATTTTTATTGTATTTTTAAATTTTTTATTTTTATTACAATTGTTTTAAAAAATCGATGAAAATCTAAATTGGGATTTAAAGTCTTTTTTATAGAATATTTTATGATTCTTGAATTGCTTTAAATTATTTTAAATTATTTTTTTCATCTTTTATTTTTTGAGTTTTCTAATCTTCTGAGTTCTTTATTTTTTTCAATTATTCTCCTTCATTTTTTTTTTTGAATTTTTTGGATTTTGTTACATCTTATTTTTTATTTCTATTTTTTATGCTTTCCTTTTTATGATTTTTCTTGATATATATTTTTATATTTCTTATTTTATTTTTTATTTTTTCTTTTCAACAAAATCAATTTCTTACTTTGCAAAGAGTTTTATTTCTTTATTATTACCTTATATATAGTATTGATTTGGTTAGATTTTTTTTTACTTTTTTTCTACTTCTTTTAGTTAATTGATTTTTTTTTTAATTTTAGTTTTCATTTTTATTGTTTCGATATTTTTAGTTTCTTTCACTTATTTTCTTTTAGTAATTTTCTTTTTCTTATTTTTAATTTTATTTGGTTTTTAAGATTTTTATCTACTTTTGTTTACTTTTATTTTATAAATTTTTTTTATATTTACATAATTTTTTATGTTTTTTATTTTAATTCAACAAATTAGGATGAATAAGTTTGTCTATGAATTTTGTTTATTTTTTTTTTAATATATTTTGGTAGGAGGAAGATATCTTTAGGACATTCCGTAAACATGTTAAAAATAATCTTATACTTTTTATATTAATTATAACATAAAAATAATATTTCATAGTTTTATTAATATTTTTTTTAAAAAAAGTAGATTTTGTTAAGTAAAATAAGTATATTATAGCTTGATTTATTATATAACTTCATCAATCAAAATAAACAAGACACTCATAAAAAAAAAAAACCTGAAGAAGAAAAAATAAATATAAAAATTTATAAATAACATTAATGCAAAATAAATGTGAAACTTAAAACCAAACAAACTAGTAAAATTACAACCATTTTGTGAAGTCTAATATTTTTTATTCTTTTGTATTAAACTAATCAAAGATGATAAATTTTTTTAAGAAATTAAAAATATACAAAATTTATAAACAAAGTTAAAAAATAAAAGCAAATAAAAAACTAAAAAAATCAAATAAAATAAAAAACTAATAAAAATAAAGCTACTAAAAAACAAGTGCTAGAAAATAAAAATACTCAACAAAATAAAAACATAAATATGAGATTTTTTTTTAAAAAAACCCAAAGCAACTGAAAATATTAAAAAAAAAAGAGTAAAGATATTCCAACAAAATCAATACAATACATAGAAAAAGAGAACTCTTTGCAAAGAAAAACATAATTTAAATAAAAAATAAAATAAAAATAAAATAAAAATAAAATAGATTTTTTTGAAAAATAAAATACTAAAAAATAAAATAAAATATTAAATTTAAAAAGAAAATATATCAAGTAATTAAAATCATTAAAAAGAAAAAAATTAATTAAAATAAAATGTGATAAAATCCAATATAATTCAAAGAAAATAAAAAATTTAAAAAAAAACACATACAAAAGATTAGAAAACTGAAAAACTAAAAAAATCAGAAAATGTAATGTAAAATATTTTATAAATTAAAAAAATTGAAGAATCATAAAATATTCAATAGAAAAAATAGAAAATATTTTTGATTTACATGGATCTTTTAAAGAAAAATGTAAAATAAAAATACAACAAATCAAACAATTAAAAAAATATAAATATAACAAAAGTATGTAAAATAAATAAATAAAAATATGTAAAAAAATAAAACAAAATTCAAAAATCAGATAAATAAAAATAAAAATAACAATAAACTAAAAACAAAATAAACTAGTAAAATTACAACCACTTCATGATGTCTAATATTTGTCATTTTGTATTAAAGTAGTTAATGATAATAAAAATTTAAAAATAAAAAAAAACTATAAACAAGGTTGAAAAGTAAAAGATTAAAAAATAAAATAAAATAAAAAATCTAAGAAAAATAAGTGTTAGAAAATAAAAATACTCAGCAAAGTAAAAAAATGAATATGAGAATTTTTTTAAAAAAATCCAAAATAATTTTAAAAAAGAAAAAAAAGTAAAAGAAAATCTAACAAAATTATGATAATACATATAAAAAAGAAACTAGTAAAGAAACTAAACTCTTTACAAAGCAAGAAAATAGATTTTGTTGAAAAATAAAATAAAATGTAAATATCTCTAAAAATCATTAAAAATCAAAACAAAATGAAAATAGAAAAAATATTATAAAATCCAAAAAAAAGGGAAATAAAGAGAATAATTAAAAAACACTAAAAACTAAAAAAACTTCAAAAATAAAAACTAAAAATAAAATAATGTAAAAAAATTTAAAACAATTGAAGAATCATAACATATTTTATAAAATTAAAAAAAATTATTTTGATTTGCATTGAATTTTAAAGAAAAATATAATAATAATAAAATAAATCAAATAGCAAAAGAATAAAAATATCCAAAAAATAAAATATACAAAAATATAATAAAATTCAAAAAATAAAATAAATAAAAAGTAAACGAAAGCTAAACTAAAAAAATTAACAAAATTGCAACCACTTAGTGAGGTTTAATATTTATTATTTCGCTGAATTAAAATAAACAAAAATAAAAAATTGAAAAAACTAAATAAAGAAATATATAAAATTTTATAAAATAAAATAAAATAAGTAAAAATTTTAGAAAAACTAAATAAACTAAAAAATCTTTAAAAAATAAAGTTACTAAAAAAATGATAAGTGAAGAAAACTAAAAATACCTGAAAATAAATGTAAGAAATTTTTTTTAAAAAAGTCAAAGTAATTTAAAGAAAATAAAAAAAGTTCAAAAAATCCAATAAAATCAAGAAAATACATATAAAAAAGCAATAGTAAAGAAACAAAACTCTTTGCAAAGTAGAAAAATAAATTTTGTTGAAAAAACATAATAGAAGATAAAATAAAATAAAATATCAAAAATAATTCTTAAAAATTAAATAAAATAAAAATAAAATGTAAAAAATCTAAAATTTTCAAAAAAAATAAAAAATGATTGAAAAAATGAAGAAAAATCACAAAATATTAGAAAATTTTAAAAAAGAAAAATGAGAAAAAAAAATATAAAATAATTTAAACCATTTCAAGAATCATAAAATATTCTATAGAAAAAAATTTAAAACCACAATTTAGATTTGCATTGATCTTTTAAAAAAATTGTAATAAAACAAAAATGAAAAAGTGTAAATTTTAAAAGTACAGTAAAAATTTAAAAATTATTCAAAATAAATAATAAAATTATGTAAAAAAATAAAATAAAATTCAAAAAATAAAATAAATAAAAAGTGATGAAAACTAAAAATCAAATGTACTAACAAATTTGTACCACTTGGTGAGGTCTAATATATGTTAATTTAGTCAACTAAAGTAATCAAAGATGACAAAAATTCAAAAAAATTAAAAAATAAAAATTTTCTAAAATAAAAAATAAAATAATAGCAAATAAAAAATTTTGTAAAATCAAAAAAATAAAAAATCAAACAGCAATAATTTGACTAAAAGATAATAAGTGAAAGA
Organism: Moringa oleifera; assembly: GCA_021397835.1. Taxonomy (NCBI): domain Eukaryota; kingdom Viridiplantae; phylum Streptophyta; class Magnoliopsida; order Brassicales; family Moringaceae; genus Moringa; species Moringa oleifera. The sequence continues at coordinate 249,615 of JAJFZO010000695.1, forward strand.
AATTTAAAATACACAATAAAATAATATATATATATATATATATTTGTAGGTGAAAATTAAAAAATTCAAAATAACTAAAAGAAAGTAGAAAAAAAGAGTAAAAAAATCCTACAAAATCAACACAATACATGTAAAAAGAAAAAAAAACAAGCAATAGTAAATAGACAACATTCTTTACTAGGCAAGAAAATAGATTTTATTATAAAATAAAATAAAACAAATATATATCAAAAAATCATAAAATTAAATTAAATTAAAAAAGTAATAAAATCCAAAAATTTAAAGAAATAAAAAATGATTTAAAAACACAAAAGATTAAAAACTTAAAAATTAAAAATAAGCAAAAATAATATAAATAATTTTAAAAAAATTCAAGAATAATAATATATTCTATTGAAATAAAGTTTTAAAAAACTAATTTGCATTTAAAGAAATATACAAAAAATGTGATAAATCAAACAGTAAAAAAATAACAAAAAATATTAAATTATCTAAAATAAATAAATAAAAGTATAAAAAATTAAAATAACATTCAACACTCAGATAAATAAAATAAAGAGAAGTAAAAAGAAGCTGAAAGCCAAATTAACTAACAAAATTGCGATCAGTTGGTGAGGTTCAAAATTTGTTATTTTGTTCTATTAAAGTAGTCAAAGATAACAAAAATTAAAAAATAAAAATTTTAAAATATCAATAAAATAAAATAAAAGCAAATAAAAACAATAAAACTAAATTTAAAAAATCCAAAAAATGAAGTTATTAGAAGAAAATAAGTAAAAGAAACTAAAAATACCTAAAATAAAAAATAAATGTAAGAATTTTTTTTTAAAAAAAAAAACTCAAAGTAACTAAAAGAAAAAAAGAAAACAGAGTAAAAGAATCCAACAAAATCAATACAATACATATAAAATATTAAATAATAAAGAAAAAACTATTTGCAAAGCAAGAAATTAGATTTTATTAGAAAATTAAAAAATAAAATAAAATATAAAAACTGGAAAAGAAATAAACAAAGAAAACCATAAAAAAATAAAAATAAAATAAAATAAATAAAATGTTATAAAATCCAAATAAATAAATAAAATAAAATAAATAATTTAAAAAGAAAAAAAAGAAACGTAAAAGATTAGAAAAAAAAAAGAGAAATGTGAAAAAAATTTCATGATTTTTGAATATTTTTATGGTTTTTTTATTTTTAAAATTTTTTTATTTTTAAAATTTTTTTATTATTTCTTATCTTATTTTGAATCTCAAGATTTTTTAATTGTTCTTCTATTCTTTTGTAATGAACTTCTTTATGGCGATATCTTATATGAGACTTTTTTATTTTGTATTGTCTTTATTTATTTTTGAAATGAATTTTCTTTTAATAGATTTAATTCTTTGTTTGTTGGTGAAGTTATGTAATCCTTCATTACACATTTGAATGTAATCCTTCAATACCCTTCATTACACATTTTGATTTTGGTAAGTTTATATTGTATTTGGAGTCTAGTTCCATTGGCCCCACATAGTTTTTGTGACATTTTTTCCGTAATATTATGTGAGTATTAATCTTTTTGAATACGATTTTGGTCTACTCCTAAGTCGATTAAAACTTTTGTTTTAAGATGAAAATCAATTTTATTTTTTAAGTTTTTAATATATTGTGTTTTTTTATTATTTTCTTTGAATTTTATGGATTTTGTTACATTTTTAATTTCTAATTTTAGTCAATTTTTTTGTTTAATGATTTCACTTTATATATTTTCTTTTCTGTTAATTTAATATTTTATTTTATTTTCTGCTTCTTTTTTAAAAATCTATCTTCTTGCTTTGCAAAATTTTTTTTGTCTTGATATATTTTATTTTATGATGTTTAAATTACTTCAAATTATTTTTCATTATAATTTCACATTTCATTTTTTAAAAGTTTTCTAATCTTTTGTGTTTCTTTTTTTGCTTTTTTCAATTATTTATTTATTTTATTAGATTTTACAACATTTATTTTTTATTTGACTTGATTTGATTTTTGTTTTTTTATGGTTTTCTTTTTCTTATTATTTTATTTTTTACTAGCTTTTTTAACAAAATCTATTTTTTAATATATTTATTGTCTTGATTTTGTTGAATTTTTTTATTTTATTTTTATTTTTTTAGTTACTTTGACATTTGTTTTAAAAAATTCTTACATTCATTTCTTTTATTTTGTTAGGAATTTTTAGTTTCTTTCACTTATTTTATTCATAGTTCATTTGGTTTTTTAGTTTGTATTAGCTTTTATTTTATTTTTTTGGCATTTTTTATAATTTTTATTTTTTAAAATTTTTTAGCATCTTTAACTATTTTAATTGAACAAAATAACAAATTTTGAGCCTCACCAAGTGATTGTAATTTTGTTAGTTTATCTAGCTTTTAGCTTTTATTATTGTTTTTATTCATATGAGTTTTGAAAGTTATTTTAATTTTTATACTTTTGTTTATTCATTTCAGATACTTTAATAATTTTTATTTTTTTACTGTTTCATTTATTAACAAGAAGCTCAAGAAGTTTATAAAAAAGAAACAAAATATTACATGTTTTAGTGTGAAAAAATAGGACATTATGCAAGAAATTGTAAAGTAAAGTAAAAAAAATTAATAATTTAGAAATATAAAAAAAAAAATGAAAGGTAACATACTCAGTATATTAGACAAAGAAGACACTTTACAAGACGAAAAAAATCAAATATATAATAGAAAAACCAAGTGATTCAGAGTCAGTAAGAAAAAATTTAAACCTCTAGTGAAGAAATAAGTATGTAAATGTAAAATGATCAATATGATTAGTAAGAAAGAATTATTAGTAAATATTATGTATAAAATAAAAGATCTAAAAATAAAAAAAGAATACTTACTAAAGTTTAAAAAAATATTATATTTGAAGAAAAAGAAAAGTAAAACATCAAACCTTACAACTTGCAAGAAATATTAGCAAAAAGGAAAAAGATAGAAACAACTAAACTTCAAGACTTGCAAATAGGATCAATGAGCTCAAGAAACAAGTTAGTCAATTACAAAGGGACAATACAGAAATTAAAACAGAAGTATTAGCCCATTAAAAAAAAATCAAGAATTAGGAAATCCAATGGAAAGAAAGGAAGTAGTAGAAGAAAGCAAGAAAAAGAATTTTATAAATATAGTAAATAAAATACAATTACAAAAAATGGTATGTGGAGATAACCCTAAAAAATAAATAATGATTTTGAATGACAAGATTTTGTAATTGTTTTTCTATTTTTTTTTTTTTTGTAATGAACTTCTCTCTGGAGATATTTTATATGAGATTTTTATTTTGTATTATCGTTTTTCATTTTTGAATTGAATTTTTTTTAAATAGTTTGATTAAGATATATCGAGAGAAAAGTTCATTACACAAGAATAGAAGAACAATTACAAAAGAAAATTAAAATTTTCCATGATTTTTGAATATTTTTATGATTTTTTATTTTTTAAAATCTTCTGTTATTTCTTAATTTTCTATGATTTTTTGGATTTATTACATTTTATTTTGTTCTATTCTTTATGTGTTTTTGATTTTTTCTTTTTTAATGATTTTTTATATATCTTTATTTTTATTTACTTTTATTTTTAACTTTTTTATGATGGTTTTTGGATTTCTCTATTTTTTCTATTCGTTATTTTCAACTTTCAATTTTCAAATTTGAGTAGTTTATCCACTGTAAGCTGAAGAAAAAAGAAAGTTCATAAAGGAGTGGATAGTATCCTCACTGGTTCAAAGCCTACAAAATAAATAAAACTAGTGGTAGAAAGATAGTTGACAAAAAAAAAACTATTTTATTTACCGGTAATAAAGCTTCCTTTGATAAGTCATAATTTCAAATCAACAATGGCTAAAAGATTGTAGAAGAGAACAAAAATGTGATAGATCACTACATCATTCAAATAATAAACTAAAAGTTAATGCAAAAAGTTGATAAACAAATTTAAGAAAAAATATAGTCTTCATAGGCCGAGCATTACAATTTGCACCTAAGGAAGCAAAATAACATAATCAATCTTCTAAAAAAACGATCGAAGATAACTAGAAAAATAAAGTTTTATTTATGCAATGTAGCAAAGTGGGAGAAAGAGAGAAAAATAATGGTAAAGAAGATTTGATGGTTTAATCAATGTCATAATATCAACCGTGAAATGAGAATCAATAATAAGTAAGAAAAGCTATAAAAAATTTTAAGATAATTGAAAGTTTTGAGCAAGACTTAAGACTAAGAAAAGCAGAGGACACAAACTATATACTACTTTTATATATATATACACAGAAACATAATATTTACTTCTATTAAGTTAGAATCAATTTTAGAATGGAAGGGGAGCTAACAATAACAATAACTTACTACATAAACATTGAGTATCTAGGAATAAAAGCAATAGAAACAATCAATTTGATTTTCTAGAATAGGAAATTTAATCCTCATCAAAAATCAAATTTTGAGCAAAAGTCATTCAATCTTGGAATTTGTAACAAAATTCGAATAAAAGTTTTCCATTAGAGATATAAAGAAATTTTTTAATTAAATTATTTTAAAAATATATACTATGTAAATAAAATTTCAAACTATTAATATTTCAGATAAACTTTTAAAAATCTTAACGACAAACTTTTTGCTAGAATTTTGAAAATTTTAACAAAAATATTACCATCAAAATTTAAGAAAAAATTAAAGTTTAATTATTGATTTGAATTAAATATTTTTCGTTGAAATGAGTAAATATTATATATTTCAATAATAAAGTTCAACCGAAAATATTTAATTGGAAATGTTTTGCGATTTTCAATGAAAAATAATCCCTTCAAAGATTCACATAAATTTTTTTAAAAAAATATTTATTTAAGAGGAGCGTATTTTTTGAAATTATTTAATAAAATAATTTATTTGTTTTTTAAAATTTTTATTGAAAACTTATTATTGAAATTTTAAAGTTAAAATTTTAAAATAGTTTATTTGTTTTTTAAAATTTTTAATTATAAATATATATATATATATATATAATGATTATGCAAATAAATTATGGAGTAAATCATTTTAAATCCTAATTTTTTTGTTGAAATGAGTAAATATTATATATTTTAATAACAAAGTTCAACCGAAAATATTTACTTGGAAATGTTTTCTGATTTTCAATGAAAAATAATCCCTTCAAAGATTCAGATAATTTTTTTTTACAATATGCATTTAAGAAGATGGTATTTTTAAAATTATTTAATAAAATAATATGTTTAAAAATATTTTATTTTATGGAATCTCAATGGAAAGTCTTTGTAAAAATAATATTGAAATAACTTTCAGAAATTATCAATGGTTTTTTTGTGAAAACTTATTATTAAAATTTTAAAATAATTTATTTATTTTTAAAAATTTTTAATTATATATATATTTAATGATTACATAAATAAATTAGGAAGTAAATATCATTTTAAATCTTAAAAAATATTTTTTATATTTTTAATTTTTATCTTGAACTTTAAAATTTTTTTAAGTAAATATTAATTGATAAAAAATAATCAAACTGAACATTTACTCCTTAACCTTGAGCCTGCGTACCTAGACTGAAAGGATTAAATTTCCTTGTCTGTTCCTTCATCCCACAAAAGACGAAATGTTGGAAAAGATCTTCACCTCCCTGTTGGGCTTTTGATCAGCATTTGGTTTGGCTGGGCAAGAAGTAAAACCCAGGTCTTATTACCCCTTAGGTTACCTTGTGGGCACTAAGGTGGGTAGGGTTGTTGAGTTCTTTTTTTTTTTTTTTAAATTTAAAAATAATATAAAAAGTATAAGAATTTGTAGGTATTAACTACATTAGAAATAATTTTGTGACAAATAATGTATTCAAAAAAATTTTATAATATTTTTAGAATAAACTAATCAGAAAAAACATATGATTGATTCATCATAAAAAAATTCTAATTGATTCATCATAAAAAAATTCTACTTCGTCACCAACTTATCTAACTTAGTCTAATTTAACGAATCTAGTTATCCAGACACAGCCACGGAGGTTTGGTTTGTGATGCCTACTAAAATGGGTAACAAGCCCATTTCTTAAGGCCTACTAAGAAAGACCTATGAATAAGAGTAACATAATTAGGTCTAATAGGTGAAACCCATCGGCAAGATTCTAATCAATTAAACTTGGTTAGCAAGATCTATAAATGATCTGATCGTGAGGTTCACTAAAAATGAGCCGGTTATTTTTGATATAAAATGGGCTAATTATTTAACCAAGATGAACTTAAAAATTAAGTTTAGAATTTACTTTTTAATTAAAGAATTTAAAGGAAGAAAAGCAACAAAAAGTGTGAGCTATAAGTTTAGAAAATTCTAGTTACTATATTATCTTTAGGAAGGAAACAGAGCATGAGATGCAACGGTCATAAAGTTCTGTAATCAATGTTAAAAGGAGTAGTACACTTTCATACGTGTCATCATTTAATTGGTTTATTTTGCCACGCAGGAAAATCATTTTTAACCAAGAATTTAGTTTGTTTGGTTAAGTGCTGGATAATTAAAAAATAAACAGACAAAAATTCAGAAAGGAGCGGGAAAGAAGGGATTGCAGCTCACGGAGACACAGGATGAGGGAGAGAAGGCCAAACGAGTTCACATTTCACTAAAACTACTTGTCAAGAATGTTGTGTTAGGTAAATTCAGGCGCAAAAGTTTACCTTTAAAGTTTAATACTAATCTTATCATAGGCTTTAACAGAAACCAACTACTAGAGTTTTTATTAGGTCTTAGATACACTTATAAACTTGATATGTGGATTCAATTAGTACAGTGTTTACAGTTTTCAGTTACTGTAAAAGTCTCCAAGTTGAACTTGGGAGGTGACTGAACCAAGTTTTAATAGACTCAGTCAAGTAAATGTCTGTTGCTGGAGTAAGTCTTAAAGTTGAGCTTTGAGTGAACTATGAACATTTATCAAAATGTTAGCAGTTGAAAATTAAGAGTTAAGTCGTACATAGTTTTTGCTCCAAACTAGAGAATCATGCATGATACTATATCTTGACTCCATCTCTTGATATAATTTCCTTTCTTTTTAAAGAACTGATCGTGGTGTGGCATTACCCTATGTTGCGTTCTGTTTTAGGGTAGTTGGCCCTGAAATGCCATCAGCTGAGCTACTTGCTGCTGCAGCCAAACTAATTGAAGCCCAAGCTGAGCTCAATTATTTTTTAAAAATATTTCTAAGAACACTTGCTTTGTTTTATGTTTTCTCTGCTTAGTTTTATTTTCCATCAAAAGTAAGCAATGGTAATATGAACCTAATATGGTATTTTGCATTAAATTTTTCTAGAGAGATTGAGTTGGAGGAAGATACTAAACTATTTATTGGACCTCCACCACCTGCTATGGTTGTTGAGGCTGAACCTGCAAATGAGGCAGAGCGTTTCAGAGAGGCTCCTGTTTTATCCATTTTGCTTTTGATTCGAATTTTACTGTTTCATTTCCTCATATTTCAAAGTGAAAGCATACATTATTAAGTAATTTTACTATTGTTATAGCTAGTTGCATTTTGTCACAGATCTTCAATGTTGCAGTAGTGATTACAAATTTCATAAAATTATTTTTAACAAAAATCAGTTTGTTTCGTTGATTGCTGTATTAGAGTTAGTTAAGTTAGTTAAGTTAGTTAAGCTCACATGTCAGTGTATCATTGGATCAGATTGTATATAAATAGTGTATTCAACTTTGCAGCTTTGGAGTTTACTTGCTGTCTGTTTGCCTCTGTTTTCAGTATCAATCCCCTCACTGGGGACATTACAGTTAGTTAACACTGTATTAAACAGCTTTACAGTGTTAACTTTTCCGGTTGAGGCTATACTTACTTGAGATTAGATCTCATATAAAGCTATTTTTTATTAATTAATATCTCTGGGGATTAATTGCATTTGTTTCTGGTTCTGTTCATGGAGTTTAACTTGGTCATTTGATACTGCCATATTCGTTTTTGGAATGGATATTCAAATTTATTTGATTTTCATGAGCTAGAAGCATCTATTTAATATTTTTTATAATGGTAACTCACAAAATTTACGGAAATATTTGGAATATAAGCTAACACTACCCAATAGAAGCCATAAGATGGCTGCAAGATAACAGAATGCAGTAGCTTCTGTTGGAGTAAAGGTTACATTAGGCAATGTGAGGCTGTAAACATTTTGTTTAATAGGGGGATGTGGGAGAGAAGAAGAAGGTGCATGTGTACATGCATCCTTTTCTAGAAAGGAATTACTTAGAATGCATGCAATGAGAATACTTAAAAACTCTTTCGTATCTTTCAAGTCTCTTTCTCATAAAATTTCTTTTTCTTTCTTTTGGCCAAACAAGCATTTGATTCATTTTCTTGCATTCTTTTTCTTATATTCTTTCTTCTTTTTCAGCTCTTTTAGTTCCCTCGTAACAGACAAAGCATGAAAGCCATGCCAAGGAGACATGACCACTAGTGTCCTCCCGAAAATATGGCTTCAAATGGACTAAAATGGTTTAATTATATCAATGATGGAATGATCCGTTTGATGCTTGTTTCAATTTAAATATATCAATATGGCTGCAGATTAAGAGAAATATGGCTATGCTGGAGCTTTACAGAAAGTTTACCAATGCCCTTGCAGCATCTGTACTGCTTTCTATTGCTTGGATTGGTTTTGAGGTAAGAAATTTTCTGGTTCTAACAGGATAATTTGTTGTTCCAAAGAAACTTTTCAATGATGGATCTTGAGGAAGTTGATAAGAGTACTTTCCATTTATGCATTAATTCAAATTGTGCCAATGACCAAAGCTTTCCTTTGTTTAATTTGTTCAGCTATACTTTAAGGCGACTGACCCACTAAGCGAGCTGTGGAAAATTGCTTGGATCATTCCAGCTCTCTGGAATATGCTTGCATACTCTCTGTTGCTAGTGATTTGTTTGCTCTGGGCTCCTTCTCGTAACCCAACAAGTTACTTTCTTTGACATGGCATCTTAATTTTTAGTTTGGTGTCCGCCACTTGCTGCTACTACTACTTTTGGTGTTAGCCTGGTTTGTTTTTGCCATATACTTTTCTGCTGGTATGCCCCCTTTCCCCCAATACTAGTGGGTTTGTCATATGCATATTACCAATGATGGAACTCGTGATGAATGCATTGATGCAAGTTATAGTATGTGTTAGTGTATGTGAAATTCCATTGAAAGGCTTTGTACATATGTGGTTTGGACTTGCAGACTTGCATATTCTGAAGAGATGGGAGAGGACTTTGATGAAGAAGGTATATCTCCTCGACCAGCAGTGTGGATATGGTTAATAAGCTGGAAAGAAAGGATCATGAGTATGGACTTGCAGAAGATGTCGAAGAGGATAAGCGAGAATAGATGAAATTCTACCCACCCGATGGTGAGTCCCTTTTGATGCATTGGTTGCACATCCAGCAGTTTGTCTGTAAATGCAAGTTTCAAAATTTGAATCATATGTATAAATGATATGAGTTAAAGCTAGTCTGAAAAGGACGCCATCAATAGAATTTTACAGCTGAAGTGTAGTAGTCTGACCATTACTAATGTAGGCAACAAAGACAGCAGAGTTTGAAATGCATGATGAGTTTTTCTATGTTTATCTGTGTGATTGTTGTATACAACCACAATGACTTGACCTGACCATGCTTCATAATAGATCCCTCAGTTGGGAAGATGGTTCGGCGATACTTAAATTCTCTGATTTGCTGCTCTCAAGAAGTTACATCATGTTTTGTGAAATCCAGATAAATTTTGCTTCCCAAGATTTCTCCTTTCCCATAGTCTTTATCCATGTATACAGAAAGTGCCTCTCAAAGTAGAACAGAATCAACAATCTTAAAGTCCAAAACTTTATGATAAACAATGTTTCATTTTTTCCAAAATAATTAGTGACAGTTTTGTTGCACATACAGTATCCTATCAGCAGATGGCAGTGGTGGCTAATCTGGTGTTGCAAAGACGAAAATGTCCTCTGATATCACAAGAGAAAAGCAATGTCATATCTTGATAATTTCACTAGAAAAGCAAGCCTTTTTCACTCTCTCTCTCTCTCTCTCTCTTTTGTCTTTATTAAGTCATAAATTAAAGCAAGCAAATAATGCTGTCATCATGAGAATCAAATAATTCATCAAAATTTCAGAATCTAATTTTAGGCTATGGATCATCAATAATTCAAGATAAAACCATTTCAAGCAAAACATGATGATATGATATTTACTTTTACTAATTCTTATATTCAAATGCTTTTGTTAAATCAAATGTTTTTAAATAGTAAGTGAAGGAATCTTCATAATCAAATAATTCTTTGTTGTTAATAACTTCTACCTAGTCAATTTAAGCCCTACAGCCAAAGTCACAATGAAGAACTGGGCATTTGAATAATTAGATGTAAAAGACAGCTTTTCTGTATAGAGAATTAGAGGAAACCATTTCTATAGGGCAACAAGAATGCTTTGAAGAAAAGGGGAAAGAAGATTAAGTCTGCTTGCTGAAGGAATCCTTGTATGGCTTGAAACAATCACCCAGGTAATGGAATAAGAAGTTTGACTCCTTTGTAATCCAAGAAGGAGGCTCATCTCAGCAATGATACCTTGTCAATGGAGGAGCTGGAGTTAGCCATAAGATCAAAGGAGCATGAATTAATGCAGAACAAGGAGGGTGGAAGCCTTGAAAGTAACAATGAAGCCTTCATAGTTAGAGAAAGACTTGAAAACAGATAGAATTCTCAAGGGAAGGATTCAACTAAACACAAAGTTCAGCAAGGTCTAAATCAAAGGGAGCTAGAAGCAAGTGCTATTACAATGGAAAATTTGGTTATATTAGAAGGTTTTGCTCAGAATTAAAGAAAAAACAATAGGGGCAATAGAAGAAGGAAGGAGATGTTGCAGTTGCAACAAAGTATCTTGAAGAGGGAGATGTATTAGCAGTAACTGAATGGATTCTGCTTGTAGCTTCAATATGTATCCTTAGAGTAAATGGCTAAGGGGAAATAAACAATGAAAGGATGATCATGGGGGATGATCATTCTTGTGATATCAAAAGGATTGGCTTCATAGCTTTCAAGCTTGATGATGGTTCAACAAAGACACTCGCACAAAAGTGAGGTACATTTCTCAGTTTGAGAGAAATTTGAAAAAGTCTATGTGCCTAAGATTGAACATGGTATTCCTAAAGTGATAAAAGGATCACTAGTTATGCTTAATGGAGTGAAGCAAAATGGGTTGTATGCTCTTTAAGGAGAGGCAATTGCTGGAGATGTTGCTGTTGCAGTTGAAAGTGAGTAGAATATTGCTCCACTTTGGCCCTAAGAGACTTGGCATATTTCTAAGAAAGGACTGTCGGTCTTGAGCAACAAGGGATTGTGGGCAAAGGACAAAGTAGAAAGCGAGAGAGATAGGGCAAATAAACCACTGGAAAGTAGAAAAGAAGTCGCCAAACATAGTTTAGGGTGGTGGAAGTGATAAACGTTATCATTGGTGTGCACAAATAATTTTCTTTTGACTACAATAGCACCAACAAGATGATAATCGATTTTTTAAATGAGATAGTAAGAGTGTCTTGAAAAGAATGACAAATATGATATGACAATGTTCTGCAATCTACAATAACATCTAAAAGAAAGTAACAGAGTGAAAGAATAAGGAAATGATGAGGCAATCAAGGAGATCAGCAGAAAGTAAAAAATGAATATCAAGAATAAGAAACACAAGTTCAGAAAATGTATCGCTTGAAATAGCCAACAAATATATCTGGTGGAATTTTACGAAATGCATATGTATAGAAAAGTCAAGACAGATTTTACAAATATATTTAAGGAAAAAAATCTCTATAAAGGATCCAAAATAGAGATTTTAAAAAAATCATCTCTATGGACAAGTTGACAGAGATATTCCTCCCAATAAAGAGCATGCTGCATAAAAGAATGTAATAGTTGAAGAGTTTTCTTAGGCATAACTAATTAGCAAGCTTAAAAGCATCAATAAATAAGACATAAGTGAAACCCTCTTGAAGTTTTTTAAGAGAACAACAGGAAAAGTTACCTTGGATCCACTGTAATAGAACTTTGTAACATATTATGTTAAGAAAACACGTAATACAACAGTGAGAATATCACTAACTACTAGAGCTCTAAATGATAAAGAGATTTTTTTTCTACCATATAAAAGCCATCCAACAAAAAGATTCCCCCAAAAATTGCTTACTATGGACTACAAAAGTAATTCCTATAATTACTACAAGAAACAAAATTTGTGCATTCTAACTAACACATGTAGTGAAAGACTGTTAATGTTACAATAAATCATTGTACCAGCATTGAAAAGAAATATATTACAAATTGTGCAAGTGAACCACTTTGACAATCCACAAACAAAAAAAAAATCCAAACAAACTAATGATTTCTATCTAAAAAACCACTTCTGTTCTCCTGTACTAAATTTTGAAAACATCAAGATGAAGTAATAGAAAATCAAATGATGAGAAGCTCATCAATAATCAAAATATTCATAAAATAATTACCATCATGTTAAGATCCTTCGTTGATCAATATCTACATCCTACATCTTAGAAGAAAAAATCAAATCATCTAACAAAAAAAAAATCAAAAGGTAAGATAAGAATCAAGACTTATTTTAATACAAAAGGAAACATCATGGATTACCAAACAAATAAAAAAAGTAAAAGAAAAGCTTGACAACATTTTTTCAATAATAAAGACTTAACAACACGAAACTATCAATACTCTTATGATTTTTTACATTTACTAGTCATTTTGCCCTTTAGCTAGATAATTTCTTTGAATTAAATTACATAATTAGATTGAAAGATAAGTCATTTAAATGTCACAACAACCTTCTATAATTGATCTAAGAACATTGATGTATTGTCAATGATTGATAGAAGAAGTATTCACAAATGTATTTTTTTTTTCCCAAGAAAATAAAGAATCAAATGTAAACAAGTATAGAGTACCCTGTACCTATGCATGTGTAGGACTACTTGCTTTGAATGATAGAACTATGATATTATAGAAATTGATATAACAATGATTTTGTTAACTTAAAATTCAGGTTGAATACCTAAAGCATATTCCGCGTAACAATTTAAAATTTTCAACACTTTGAATGATCTTTATGGATGTCTGTTGAATTATTCAGACCAAACAATGGTTTATTCCACTCAAGATGGATACAACAATGTCCTCAATGTATCAAAAGTGAGTTGTAATGCTAAGGATGATTTCTGTTACTTGTGCCACTGTGAAATTACCTTGATAAATGGTACAAGATTTCTAAAATGGCAACTTTTCACCCAAAAATCATGTGTTGATTGAGCTTGATTTCCTTCAACTAGATATACTTCTAATTCAGTTCTAGCAAACCTATTCACTTTCCTCTGTACTCTTAATATCAACTCTTTTTTGGTGGCCACCATTATTCTTAAAACCTTCCCCTGTTCCATTATATAACCATAATTAGAAGTTTCTAATCAAGCACAATCAAATTCAATTACTTAAAGCAATCAAATTCAGAAACCAAATTTTGAGATAACAACATTCAAATCCTCTCTATACAGCACATTATCCATAAAACCTTCCCTTACTCCATTTTGTAACCAATAACCAAAAGTTTCAAATCAAGCACAATCAAATACAATTACTTAAGCAACCAAATTATAAGGTAACAACATTCAAATCCTCTCTACATAGCACGTTATCCTTAAAACCTTCCTCTGCTCCATTTATAACCAGTAATCAAAAGTTTCTAATCAAACACAATCAAATTCAATTACTTAAGCAAGAAACCAAATTCTAAGATATCAACATTCAAATCCTCTCCATATAGCATAGAAGAATATATTAGACAAAATCTCCTAACTAATCGATGCCTTCATGGTCAAGTAGCCAAATCGCACAGCCAATTCTCAAAGACAAATTAATTTGAGTGATAATCATCAAATGTCTCCAAAGTTTCTACCTATGATTTTTTCTCTCAAACTTTCTTTCTCTAAATTTCTCCCTCTCCAATACATCTCTTTTTCTCTTCCAAGCTATGTAATTTACAGTATGAACACACAACGGTCATATTACCGTTAAAAGCATTAAATTTCGAAAATCAACAAAACGGTATTGGTCCAGCATTGAGCATTTGCCATTGGTAAGAAAATGCTTTTACGTGTTCGCATGCAAGTGACCTTTCCCCATCGGTTCGGGTCGAGTATCCTTTAAGCCATGCCTTGTTCCTTTTATATAAACGGCCTCGCATTTACTAACTATAGGGGAAAGAGAAAGGCATGGCCTTCTATGCAGACTAATCTCTCTCCACTCGTGACTACCAATAAAAGACAAAAACATCCCCGTATCAAGCACTACAATAGGAGTGGATAAGAGGGGCTTTCTAATTGAGGGAGAAGTTCAAGGTTGTCTTTACGAGCATGGTAAGTGAAGTTCAAGGAGGAAGGCATATTGTTTAGGTGTGCAATTCATATAGTCAAATTCCTATCCTCTATGGTTTACCTTACTGAACACACCAATTTAAGGCAATACTTTCACGCCACGTGTTGAAAATTTTTCAATCCTTGCATTTTAAGAGAATTGAAAAGAAAATGTGAAATGATAAGGTTTGCTAACATGTGAAGTTGGTGGAATATGAACCTTGAGACTTCTAAGCTTAAAAAGGAGATATGTATGATATATGTTATAATTTAATGTATAAAATATGTATGTGTTTATATATGTATGTATATGTATTTTGATATATATGTCTTTGGAGGCAAGGGAAAGTGACAAGGAAAAAAAATAACATAAAATTATTTTCCTAATAATTGTAAAAATATTATTTAACTTCCTTCATAAATTAAAAAATACAAAAAGCACAAAAAATTTAAAATAAAAAATAAAAAACAACATAAAATTGTTTTTCTATTAATCATAAATATGTTATTCAAATTTTATTTATAAAAAAATCAAAAGCAATGCAAAAAAAAAAAACCTAAAAATTAAAAAAACAAAAAATGCAAAACACAAAAGAAAAGAACAAAAATTTAGAAAAAATAAAAAATCATAAAATATTTTTCTTAACAAAAATAAAGTAAATACTCAAAATATTAAAAATCAAGTAAAATTAAAAAAATCTAAGAAAAATAAAGTTACTAGAAGAAAATAAGAGAAAAAATTAAAAATACACAATAAAATTCTAAAAAGAAAACATATATGCAAGAAAAAATGAAAAAACTCAAAGAATTAAAAGAAAATAAGAAAAAAAGAGAAAAAAATTCAACAAAAATCATGACAATACATATGAAAAAACAATAGTAAAAATACAAAACTCTTTACAAAGTAAGAAAATAGGTTTTACTGAAAAAGAAAATAGTAAAAAATAAAATAAAAAAATAAGAAAAAATATATCAAGAAAAATAATAATAAAATATATAATATAATATAATTTAAAAAACAACAAAAAAAAAGTAAATAATTAAATAAACGCAAAAGAATAGAAAACTTAAAAAATAAAAAATGAAAAAATAATGTAAAATAATTGAAATCAATGCAAAAATCATAATATATTTTATAAAAAAAATTAAAAAAATTTGATTTGCATTGATCTTTTTAAAAAAATATAATAAAAATAAAATAAATCATATAATTAAAAATAAAAATATCCAAACTAAATAAATAAAAGTATGTGAAAAAATAAAATAAAATTCAAAAAATTAGATGAATAAAAAATAAAAAATAATAGAAAGTAAAAAAACAAAATAAGTTAACAAAATTACAACCCTTTGGAATCTGCATTGCCGACTTCTATGTTATATACATGTTTGGCAACTAAAGCCTGCCTCATAGGCCACATGGGTTTGCACGACGGATTGTTTTAAAATTTATGCTTTTAATATACAATAATAGATAAACATGGACAATCGAAAAGTCATGGCAGCATACTTTTGAAGGTTGAAAAATATGAGGGTTAACTCTTTCAGCTTTAAGAGTGGGAGATTTATATTAAAGAAAAATTTTGATCCGATTTTAAAAAGCCTATGATTCACCCGACCAGTTTGTGCACGTTCTTTTAAGAAGTCATATTGAACCATAAAAATAAAGGATAAAGGTGAATGTTAGAATGAGTGGCGAAAGACACACTATAAGTGTTAGAACGACAACAACACAATCAACATAAAGTTATCATAGCCGAAGACTAACAGCCAGAAGAAACAAAAAAATAGAGGAAAAAACCTGCAGGTAATTCAGCATTTCATCCATTAATGTGAAGACAAGTCATATTTGTGATGAAATAACATGAATACCCTTCGAACAAGTATATAGCACATCCACATATATAAACCTTATTTTCGATCACCCAATGCCCTTTTAATGGTGTCTCTATTTTGCAGATTCTTTACCAAAATATCTATATTTCACACTCATTAGGAGATTTCATCCTTATGCATCAACATCAAGCCACTAGACAGTTTTTAAGCTACATCAATAATTTTAAAAATAAAAATTATTAAATAATTTTTTAATTATATATATTATATAAAAAATAACTTAAAATTAAAAATAATTTTTTTTGAATGGCACTCAAATTGAAGGCCTAATGATCCAATGATCCAGTTCAAATAAAGGCTTAATAGTCAATTAATTAAATATTATAATAATCACATTAATCATCTTTCACGTGAATACTTTCCCTTTTCACTGTTAAAACCGAAACATTGTTAAACCAATGATGATTTGCAAATGACACTAGATGGGATAGAGGAAAGAAAAGAAACGTTTAGCAAGGTCGATTCTTAGGTAAGGACACCTAAGCAATATTCTAAGGCCCCATTTTTAAATTGGGTCCTATTTTAATTTTCAGGTCACTTAGGTAAAAGGTAGGTAATGAGCCATAAAACTGGTTCATGTTTCTATAGTTTGGTCTGTGATACTAGTAGAGCTCCGCAACTACCATATTCATGTAATTTGGTTAGGATGACACTTTTGCCAATTTTTCACCTTCTTCTCATCTCATAGGTTAGGTTATATTTAATTTGATCTGATTTAATGACCAATAAATTTCAGCTGTGATTTTTAGATAAAAAACATCGACACAACTTCAATCCCTACTTTACAATTTTTACAACTGACTATTACCAAAGCATTATCAACAAAATGATGGCACCAATACTTACAACTTTAACCCATTTAAGAACTTGCATTCCAATAATTCAATAGAAAGACTAAGATAGAGCTACGAAATTTAAAATCACTCATGAGATAAGATCTAATAGAGCACCTGTTAATGAGATTTCTTTAATGAAATTGATTAAAGCTTGCTACTTGTCATATATAAGTAAATACATATTTTTTACAAATTTAATTTTTAAACTTATTTTTAATTTATAATAAAAATAACTTTATAGTTTTTAAATTTTTATTTTAACTCCAATAATAATTTAATTTTTTACCATTTAAAATCTAATATTTTTATTGATTTCTAATATTTTTATTAATGGCAAGATAATGTTAGAAAAAATTCTTTTAATTAGTTATTATTTTCAATTAAAATTTAGATATATTGTTTATTTACATAATTATTTAAAATTTGTTGTATAATAAGTTTTTATGATGAAGATTGTTATTATTATAATTTTAAAATATATTTTAATTTAGTATACATTTTTTTGTATAATTTAGAAAAATTATTTACATTTAATGATAATAATTTTTAGAACAAGTTGTGCTATAATATATCAATTGTTTAAATTTATCTAATGAATCAAAAATCTAGAAAGAAGTTTTATAAAAAAAAAATGAAAACATTATTGCAAATGCATCTTACAATATTTTATTAACACTACATGTATCAATTTTTTTAAAATTAAAATTAATAAAAATTTACTGATATTTAATTATATAAAAAATTTTGCCTTCATATTGTTTATGTTCTTTTGAAATTTTGACTCATTCTTAGTGGTTAATCTTAAAGTATTTCTTATTTCTTATTTTTGCTTTGTGATATAAACCCTTGACACTACACTAGTAACGAGCTGTAAATGACTCACCCTATAAATTTTGATCTGTCCTAACCCCCAAAATTTCGCTCGTATTCCCGAAAAGCTATTTTATGTAAGATTTTTTTTGGTATGTCTATCTTTTTTTTCTTTGGATTTTTACCTTTTTTTATTTTCTTTCAGTCACTTAAGGGTTTTCTATATTCTTTTTACATATATTTTTTTATTTTGTTGGGTGTTTTTAATTTTTTTCTTATTTTCTTTTAGTAACCTTATTTTTCTTGAATTTTTTAAGTTTATTCATTTTTCATTTTTATATTTATTTTTATTCATTTTCTTTTATTTTTCAAAATAATTTTATGATCTTTTTTATTTTTGTATTCTTGTTATTTTTTGAGTTTTTCACTAATTTTTTTATGAACAAAATTTAAATAATATCTTTATCATTATTAAAAAAATAATTTTAAGTGATTGTATCTTTCCATTGATTCTCAATAATAAAAAGTACAAATTTTAAACATAAAATTAAATTTTGCAATTGTACTCTTTGACTACTTTAATTCAGTAAAATAATAAATATTATATCTCACCATGCGAGCACATTTTGTCCATAAGTGTGGACTTTACCCTTGCCCACAATGCAAATCTTGAGGAGTGTGGGGTCTACATGCAGACACATTCCAAAATCCACACTGCTGACTCTAATGCTGTTTGCACATGTGGACCTCTAGGCGGGGTTCGTGTGTGAACACACCTTGTAGTCCATAATGTAGACTCTGATGTTGTTCATACATGCGAACTTTGTGTGCGAACATAACTCGGAGTTCATAATATGGACTCTGATGTTGTTCGCACATGCAGACTTCTAGGCGAGGTATATGTGCAGGCATACCCCAAAGTCTACAATGCCGACACCGATGTTGTCCACACATGCAGACTTTTAGGCAAGGTCCACGTGTAAACCTCGAGGTACCCCACAATATAGACTTATGTTGTCCGTAATACAGACTTTGTGATTGTCCTTATTGTGGACTTTGAGGCTTGTCTGCATTATGAACTTCATGGGTGAGGTCCATATTGTGGACTCCAAAATGGTCCACCATGTAGACCTTAGTTGTTTGCAATATGAGCCTTATCTTCCACTTTCCTTATAAAACTTTCATCATTATTGTCTCGTATGTTGCGTGAGATAACCCTTGATTGATGCGTGTTTTGTTAAGAATTTAAATTTCTTTTAGCATCCTGCATTTGTTTTTTCATTGACTAAAGTTCAAGAATGTTAATCAAGGAATCCAATTATATGCTGATAAATAGATGATATTTTTTGGGTAGCATATGCAACATTTCAACAACAATTTTTCCAAATTATATACAAAATTTTCCAAATAAATAATAAAAACTATATGTATAGTTGAAACATTTGAGATGGAACTCAAGTTCCTGTCATTCTTGAACATACAATTTCAGGCATTCCTTGCACATCAAAGACAAATTGAGGGTGAACTTCAATAACATATTGATGAAAGAAATCGAATCATCATGAATAAGAAGTGACAACAATAAGTCTTCTTCAAAGGGTTGATCAATGGAAGCTTCTTTGAGCAGATAGCCAGAAGGCAAACAATCCTTCCATTGCTCACCTAAGAAGCCAAAAGTCAAGTCTGTTCAAATTCTAGGCATCGAATTAAAGGGCTTCCATGAATTATTTATTACTCTAATGTGGAATTATTCTTCTATCTAGAAAATTGAGCAGCATCCCACAATTCAATCCTAATACAAAAGGCAAAGAGAAGCACATTGAAAAAAAAAAAGGTCAAGATGCATAAAAAATTTAAAAGAAACAACCTTAATGATCATAAGTAACATTAAGATATTTTAATATTGAAAATTCCAAGTAACTCATAGCATTTTGTCAACATAAACCGTTGGTTAGAAATGTAGTCAAAAAGCAGATAAAGAGAGTGAATTTACTAAATGCATACTTGTTGCATGCTTTAAATGACAAAACTCCTAACCATTTCTTATGCACAAAGTGCTATGTGCAATAATGCTTTGCAATTGCAATCTCATCCCAGGAAGGATCGATAGAAAAATTCATATTAAATAGTAGGGACAATGGCACAAATTAACTTTTAAGGATAATAAAGAAGAATTTGTAAAAATCTTTTAAAGCAAGAAATTTAATAACTCATGCTAGCTTACTTTAATTCCACCAAGAAAAGGGCAATGGAGAGAGTTTTTAAGAAAAGACCAAAACTACATCCAAGTTCCCAAATTCAGATATATAAATACCAAGAATTTCTTCAAGGTAGGACAAATAAGTAAAATGGAAGCTACTTCTAGATAAGGTATTTTAAGTATAGGATTCTCCTCCACTCACAAATGCTATAGGATGGTAAAATTGAAACAAAATATATGTTTGTAATGAGAATTTATGTAAGAGTAACATTCTTTTAGCCCATAATAACACATCCTCACCATTCAATCTCCAATACTTCTATTATAAAATCATGTATATGAAATAGCATGCATAAAAAGTAAAATAACTTAAATATCTAACTAAATCCATTAGTCAAAACTCCAATAGTGATGATTGAGTGAAAAAACAACAAGACCAATTGCCTAGTTTTAGTTTTAGATTGTAAGAGCATATACCAAATTTAGAAGTTCGGCCGCCATTAACTATCAAAATTACAGCTCAAAGTTATACTTAATCATCATTATGAAATACATTTTAAAACAACTGATGAGCTAAATATTACGACCTTCCTATATAAGTACTGTATCTCAAACTTGTGAGCATGCATGCAAACCTATTTTAAATTGCATGGAAGTATTAGAATACATGTTTGAACATGTCTTATTGAATGCTTTGATCTTTTTCTTTCGTAAGACCATGAGCTACATTTTATGTGAAGCATGAAATGGTAGCAATATCAAGTAGTTTACTGAGCAACAAAAAAACAAGAGTGGACCATAAAGGCCAATGTCAGAAAAAGCATGCATAGCAAATCAGGTATGTGATAGAGGTTAACAAACATAAAGGATAACAACTAAGAGTAGGGAAACAAGACAGAGTAGAGGCAATACTAACCTTAAAAAGTAAAAAGAGAGAATGAAATGAGTTAAGGTTGGTTTGGCCACTAGAAGTTTGTGTTTTTTATACTAACCTCACGGACTGGCAAGTATGGGAAGCCCATCAGAGTTGATATTTTGTTTTTACTGGCAGCTAAAACTTGTGAACAAATTAATAAATAAATGGATTTAGTTATGATTAGAAGACAAATAAATAAGCAATCATACAACTAAAATAGAAAGAATACCTGTAGTCTAGCTTAATTGGCCATTGAAAGAGACTTTAATTTATTTTGAGCAATAGAAAAGAACTAAAGGGGAGAACAGATTCACACCAAATCAATAATTATTCTGACATGAATCAAGAAGGCCTAAAGCTTTCAATGACCAAAGCAGGAAAAACTTTTAAAGCCTTACCTCTAAGTTACACAGCTGAATCAGGCTTGCAAGTAAAGTGATTTGACTTCTAACAAGATACAGTTGCTACAAAAGTGATACGTGGATGAAGATCCTATTAGATGATGAACTCTCTTTTTACTGAGAGGACAACAAAAATGAAACCACATAAACCTCTAGTGCTTTGCAATTCTCAAGCGGTTCAAATCAAGGCCTTTTAAGATCATTTAAAATCAAAACAAGAATTTGGCAAGAAAATAGTCGTACAAATCATCTATTAGCTACTTGTGACAAATCTATGAACATAATAAATAAGCTTATGGTAAACATTAAGAACCAAGAATGTATCAATTTAAGGGTTGTTCAATATCTTTAAACAAATAACAATAACAAAAATGGTGACAGCAACTTCATAACAAGGATAAGAGCAAGTCTTGAGCTAATAAACCTTCACTTGCTTAAGCATCTCAGCTCCTTCAAGTGTAGATAATAGATTGTTTCTGAGATAAACAAACTAAAAATATGACTATTAGCTTCAAGAAACTACTATAACTAATTGAAACAGATAAAAGAAAATTGTTATAAGTGATAATATGCATCTATCTTCATTATATCCATATCAATATTTGAAAATTTTCTTTTTTAAGTAGGCATGCTAAAGCAAGCAGTAATCAGTGACATACTTCAAGATTGAGGATAGCATATCTGTTTCACGCATTTACTTTTCTCAAATTATTAACAAAACTATTAGAGAAACATGACATCAACTACCACTTCTCTGATAATTTTAGGCAAATAACTTCTCTAGTATATAAACAAAAAACCAATAAGGCAAGAAACATGCACATAATATCCATCATTCATATAGTCAATCCCCAAAGCCAATATCAAAGCACAATATAAAGACCAATAGTGTTAATTTAATATCAAAATATATTTTTAAATTTCATGCTTAAGCTATTTATAGACAATTACAGGGGAAGTATTTCTAAAAAAACCAGTGCATGCCCTAAATTTTTTAAATGCTAATGCTATCGAGAATACTTACTTGTACTTGTAAAATAAGAGCACCAAAATCATGAAATTCTTAAGAATTGGAAATAATACATGTATTTATATAACATTTACGAATGCAAATGTGTATGTATTTAGATATGAGTGTATGGATGAATTCATGGATGCAAATATGTGTATGCATGCAAAAAAATTAGATATGATATGTGGGAAAAAGAAATTAAACAATGAAGGACATTCATAGGGGCTATACTAGTTACTAAATAAAGTGCAAACCTTGAAAAGTCACAAACACCTTACATTGTTAAGACATTCTCCCAACATAGCCAAGTGGAGGCAAATCTAATGATAAAAGTACTTGACCACACGACTTGCCACATGATATTAGATAAGAGCATATGACATCAAACATAGCTCCTTTTCTTCAAATGAGTAAAGTCCTTACTCAAAATGATGAATGGTTAAAAGAAGCCACACTAGTCAACAAATTATGAATTGTCACAAAACGAAAGTTTATATTCACATGATGCTTACACAATAAGAGGATCCATGCAAAGCTGACTAGTTATAATAAAATCAAGTTGTGAATTATTCATTGTCATATAAAATTTCATAAAGAAGTGTCAAACATGAGCCTTTCTAAAATAAAATGAAGGATCATATTACCTATTAGAAGGGGCTGATGCAAATGTTCTTCTTATCTTGAAATTGAAACACAAAAATAAGTATCACTTAATAAAAAACCTCACAAAAATGCAATGAAATGATGTGTGAATATTAAGTAATTGTCTTTCCTCATACTTAAGCAAATACAAGTTTAAGTCCGTAAGCGATTGGCCTGGAAGGAACAAACTTTTTATAACTTATTAAAACTTAAAGTAGATAACAATGATAACTTCAAGTAAAAACATAACTATAACAATGATTGAGAAAACACAAAATTAAATAATAAAGAGATAAGTACTTATCCACACAACTACACCTCTTTGCTAATCATATTGATCAAGCATAATTCTTTAGTTAAGTAAAACATCTTATGAAAAAAAAAATTATGCGTTGTGCACCCTTAGTAACAATAAAGATATATACCCTATCATTTCTCTCACAACCTATCAATTCTCTTACACCTTAATCACATTCAATGGCTGCAAAAATTCTTCATTACCTACATAAACTTTTAAGATGAATAGTAAAAGCAATCATAATTAGAAATACTAATATTTTTCTGCTTTTAGTCTGCCTCAGCCTTATGCTGTGAGAAGGACCAAATAAGCATGTGAAATCCACATAATAAAAAGGATAAAGAAGAATCATAATCTAAAGCAAATTTCTCCATTAAACCTATGCTCACTACCTAATCGGAGACACCGTGATTAAATACTAAAAGCCATAATCCTAACATCTTGAATCCTAACGACAATCCTCCATTTGCTAACTTAGTTGTTTATTTCCATTATCCATTATGGTAAAAAGACCTAAGTTGCATGACATGCATCACATTCAATAATGGACAAGCTTGTTAATCAACATTCAGTGCTAAATTATTAGTTTTTCAAGATAAAGGAATCTAAATTAAAGAATTATATATACCTCTTCCTTACTCGCTCTTTTAAGCTCTAATGTAGCAGAGTGCCTCCCCCTTAGTGCTTCTAGCTCTACACATATAATGACTAAAATATGCAGTTACCACAAATTATCAAATCTACAACAGTCAAAACATAGCCCTAAAATAAATAGTGCAACAGTATCTACATACAAGAGTTGAAAAAATGTTATAACCAAACGAGACATATATGATGCAATTTCCCTATCCTTTTGAGAAGATGTTGCTTCAAAAGCAATATGGATTATCCCATGCAAATACCAAAGAAAAAAGTTTATTTCGTATAATTGCATAATTTATTGAATATTAAAATAAGAGTGTTCAAAGATCTCTCTTGCTCAAAAACTTCATCAAAGAATGTATATACAATTACGTACAAAACAAGCTAAAAGACATGCAAACAAGAATATTACAAGATTAAAAACAAGAGATAAAAAAAAAAAAGCCTTTTTTTGGTTGCATGCAAAGAATAGAGCAACATGCAAATAAGATGAGGGGTTCCAAGAAGGATCTAGAAATACTATAAATACATACAATCGGATAACACTTACCAGTAGTTGGGTATTATTTAATTTGTTATTCTCCATGAGAATATCAACTTCAAAGAAAAAAGGATTAACTGGATTAAAAAAGAAAAGTGATCGAAAAATTAGCCTTCATTAAAATAAAGAAAAATAAAAAGAAAAGTTCAATTTATATGCTCAGAAACAAAAGTAGAATCATTACCTAATTTATTAGATGTTAGATCAACAGTCCGCACAAGTTTATGCAGCTTAAAAACTACATCATGAAATGTATATAAAAATACATACATAATAAAGTAGATAGGCAAGTTATAGATTGAAAACAAGAGAGAGAAAGATTGTTTATTTTGGTTGCATATAAAAGAACAAGGTAGGCCTCATATTGATTGATGCCTATCAATTTCTTGACTCTATATAATTGTAACTTACCAAAAAAAATAGAAACATATCTCATCGAAACAAATCTCTAAAGCAATTGATAGAATTAGTGAGAAGTCATCTATCAATAAAATAACATTTAAAAATGATGACTCACTCTTTTCATTTTTCTATTAAATAAAAAAGATAATTCACAAGATTAGTATCAATAGTAACCTAAAGTTGCTTAAAAAATGTGATGTGTTTTTAAAAAGGATCCACAGTTGCTATGAACAGACTTAATTGGATAGTTGCATATTAATTTAATTTGCTGATCTTCATTAAAATATCAAATGCAAAGAAAGAAATAAGAACATGGTTAAATAATAGAGGTGACCAAAAGAAAGATGAACTTGGTTGAAATAATAAAAGTGACAAGAAAATTAACTTTTGTTAAAATAAAAAAGTTTAAACAAACAAGTTCATTTTGTATACTGAAAGAGAACAGTGAAAGCATTGCCTCATTTATTGTGCATTAAATTATGAGTTCTTTGAAAAAACTTCATCAGGCAATGTATGTCACATACATAAACAAAGAGGATAAGTAAACAAATAGATTATTTTGGTTGACCCAAAAAAATCAAGTAGGCCTTGTTTTGCTTAACGATTATCCATTTCTTGGTTGTATATAACTGTCACTTCTACACAAAATCAACGGTTATGACTCCAAGAAGATGTATAACTAGTGAAGAAGTATTTCACTAACTAAAATACGTTCACAAATGATGGCTAACTCCGTATATTTTTTGATTCTAGTTAAAGAGTTACACATAAAAAAAAACAATTCAAAATATTAAAACACTAACCTTCTTGGTGACATTGAAACTGCATGATAAGTTGTGGTCACAAGGTTTGAAAGGTGAGGTCTTTTCAAATAAGATCTACAAACACAATAAATAAACACAATTAGACAATACTTACCAAGTGTAATTTGCTGAGCTCTATGATAAATCCTAGTAAGGAACAAGCAACAGAAGGCCTAACTTGAAAGGTTTCAATCACAAGAAAGATTACTTGATGAATAAGAATGAGTTCATCCAACAAACAACGATAGGCCTAATACTGAAAGAAAATGAATATAAAGTTATGAATCTACCATAACAACATTCCAAAGATCTCGTCAACTTTCGTAGAAAGAATAAAATTAGAGGAACTTTGAGTATGCATGATTGTATGCAAAGACCTAAAAACATCTTTACCTAGTTCCATAACATCACAATTAAACAACCCCTCAGCTGCTTCAAAAATAATGGGATGACTTACACCTCTTAGGCCATATATACTGGCACTTTTTATAGAAAAAAGTCAGTAGGAAACTAGAAATATGTTCATACCTCAAATTTCGCTGCTTTAATCAAGCTTTTGCTTCACTTCTTTATAGACATCAAGCTTTACAAGTTAATAAAAATGAAAAAATAAGCAAAAATCACCAAAGAAGGTACAATCACGTAAATCCTTATAGAACATCTAAGAGTTGTACAATACATTTTCCTTCTAGATGTGTGAATGAAAAAAAAAAATGGAGAAAGAAAAGAATGAGAAAGAACAATAAAAGGTTATGAGGACAAGAATATCCAATTATGTTACAATTGGTCTTTATTGCATAAAATAATTAAAACATTTAACTTATGAGGGTTAATCAAAGGCCAATGGTTTAGAGCATCAGTTGCAATACACTCAAGAACTTAGTAGTTGAAGTCAACAAAATTACCAAATGGCATACACAAATTTGCATAACCGTTCTTGAAATAGTGAACATCAAGAAAATTGTTTACAAAAAACCTGCATGCTAGTTGCCAAAATGTAAAACTATAACGAACAACGATATCTAAACTCTTAACCACTTAATTCCTTATGTTGAAATATAGAATAAGGTATATAAACTAAAAAAAAATTGTAAAACAGGTTTGTTTTTAGATACTATAAAACATCATAACAGAACATGAATATTCATTATAGGATACTAAAAAGATTTTACCTAGAAAAGGGAAAGAAAAAACCCATAAAAACAAGGATATTGGCCTGCACATTATCAACAGCGATTGGTTCTATTAATGTAGAAATAGGTTAGCCCACAACGCCATCCTCTGCTACTAAAGTGTAGACAGCCACCAGTCTGTACCCACATCATCAACATTAACTTCATGCATCTTCCCTGTCTTTCGTGCAGCATCATCAAATCATCGAGATTAGACAAACAGGAAGCTGTACTATCTAATTACCTATGAGCTATCAATACGAAAATTGAATCTTTTTAGGGAAGTTGCCAAATGATAAGAGGATACTAATAGGAAAAACAATGATTCAAAAGCTACAATATCTAATAAAGTAAGATATTTAGATAATAAAATACACTTCAGAAATGAAGGAAGAGAAAAGGAAAAGAACAAAGCACCTAGAGCCCAACAAAGAAAAAGTTTTAATCATTTCATTTCATATCATGTTTACCCATGTCATACATGCCATAACAGTGGCAGCAAGACAAAAGGAACTTAGTCATCCAATAAATAGGATCACAGAGAAACAGGATCCTTTGCTGATTGACAAACTTGAACCATATGGATTACTAAAAGTTGAGAAATTGTTATTTAACCATAAATTTCATTCAACAGAGAAATGTCAATAGAGAACACTTCACAACAAGTAGTGAAATGAATTACTGAATTTCTAGTAAGTTGATAACAAGATAGAAATTGAAGGATTTATCATACTTGGAATGGAGATAAGATCAGAACTTCTAACCATAGATCTAAGCCATTGAATTCTAGTTTGCCCCCCTTTCTTCCACTATAAATGCCAAAACAGTATATAAATAGGTGAGGAAACCCTCCCTTCAATCTCTAGCTTATTTATATGAGGAATTCCTGAAATTAAACAAATACATAAATAATAAAATATAAGGACAATATTGATAGAATTTATGAGAAAATGATCACTTTATCATACAAAGTAACCAAGCACGAGATCATTTTTGGTGAATGAAGGAGAAAATAATAAATCAAGTTAGCATAATTAGGACCAACTAAACAAAGTTCTCTAGCCAAAAGGCTCACATTGACAACAACAGTTAAATTATATCAAATATTATCTTGATATGAAGAGAGATATTTTAGATTTCAAGTACTTCAACCTTCTTCAGAACATAAATATTACGAGATAGGAAATGATCCTCATGTCTATAACTACCATCGTGATTTTCATTATGACAAAAACACATGAAAACCATTTAAATGTGAATCAATAATAAGTAAGAAAAGCTGAAAAAAAACTTTACGTTAATTGAAAGTTTTGAAGACTTAGGACTAGGAAAAGTAGGACATAAGCTACATGGTAATTTTTTTTTAATAAAGAAACATAGTATTTCCTTCTAGTAAGTTAGGAATCAATTTCAAAATGTCGAGGCAGCCAATAGTAACAATAACTCATGATATGATCACCCAGTGGTTATCTAAGAATAAAAGCAATGGAAACAATAAATATGAATTAATTTTTTTAATTCTAACCAAAAAAATACTAGTGTGAAAGCATACCTTCATGTGTGCCCTTGCTTCAAATTAATGCAAATGATGTGACATCCCTGCCATATAAGAAAACTTCATGGTTAACAAACTTAGAGCTTGAAATTCTTTTCACTATGTTATAGTTCTATTATATTACGTTCAAGCACAATTAGTTGGTCCTATTAATTAGCTTAGAAACCTTCATGAAAATTAACAACAAGCCAAAAAATTTGTAGATGCGTCAAACTAGCAAACCTAGATGATTCAATATTTTTAAAATTATTGTAAGAAATATTAAGACACTGTTTATGTACTTTAGGCTCACCTGTTTCATGACTGATAGGCAACATGTGTAAGAAGTCTAAACTTTGAATTTAATCTGTATGACTTTTTTAACTCATAAACACAAATAACCTAGAAACATAATCACCAAAAAAGATATAATGATTAGATGCCACATAACAGATTTCTTTGGAGAGTGTAATAGATAAAACAAAGAAACATAAAAGCTAAATACCTTTCTAGTTCTCTCTAAGTTAAATTTTGTCATCCAAGGCCCCATTGTTAAAACTAAATTCCTAGCACTGTTAGGTAATTATGGTAATGAAAAGGCAACCATTGGTGTTGAATCAACAAAAAAAAGATTTTAGACATAAGGATAGACATTGACAAAAAACAAAGGAATAAAGGATTAATTATAGCAAAGCATTACAAGATAAGATCAACTTTCTTACTCCGTTTGCATAAATCACAATGGCAAACACAAATATATGTAGATTATTATTAAGTAACAAGACCTACTAATGTGATATTTAGTCATCAAGCATAAGCCCACGTATGATCATCCTCGATTCTCTCATCTTCTTTTGACAAAACATTGTTGCTATTTTTATCCTCGAATGCCCCCATGTACTACAAGTTTCATTGGATAATATGATCAAACCAACCGTAAAGTCTTTTCCATCAATTACACAACAATAACCCAGAAATTTACTAGCTATTATTACCTTGTTAGCGAGGAGGCTGAATATGTTCAGGACTGGAAGTAAGTAAGTTATAGAGTTATAGAGTCAAAAGTTATCCACAAAGCAAACATTAGTATCTATTGTGTTGACGAAAAGGTTTTACATGAGCACAATAATGGACAATGTGAGACAAGGGAAGAACATGAAGGACAAACCTTCTTTTGGACTACAGGCAACAGAATGAGATAGACACAGAGCTTCTTTGGAGTCTACAAAAGGAGGATTAAGTAGTAGAAGATAAGGACAAATGGTCTTCATAGCCACAAAATTTTAACAGGAATCAAGAGATGTAATAAAACATGGCTTTTAAGGAAATGTACTGCTACGTATCCAATAATAATATTTGTCTTTATATTCATAAATGTAGTTTCTTCAGTTTTTTTGTATCTCTGAGTCAAACAAATCAGGATTAATTGAGATATGGATAAAGGTCACCTAAATGACCCAGGCATGAAGGCAAAGTTGAAGAAACTCCATGGCCAGCTGAATCTTCACATGGTTTTGTGTTTTATAAGATACACTGTCAACATCACCAAAAATTTACATACGTGATACAGCAAATGACAAGGCTATGCCACTTAAGAACACAAAGAATCTCCCATTTTTTCAATGAAGTTACCTTAACAAAAAGTGCAAGGCATATAATCCACTTCAGTTACTTTTATGAAGCACACAAGCAAGCATGGATTTTGAAGGAATGCATGCCTCAAAAGAAATTGAGTTTAGTGTATCCATGTAGGTATGGCAATAATTCTTCAATTTCAATCCAAGAACTAGAAAAACTCATGTTTTTCTTGATTTAGCTACAGTTTGTAGATTCTACCTCTGCCAAAAAAATGTTATAAATAGGCCTACGATCTGAGAACCTTGTTTCCCCACAAACATAAGATAATTGATTCAAGCCTCTCCGATACCATAGTATACGATCACACCTAGATGGAAAGGGTATAATCAAACACTAACTTTACTAGAATTGGACATATAATATCGTCCACATTTTTTCAAAAGCTGAGAATCATATAATACAAGGCTAATATGATTTCACATTGAACTAAGATTTTGCTAAAAAAAACTTCTTCAGGAAATGTATATGCAATTACATATATAAACAAAAAGGATAAGCTAACAAGCAGATTATAGGTTGAAAACAAAAGGGAGAAGATTGCCTTATTTTGATTGACCTAAAAGAATCGAGCATGCCTTCTTTTGGTTGATGGCTATCAATTTCTTGGCTCTATAGAACTATCACTTATACTTAAAATCAATAGTTGTGACTCCAAGAAAATGTATAACCAGTGAAGAAGTCTTCCATCAATAAGAAAACGTTTACAAATGATGGCTAACTCCATTTCTTTTTGGATTCCAGTAAAAAAGTGACACATAAAAAAGATAATTCAAAATATTAAAATACTAACCTCCTTAGTGACATTAAGACTGCATGATGAGTAGCTATCACAGGTTTTGAAAGGTAAGATATTTTCAAATAAGAAATAATAAATAAACACAATGGATAACACTTACCAAGTGTGATTTGCTGATCTCCATGGTAAATCTTGGTAAGGAACAAGCAACAAAAGGCCTAAACTGAAGGTTTTCAATCACAAAAAATATTGCTTGATAAATAAGAATGAATTCATTAAACAAACAACAAGAGGCCTAATACTAAAAGAAAATTAATATAAAGTTATGACTCTACCATAGTAGCATTTCTAATATCTTATCAACTTTTATAAAAAGAATAAAATTAGAGGAACTCTAGGCACACATGATTGTACGCAAAGACCTAAAAACATCTCTACCAGTTCCACAACATCACAATTGAACAGACCCATAGCTGCCTTGAAAATTACAAGATGACATACACCTCTTAGGCCATATGTACTAGCATTGGTTATAAAGAGAAAAGTCAGCAAGAAACTAGAAATATGTTCATACTTCAAATTATACTATTCTGATATCAAGCTTCTACTTCACTTTTTTATGAACATCAGGCTTTGCAAGTAAATAAAAATTAAAAAAAAAAGCAGAAATCACCAAGAAGGTACAAACACATAAATCCTTATAGAACATCTAGCAGTCCTATAATCCATTTCCCTTCCTAAAGTGTGAAGGAAGTTTAGAAAAAAAATTAAGGAAAAAAGAATAAGGAAGAATAAGAAAAGTTTATGGGGATAAGAATATCTAATCATGTTACAATTGGTCTTTGTTGTACAAAACAATTCAAACATTTTAACTTACAATGGTTAATCAAAGGCCAATGGTTTGGAGCATTAGTTGTAATACACTCAACAACTTACCAGTTGAGGTCACCAATTACCAAATGGCATATAAATTTTCGCACGACTGTTCTTGAAGTAGTGAACATCAAGAAAATCGTTTACATAAAACCTGCATGCTAGTTACCAAAATGTAAAACTAAAAAGAATAGTAACATCTAAACCCTTAACCACTTAGTTCCTTATGTTGAAATATAGAATAAGGTATATAAACTAGAAGAAAGTTAAAAAATTTATTTATTTCTAGATGCTCTAAAACATCATAATAGAACTTGAACATTCACTGTAGGACATTAAAAAGATTTTGCCTAGAAAAAAAAAAGAAGAAAACCATAAAAAGAAAAGATATTGCTCTGCACATTACCACTAGTGATTCATTACGTTGATGCAAAAATAGGTTGGCCCTCAACACCATTTTTTTCTTATTGAAGTGTAGATAGCCACTAGTCAGTACACCCACATCATCAACATTAGCTTCATACATCTTCCCTGTCTTTCCTATAGCATCATCAAATGAGTCTGTATGAAACTTTTAAGGATAAGGACTGCAGTTCTAGTTAATTATTTCTAGGAAAATACCTAATCTGTGTGGTAGAAGCATGTATAAGTTTAGCTAACAAAATATAAATGGAGCCAATAGCATATTAAAAGGCACTTGATAAATAAATACTAGAGCTGACAATGAACTGCAAAAAAAAAAAAAAAAAAGTTGAAGTAACCCAATTTCCTTATTCTCATGTAACCACTCAAACTTGTTAGGGCCCTCTTTACCCCCACAGTATTCTCCAAATCCTTTTATAATACTTCTTTCAAAAACATCTTTGGTAATTCAGACATTACTAACAAATGGACTAGTTGCCATCAGGTAATATAATCACTTTCTCATCCATCATTACCATTTTTAAGGGTCCAAAAAGATTATAAATGAAGTATGTTCAAATAGTTGCAGAGAAAAACACACATTGGCTATGAGACTTAATAAAAACCAACCTTTAAATTTCAATGAGATAGTATCAAAACAAACAATTGGTGTCAGATCAAAAAGGCAAACACAATGCACATGCATTCAGAGACACACAACCGCATGGAGTAATAACACGTAAATATATGCATGCACAGAGAGACATGCAAAAGTAACACTAACACTCAAGCAAAACAGAATAAAATAACATAAATTTAACAAATTTAAAGAAGATTATAAATCGTAATTTTGCATGATTCACTTACACAATAACAATCAACGTTATCCCCAACCCACGCAATCCAAATATACTATCCTTGTCAGCTCACTTTCAGGAAAGCATCTCCATTCATCCAAGCCCTTAGCCACTTAATTCCTTACATTGAAATGCAGAATAAGGTATATAAAATAAAAGTAAGTTGCAAAACTAGTTTGTTTCTAGATGCGCTAAAACATCATAATAGAACTTGAATATTCATTATAAGGCATTGAAAAGATTTTGCCCAGAAAAGGAAAATGAAAAAGCCACATGACAAGGTTATTACTCTGTACATTACCAACAGTGATTGGTTTTGCTGATATAGAAATAGGTTGGCTCTCAAAACCATGTTCTCTTATCGGAATGTAGGTAGCCACAAGTCTCTACCCTACATCATCAACATTAGATTCATACATCCTCGTTGTCTCTCTTGCAGTATCATCAAATGAGTTTATACAAAAATAAAACTTTTAAAGAACCAACGGATATAATACTAGTTAATCATATCTAGAAAAATATCTAATCTATTAGGTAAAACCGTGTCATAAATTTAGCTAACAAAATATAAATAGAACCAATAGCATATTAAAAGGCACATGATAAAGAAATACAAAAGTATATAATCAATTACAGAAAAAAAAAATTGCACTAACCTAGTTTCCTTATTCTAATGTAACCAATCAAACTTAGTATGCCTTCCTTACTACAAAGTATCTTCAAATCACTTGATAATATTTTCTTTAATGCCATCTCCGATAATTTGGAGATTATGTAAGATGAAGAAGCTGTCACTACGTAACATAATCATTTTTTCATCAATTTAGTTATATCTAGAAAAATATATAATCTACGAGGTAAAAGCGTGTCATAAATTTAGTTAACAAAATAGAAATGGAACCAATAGCATATTAAAAGGCACACAATAAATAAATACCAGAGCATATGATCAATTACAGAAAAAAAAATTACACTAACCTAGTTTCCTTATTCTAATGTAACCAATCAAACTTGGTATGCCCTCCTTACTACAAAGTATCTTCAAATCACTTGATAATACTTCCTTTAATGCCATCTCTGATAATTGGAGATTATGTAAGATGAAGAAGCTGTCACTACGTAACATAATCATTTTTTCATCAATTATCACCATTTCTAAGGGTTAAAAAAGATTAAAAATAAAGAATGTTCAATAGTTGCAAAAAAAAAAACACACACTAGCCTTGAGACTTGATAAAAGCCAACCCTTAAATTTCAATGAGATAATATCAGAACAAGCAGTTGGCATAATTAATTAGATTCAAAAGGCAAACACGAGGCACAAGCATACAGAGACATAAACCACGTGGAGTAAGAACATGCACATATATGTATCCACAGAGAGACATGCAATAGTAACACTAATACTTAAGCAAAACGGAAAAAGAAAATTAAAATAAATTTGACAAAGTCGAACAAGATTAGAAATAGTCACTTCGCATGATTCACGTACGTAACAACCTATGGCAGCCTCAGCACATGTAATCCAAATATACTATCCTTGTCAACTTAGGTTCAGGAAAGCATCTCCATTCATTCAAACCCTCAACCACTTAATTTGTTATGTTGAAATACAAAATAAGGTATATAAAATAAAAGAAAGTTGTAAAACTGGTTTCTTTCATGATGTTCTAAACATTCATAACAGAACTTGAATATTCACTATGGGACATTAAAAAGATTTTACCTAGAAAAAGAAAAGGAAAAGCCACAAAACAAGGTTATTGCTTTACACAATACCAATAGTGATTGGTTCTGCTGATGCAAAAATAGGTTGGTTTTCAAAATCATCCTCTCCTACTGGAGTGTAGGTAGCCACCAATATATACCCCACATCATCAACATTAGATTCATACATCCTCCCTGTCTCTCCTACCACATCATCAAATGTGTCTGTACAAAAATAAAACTTTTAAGGAACCAATAGATATAGTACCAGTTAATTGTATCTAAGAAAATATCTAATTTTTGAGGTAGAAGCATGTCATAAATTTAGCTAACAAAATATAAATGGAACCAATAGCATATTAAAAGGCATATGATAAATAAATACCAGAGCATGTGATCAACTGCAGAAAAAAAATTATACTAGCCTAGTTTCTTTATTCTAATGTAACCACTCAAACTTGCTAGGGCCTTCTTTACCTACAAAGTATTCTCTAAATCCCTTGATAATACATCCTTTAATGGCATCCCCGATAATTCAGAGATTACTCACAAATGGAGGAGCTACCACTATGTAACATAATTATTTTTTCATCTATTATCACCATTTCTTAGGGTTTAAAAAGATTAGAAATAACAAATGTTCAACAGTTACGAAGAAAAACACACACTAGCCTTAAGACTTGATAAAAACCAACCCTTAAATTTCAATGAGATAATATCAGAATAAGCAAT
The DNA here is from genome assembly GCA_021397835.1 of Moringa oleifera. Lineage (NCBI taxonomy): Eukaryota > Viridiplantae > Streptophyta > Magnoliopsida > Brassicales > Moringaceae > Moringa > Moringa oleifera. The sequence goes on from JAJFZO010000695.1 coordinate 285,129, forward strand.
TGGCATACTTAATTAGATCCAAAAGGCAAAAACAAGGCACAAGCATACAGAGACATATAACCAAATGGAGTAAAAACATGTACATATATGTATCCATAGGGAGACATGCAAAAGTAACACTAACACTCAAGCAAAACAGAAAAAGAAAATAAAATAAAAATGACAAAGTCAAACAAGATTAGAAATAGTTACTTCACATGATTCACGTATGCATCAACAAGCCATGGCAGCCTCAATACATGCAATCCAAATATACTGTCCTTGTCAGCTTAGGTTCAGGAAAGCATCTCCATTCATCCAAACCCTCAACCACTTAATTCATTATGTTGAAATACAGAATAAGGTATATAAAATAAAAGAAAGTTGTAAAACTTGTTTCTTCATGATGTTTTAAACATTCATAATAGAACTTGAATATTCATTGTCAGACATTGAAAAGATTTTACCCTAAAAAAAGCCACAAAACAAGGTTATTGCTCTACAAATTACCAACAGTGATTGGTTTTATTGATGCAGAAATAAGTTGGCCTTCAAAACCATCTTTTCTTACAGAAGTGTAGGTAGCCACCAGTCTGTACCCCACATCATCAACATTAGATTCATACATCCTTCCTGTCACTCCTACAACATCATCAAATGAGTCTGTATAAAAATAAAACTGTTAAGGAACCAACAGATATAGTACCAGTTAATTATATCTAAGAAAATATCTAATTTATGAGGTAGAAGCATGTCATAAATTTAGCTAACAAAATATAAATGAAACCAATAACATATTAAAAGGCATACGATAAATAAATACTAGAGCATATAATCAACTACAGAAAAAAGTTACACTAACCCAGTTTTCTTATTCTCATGTAACCATTCAAACTTCAAGTACTCTCTCAATTCTTTGATAACACTTCCTTTAACGAAATCTTCAATAATTCGAACATTGCTGACATAATCATTTTTACATCTATTATCACCATTTCTAAGGATTTGAAAAGATTAGAAATAAAGAATGTCAAACAGTTGCAGAGAAAAACACATATTGGTTGTAAGACTTGATGAAAACCAACCTTAAATTTCAATGAGATAATATCAAAACAAGCAATTGGCATACTTAATTAGATAAAAAAGGCAAACACAAAGCACAAGCATACAGAGACACACAACCACATGGAGTAATAATATTTACATATATGTATCCATAAAGAGACATGCAAAAGTAACACAAACACTCAAGCAAAATAGAAAAAAAAAAAAACATAAATTTGACAAAGTTAAAGAAGATTAGATATAGGTACTTTGCTTGATTCACATGTGCAATAACAATCTATGGTAGTCACAGCACACGTAATCTAATTATAGTATCCTTGTCAGTTCAGCTTCAGGAAACCATCTCCATTCATCCAAACCCTTAACCACTTAATTTCATATGTTGAATTACATAATAAGATATATAAAATAAAAGAAAGTTGCAAAACTTGTTTGTTTCTTAATGTTCTAAAACATCGTAATAGAACTTGAATATTCAAAAAAGAAAACAAGGTTATTACTCTGCACATTATCAATGGTGATTGGTTTTGCTGATGCAAAAATAGGTTGGCCCTCAACATCATCCTCTTTTATTGAAGTGTAGATAGCCACCAGTCTGTACCCCACATCATCAACATTAGATTCATACATCCTCCATGTCCCTTTTGTAGCATCATCAAATGAGTCTATACAAAAATGAAACTTTTATCCCACGAGAAATTAACATGGAAGCCATTTTTAGCTTCACTACTAAGTATCCAATAATAACATCTACCTTCTTGTCTATAATTGTAGTTTTTTAGATTTCTTGTCTCTAGGTTAAACAAATTATGGTCAATTAAGATATTGATAAAGCTCACCTAGATGATTGAGGTAGGAAGGCAAAGTTCAAGAAACTGCATGTCCAGTTGAATTTTCACCTCGTTTTGTGTTTTACAAGGCACACTGTCAACATCACCAAAAATTTACATCTGTGATATAGTAAATGACAAGGTTATGTCACTCAAGAACACAGAGAATCTTTCATTTCTTCAATAAAGTTACCTTAAAAGAAGAGCATGGCATATAGCCCACTTTAGTTACTTTTATGGAGCACAACATAAGCAAGTGTGCATTTTGAAGGAGTGCATGCCTCAAAAGAAATTGAGTTTGGAGTGTCCATGTGAATGTTGCAATAGTTCTTCAACTTCAATCCTAGAACTTGAATAACTCATACTTTTCTTGATCTGGCAACAGTTTATAAATTCCTTCTCTGCTAGAAAGATGCTATAAACAGGCCTATAATTTGAGAATCTTGTTTCCCCACTAACATAAAATAGTTGATTCAAGCCTCTCCTATACCATAGTATAGGATCACATCTAGATGGAAAGGGCATAATTAAACATTAACTTTACCAGAATTGAATAGATAATATCATCCACATTATTTCACAAGCTGACAATCATGTAATACAAGACTAATATGATTTCATTGTCAGAGACGTGAAGAGTGTGAGATTACCATGCAGGCGTTCTTCGCTTCTCCTTTGGATGGCTATCATCACCTGCATATTTGTCTAAATATTTGAATATTTATAGGTGGGAGAAAAATATATCTTCCCTTCATTCCATCCCTCAAACCATCAAAAACTATCAAGTTTTAGATTTATCACATTTAAAAGTTGATTCAAAAAATGATTCAGGAAGAACATCACAAATAAATAAAAACATGCCTGGTTGTTTTCTAACAATGGTCTCCAATTATGCATCTTAACAAGAGCCTTTGCAGAGTAATAAGATAGTGCAATCCCGTAATTCAAGTCACCCATTAAGTCTCTAACTCTAAGAAATTAAAAAGTATCTTGTTTCCAAGATAACCCATTAAGTCTCTGCCAACACAAGACACTTTTATGTTGCATACGTTGTCCCTTAGGTTGCTCTTCACTCATTCTATAAGAAATAGCCCAACCACTTCCATGGATTGAATGCCCTCTTGTTCCCTAGGAGAGAATGCCCACAAAAAAGACCCATGAAAATTCCATTACAGCTATATGCCATGCCTTCATTTTTCACGCAGTCAGTATAAAAATACACGTAAAGAATATACATCGAATGCAATAAAACTACTACTATTCTGTCAGATAGATTACTGTTGGAGAAATCTGAGATCACATAGTTGAGTTTCACATTTTGTACCAATGACCTCGGGCTTAATTTATTTACACCTTGAGTAAGCTTCGATGGGGCAGTTTTCTATATCTTTGATACTACAGCATTAATTCTTATATATAAGAACATTTAAGCTAAGACGAAGTAGAATTGAAGACATGACTCTCATTCACTTCTAAAATACATGAAAGAAAACAAGTGTTCACATTATGAGGAACCAGACAGCAAGTAAATAACTTTCTCATTTCAAAAGTACTATAAAAAGATTGAACAAACAGTTTTATTCATTGAAGTGGTAAGAGGTGAATTAATACAATGAAAGTAAGTGTAACAGCTTCTGCAGCAAGAACTCCTTAAGACACAAACACAGGTGCATCCAACATGACAGGCTTTTCTGAATGACTTACATAAAAGATACTTAAATATGTGAAGCCCTTGATTGGATGCCTCTAACCATTATGATGCAAACAAGCTTCCTTGAACAAATTTAAGGACAAAAGCTAGGGAAACTAGTGTTAGCAACATATTACCATCCTCAACAACAATTGAAGCTTTAATCAACAAATAAACAAGTCTGAACTAACAAAAATAAAATATAAAGATAATATCATGTTCAGAGAGAAGACATCTTCAAGAGCACTTATATCATCAAACTTGATGCCAATTTCACTAGGACATACCATGACAGAAACGAAGTTGCTTTTGTACTCCTCTTTTGCAAGTTTCTACCAAAAATTCAACATTCATACACAGCTTTCAAAATTTCTGTACAAAGAACAACTGATGAAGATATATGCCTTCAAGCTTTGTAATGGCTTCCAAGATATTTTTTCTGTTTCCTTCAACTTCTTAATTGCAATTTCAAGGCTTGAGCAAAAATTATTAAGATGACATTAGTTGTCTAAAGGGTTGAGCAAAAAAATAATGTTAAGGGAAAATAAAAAATAAGGATTCACCAATCTAAAGAGACAACTCAAAACCAATTTAAGCACATGAATGCCTAGCTCCATCCCATATAATGTTACAATGCTCCTTTCTTCTAAATGACTATATGAGGCACAACAAATAAATTCATAGCTTTACATTACTCTCCACGCCATCAATAAACCAAAGTTGTCAAAAGCGAAGGCTGCTCTAAGGCTAAAAATGGATCTTCAGGCAAGAGTAGCTGCATTTAAGAATGGTGGGCTCAATATTTAATAAAGATTCATATTACTGCCTTTAATACATATGAAATGATTTGTATAAGAATACTTTAATCAGATTAAAATAGTTTCAAACCTCTATCCTAACGTTAACAGATTATTTCAGTTAATTAATGAGAGAACTTATTTAATAAAAAAATGGTAATAGGGTAATAAAACTTGGTATTGCAGTAATATAGCTATCTGTAGTATTATCGGATCATAGCAACATTAATATCTCAAGCTGGAAGATTTATTAGTATCAAATTGTGCCAAGAGTAAACCTTCACAAATCATGCTGCTTACCCTAAGGCATGACTCAACCACCATTATATAGGAGAACAGTCTATAATACTAGGAAGCAATAGCAGACATAAGAATTGATGTTTAAGTACCTGGGCATTAGTAACCTTAAAAACATGCTTCCAAGGCAGAAGGAAAGATGATGCTTCTCCAAACACAAGGCTTGAAGCATAAATCAGCTTGATAAATACCTACACTAGAGAATCACTAATAATGGTTCATTGCAAACTTGCATGGTCACCAGTGACCTACCTAATGCCGCTCAGCACTGCCATCACGATGTCCAATCTCAAGCCCTTGCCTATGTATCCGCCTTCCAATGTTCAGCTGAAAATCAATATTATTGAAAATGATATATCTGAAATTCACTTCATACTGTATATATACAAGCAATTCACTTATTGAGATGCATAAAAAGAACCAAGTTAGGAATACCTCCATGTGCATGGAAGCTGCATCTGGATGATCAACTCCCAAAGCACTTTTGAAAGTAATGTCAACTTCATCACCTTTAAGTTCTTGACCTCTAGTTGGAAGGACAGAAATTTCAAACCTAAATAAAAGATTAAAAGGCAATTGAATTACAGAGAGATGTTTTATTCACAAGAGGCAAATAGCCAGAAATATGCCTTTCACAGATAGAATTGCCATGTATATATGGATTAGAAAAACCGTATGGTCTTTTGACTACCCAGGTAACTAGACAGATAATGAAAAGATCCACTTTACACTTATCAGCAGTATATATCACAAATCTCAGCTTTAAATGTCTGAAAATACTAAAAACAACAATGAAAGAGATAAGAAAGACATACTGCAAAGAAGAAATGCTTTGATAACAACAATAATCCAACAAAAGGGAATTTCAAGAAAATAATACAAGTATCAATAATATTACCCACCAGTGAAATTAGTTGATCAAAATGCAAAAATGTTATCCATGAACCATGTAACAAATATTAACCAAACGTGCCTAATAAGCACAAAGCCACTGCTCTTGATGCTTAATTAAGAGTGAATATAACATATTAGTGAGCCAAGTGCAAATAATTATGGATTATTAACAAAATTAACAGTAACCACTAAAGTGTCACAATTAATCATGACATTAACTTAATAGCGACTCTTTCCATATCCTCCTTCTTCACTGCCCCAGGATCGTCCAATTCATCCACGTGATTATGCAAGCTAACTGCAGCAACCGCATTCAAAACATACACGACAGCTCCACCTGCAACACCAGTGCAGTAACAAGGCTAACAATTAATGTAAAAGAAATAGAAAGAAGAAAGGCGGCAGGTCCGAGGTTGAGGCAGGCTGCGGCTCGTCAGCTGGAGGAAGATTCAAATCAAGCAAAGCTGAAGGCAGATTGAGATCCAACAGGGGTCGATGAAAAAACAGAGAATCAAAGCCAAGTGGATCAGCTTGAGAAATTTTCTAAGAAGGGAGTAGATAAGAGGAAGGGATAGAGATAAATAGAGAGGGAGTAAATCAAACCGTACGGTTATATTCGAAGTGAATTAGAGAGGATTGAAAAAACAGATCTGATATGCTGGCTTTGCCTTGTACTCGATCCACCACTGGGAAATTTTCTTCAATAACCGGCCGTGGCGTTGGGCAGAAAGCCGATGATTTCGACGAGGCCCTTCCCTTTAACCTAAACAGCCAGATTAATCACAGGTCATCCCCTACCTCAAAATCCCTTGACGGACACCAGAGAAGTTAGTTTTTATTGGTCGACTTGAACGTTGTTCCCTTCAGTCCTAAAATCATTACCTTTGAGGATTTTGAGAGAGAGAGAGAGAGAGCGAGAGAGAGAGAGAGAGAGAGAGAGAGAAACAGCAAGAGGGAAGAGAGAAAGTAGCAGAGGAGGGAGAAGATGCAGAAAGCTCACAACAAAAGAGGAAGAAGGTGCCGAAGGCGTGAGTCTTGTTAAATAGCTCCTAACGGTCAAATTTTGAAATCACACAAAAGGCATGTATGGTTTTCTCATTAGAATAAAACTAATAATTTATTTATTAATTTCATCATTATTTTTTAAAATTAAATTAAATTTTAATTTTATAATATAAAAATTTTAAAACATTCAATTTAATTAAAAATTTAAAACTTTAAAATTATTTTCAAATAAAAATTTTACAAAAATTTTAAAAATTAATAAAACAAGTGAAAATAATTATGATTTATGTTGATGTTTTAAAAATATATAAAAATGCAATAACTGAAAAATGTAAAGAAAAAATTTTTAAAAACCTTAATACAATGGATAAATTTCAAAGTAAAATATTATTAAAATATAAAAATAAAATAACATAGATTTTATTGAAAAAGAAAATACTAAAAAAATGAAATAAATATTAAATTTAAAAAGAAAATATATCAAGTAATTAAAATCATTGAAGAGAAAAAAATAATTAAAATAAAAATTAAAAAATAAAATGTAATAAAATCCCATATAATTCAAAGGAAATAAAAAAATTAAAAAAGAACATATGCAAAAGATTAGAAAACTAAAAAAAAAAGAAAAACAATGTAAAATATTTTATAATTTAAAACAGTTCAAGAATCATAAAATATTTCATAAAAAAATAATTTTGATTTACATTGATCATTTGAAGAAAAATGTAAAATAAAAATATAACAAATCAAACAATAAAAAAATATAAATACAACAAAGGTATGTAAAATAAATAAATAAAAGTATGTAAAAATAAAAAATTTAAAAATCAAATGAACAAAAATCAAAATAAAAAACTAAAAGCCAAATAAACTAACAAAACTGCGGCCACTTGGTGATGTCCAATATTTGTCATTTCGTATTAAAGTAGTTAATAATGATAAAAATTTAAAAAATGTAAAAAATTATAAACAAGGTTAAAAATTAAAAGATTAAAAAATCAAGTAAAATAAAAGGTCTAAGAAAAATAAGGTTACTATAAAAAAGTAAGTGTTAAAAAATAAAAATACTCAACAAAATAAAAAATGAATGTGAGAATTTTTTTTGAAAAGATCCAAAATAATTAAAAATAAGAAAAAAAGCATAAGAAAATCCAAAAATCAAGATAATACATATAAAAAAGAAAACAGTAAAGAAACTAAACTCTTTGCAAAGCAAAAAAATTGATTTTGTTGAAAAACAAAGTAGTAATAAAATAAAATAAATTGTAAAAAAAAATTATACAAATCATTAAACATCAAAACAAAATGAAAATACAAAAAATATTATAAAATCCAAAAAATAAAAAATAAAGAGAATAATTAAAAAACTTTAAAAAATAAAAACTAAAAATAAAATAATGTAAAACAATTTTAAAAAATTGAAGAATCATAAAATATTTTATAAAAAATTTAAAAAATAATTTTGGTTTGCATTGATTTTTAAAGAAATATATAATAATCATCAAATCAAATCAAATCAAATAGTTAAAAAATAAAAATCCAACAAATAAATAAAAATATCTAAACAAAAAGTAGAATATATAAAAATATAATAAAATTCAAAAAAATAAATAAATAAACAAAGCTAAATTAAAAAAATTAATAAAATTGCAACCATTTGACGAAATTCAATATTTGTTATTTCACTGAATTGAAATAAATAAAGATGAACAAAATTAAAAAAATTAAAAAAATTACAAAATATAAAAAAAAATTTATAAAATTTTATAAAATAAAAATAAATAAAATTTAGAAAAAACCAACTAAACTAAAAAATTTAAGAAAAATAAAGTTACTAAAAAAAGGATAAGTGAAGAAAACTAAAAATACCTAAAAATAAATGTAAAAAATACTTTAAAAATTCGAAGTAAAAGAAAATATAAATGAAGAGAATATGTATAGAAAAAAGTAATAGTAAAAAAATTCAAAACTCTTTGCAAAGTAAGAAAATAGATTTTGTAGAAAAAACATAATAAAAGATAAAAAAAATTAAATATGAAAAATATATATCAAAAATAATTTTAAAAAGTTAAATAAAATAAAAATAAAAATAAAAAGTAAAAAAAATCTAAAAATTCAAAGAAAATGAAGAAAAAAATTGAAAAAAAATAAAGAAAAAACACAAAAGATTAGAAAATTTAAAAAACAGAAAATAGAAAAAATAATGTAAAATAAATTAAAAGATTTCAAGAATTATAAAATATTCTTCAAAAAAAAATTAAAACCGCAATTTAGATTTGCATTGATCTTTTAAAAAAAACTTGTAATAAAACATAAAACAAAAAGTGAAAATTTTAAAAATAAAATATAAATATAAATATTCAAAATAAATAAATACAATTATATAAAAATTAAAAAAATTAAAAATTAAAATAAATAAAACATGACGAAAACTGAAAATCAAATGCACTAACAAGTTTGTAACCACTTGGTGAAGTCTAATATAAATTAATTTACTAAATTAATATAATCACTTCACTGACAGATAAAAATTTAAAAAATAAAAATAAAATTTTTAAAAATAAAAAAATAAAATAAAAGCAAATAAAAATTTTTTTGAAATCAAATAAACCAAAAAAATCAAACAAAAATAATTTGACTAAAAGATAATAAGTGAAAGAAATTTAAAATACATAGTAAAATAATATATATATATATATATGATTTTTCTTGATATATATATTTTTTTAATTTTTTCAAAGAATTTTATTTTTTTACTTTGCAAAGAATTTTTTTTCTTTACTATTACTTTTTTATATATACTGTTTTGAATTTGTTGGATTTTTTTACTTTTTTATTTTTTTAGTTATTTTGAGTTTTTTATTTTTTAAATTTATTTTTATATTTTTGTTTCAATAATTTAAGCCGAAGACTCTTACTATTATATGGTTTATGAGGTTTGTGTGTATCTTTAAGATTTTTTATCTGTCAGTGAAGTGATTCTCTTTGTCGTTGAAAACAGGTGGTAGCATATTTGTGATATGACTCCTATATCAAAAAGTTAACAGAATAATTAAAGCCAAATGTTCAGTACTGTCAATAGATGTCCATAATTAGCTTATTGACATAAATGTGATATGGAGATGAAGTATTTCAATTTATGATCAAAGCTTAAGATTTGTCCCTCATTCTTCTCTATAAAAGCTCACACGATGAAAGCTACAGTGGTACATAGCGAGATTAAAGTGAGAGTGATCATTAGTTGTAGTTTAATTAAATCTTTGCAATTCAAATTGGTGATATAATCATAAATGTTATATCATTTCATGAGGCAAGTAGTTATGTTAGCTAATGGCATGATTGGACCTAACTTTGTAATATACTAAGTGATTAAACCCTCCAATTATATCACTATTACTCTTCCTTATCACTTAGACTATTATATTTACCATCCCTCTGTATCTTGGAGCTATCATAAGATTATCATATTTAAAAAATAATTAAAATAAATATTACATTCCATTTAGAGTTTATATATCAAATTTAAATAATTTTTTATTCATAAATTATTTTTATCAAGTTTTTTGAAAAAATTTTGCACTAAAAAATTTTGATTTTCTTAATGATAATAGTTTGAATATTTTATTTATATATGTGAAAAAGTTCAACTAAAATTTGTTATAAGATATTTATAATTTAATTTTTTAATTTTTTTATATTTATTTTATAAAATATAATAAATAATTTTATATTTTTACAAATATAATGACAATCAGTTTATGATTATTATATATAGTACATTAAATATATCACGAAAGTACAATAAAAGTAGTAAATTAAGATGACATATGATGGGATTGTTCAGAGACTTCAAAATCATCATATTTATGAATTGAAAAGATGATTAATAAAAATTAAATACTTAATTAATCAGATAGTTCAAAGTTGACTTAAAACTGTATTCCATCACAATGCAGTAATATTTTGTTAAAAAAAAAAAGAGTTAAAAAGTAAGGCTTCAGAGTTTGAAAATATCATTGTCACCTTCACACACCCACTTAATCTTAAATAACACAATTATAACACAAAGAAACCTATTTATTTGCTCATACCTCTGTTTAGAATTGGCTTTTAATTTGTATAAGTTGTAATGATTATGTTCTTTTAAATTTATTTTTTTAAAAAAATTGATTTGAACAGTTAATATATTCTTAAAATTATATGTAAATATATAATAAAATTTTAAAATAGATATTATTTAAATTTATTTTTTAAATATTTTATCTCATGTTTTTATTTTAAATTTCAAAATATTTTCAAATAGATTATGATTTATAAAAATTAATCAAATTAAATATTGACTGAAATTATTATAAAAAATTAAATATATTTCATTGTTCAAATACTTATATTCAAATAAATTCTATAATTTATTTTGAATAAATTATTTAATTTTAAATAAATTTTGATTCTTGATTTATTTATTACAATTTTTTTAATTTTTTGATTGTAATTTTTAAAAAACATTTCAGTATTTGAGAAACTTTAAAAATTTTTATGAAGTTAGTTTAAATATTAGTTTATATTAAAAAAAATAAAATTTAATTTTTAATATAAAATCTTTAATTTGGATATTTTTAAATTTTAAATTTTTTGATAAAGTTTAATCTGATTATTTTTTATCAATCAAAATTTATTTACAAAATATTATAAAAATAAAAATTTTAAAAAATATATCATAAAATTCAAAAAATTAAAAAATTTATTGCATAAATTTTTATTTTCTATAAAATTTAATTTAAATTTTAATATCAAATAAAAAATAAATCAAAGGCCGCATTGTTTGTGCCCAAGTGGAATCAAGGTGAAGACGGTGTCCAGTACAACGCCCCATGGCACAATGCACACGTGAGTGAATAAGAATGTCTCTCTGTCTATACACTAATTATAATATAGGGGAATTTGTGTTTGTAGTCGTCCGAATAAGGGTATTTGTGTAAATAGCCAATATTAGTAATGTATATTTTTTTAGCACTTTTTAGACACTTTAAGACAAAATTACCCTTTGGCAACATGTGCAATTACTTATTTGTCCAAATATAGAATCCCAAAAGTCAAACATCTGAAACGTCTCTCTTTCCCTCTCTTCTATCTGTGGCGGTAAACTTCATCACTTAGCTTCGTCTTTCTGCATTCAGTGTTTGTTCATTTCTTCGCTTGCATTGTAAACCGACCTTTGAAGATTATCCATAAGCTACTGAAGAACTCCGAAATCAATAGCGGTATGGTTTTAACTTTTCATCACTTAGCTTAAATTCTTCATTCCTTTCTGTTGAATACACACGAGTGAAAATTCTCCCCTCATGTCGCTGTGCATTTTTTAATTTTTCTTTTAATACATTAAAATAAAAAAACTGGTTTGGGTATATTACCTATTTTCAATCTTCGGTGACTGTGTGCACCAATTTCTTGCTTTAGGTGCATCTATGTGCATCTGTTCGCTATATTCGTATCATGTTAGGTCAAAACGCAACTAATTTTAAAAATCGTACCAAGTTTTATAAATCGTACCACTTAATCGTACCCAATTCTTCAAATCGTACCAATTTTTATAATCGTACCAAGTAATCGTACCCAATTCTTCAAAATCGTACCAAGTTTTATAAAGCGTACCCATTAATCGTACCAAGTTTTCAAAAATCGTATACTGTTTGCTCGCATTTTGACATGTTTTTTGATCAATTGCAGATGGCAACCAGCTCTACATCTCATAAGCCCTATGTGATCCCTAAAGAGTCCTGGAAGACTGGGAAGTTAATGAAACACTACGACAACGATGTCATCCCGACTTTGAAGCAAATTTTAGATGACTCTCAGAAGGAGAAGTTTGAAAGGACCTGTCTGGGGCATTTTCTACATGTGCACGCAGATTTCAACTTCTCTGGGATTATAGTCCACAATCTTCTACTTCGGGAGATTCAACAAGACCGGGAGGACGAAATGTGGTTCAGACTTGGGCAGAATGAGGTTCGTTTCAGCAAACTGGAATTCTACCTAATCACTGGCTTGAAGTTTGGCGAGCTACCGGACACAGACACCATTGCAGCTAATCCGTCTGGAATCCATGCTAAATACTTCGGAGGAAGGGATAAGATCAGTGGAAGTTGCATCAAGACCAGGCTGCTGGAAGGGGACTTTGAAGATGAAGATGACAAAGTGAAGTTGGCGTTGCTTTATCTGTTAAATGGCTTCATCAAAGGCCATGACGAGCGCCAGCATGTCTCCAACTGGCAATTTCACCTGGTGGACAATATAGATGCATTTGATCGCTTTCCGTGGGGCACATGGGTCTTCTGCAACTCATTGCTGCATTTCAAGAAGGCAGTTGCTAATCGAGCAATGGATTCCAGTAGGATGAACTACAATGCCTACGGCTTCGTATGGGCACTGCAAGTAAGGATCAAACATCTTTATTAATTTTTATTTTTTATTTTTTATTTCAATGGATTTAATTTAATTTTATCTTCATGAAGCATAACTTGATTTCCTTTTTTTATAGATCTTTGCGTTCGAGGTGATTCCTGCTGCCAACATGCATGGTAGTAGGTTGTCGAGCTCTAACCTACCATTGCCACGGATTTGCCGATGGAGGTTCCATCGAAAGCCGCATAACGCATATTGCAAGAAGATATTCACAAACACTGTAAGCAATATTGTTCATTTCGTGTCTTCATGTTAATTCGTACCTAGGTTTCTAATTTCGTGTATTCATGTTAATTTCGTACCTATATTGTTTATTTCGTACCTATATTATTCACTTCGTTCCTTTATTTCTAATTTCGTACCTTTATATCGTACATATGTTGACAATTTCGTACCTTTTTTATAATTTCGTACCTTTTTTGTTAATTTCGTACCTTTATTTCGTACCTATATTGACCATTTCGTACCTTTTTTATTGGTTTCATACCTTTATTTCGTACCTATATTGACTATCATTTCGTATTTTCAGATGGGGGCTAAGCAAAAGTTGGTTCCAACAACTGCAGAGCGCCAAGCCCCTTACTTCATTGGAGTTGAGGACACCATTGTCCCATTGCCTGCTACACGATCTAGTGGGGATGACACAGTGGAGGGTCCTAACCGGAAGAACTCCACAAATTTGCCATCTTCTTTGCGAAAGCAATACAAGGTATGTCCTCTTCATATATTATATAAGTTTTGTTATTGCATTCTATAATCAACAACTTTTGTTACTTGTAGCGTCGAGTTGGCTTTCTTCTTGCCGAGCGACAGAGGGATGATGAATCTGATGAAGTCGCTAGTGATAGAAGAGAGTTAACTGGCCAGAGGAGTGTGGAGCCAGAGGTGCGAGAGGATGAAGTTGAGAGGGAGGCACCAGGCGTTGAAAGAAGAGCAAATGATCCAGATGTTTACCTTCGCCTCGCTACTGTGGAGGCAAAATTAGATCTCCTCGAGGTGAAGATAAACCAAATGGATCTCGAAAATGAAAGACGCCATCAGGAGCAAATGGCCCTCCTGAAGTCCATCGAGCTGTCTCTGCAAGGAGCAAGATATGGTGGCCAAGATCCTCCCCGCACAATGTCAGATCCAGTTCCTAATGATGTAAGTAATTTGTATCTATATCATATCATAATTTCAAATTTGTTGCATCTTGTGACATAAACTAACATCTGTAATTGTTTTCCTTTTTCTCAGGGTGTTAATCCCATCATTGAGGAACCTGAAAAGTCTGAAGATTCAACCACGGAGGTGTTGGCTCCTGCAGGGCAGTTGCCTGAACAAGAAGCCACTGCAGGGCCAATCACCGAGGAAGTGGCTGCTGCAGTGCCAACAGATGAGGAAATGGCCACTGCAGTAGGTCCATGCAATGAGGAAGTGGGGCACTTGGCTATTGTCCCAGTTGAGGCAACCGACAGTGAGCTGCCAGTTGTTAGGACTCGTAAACGATCAAGACAACTGTGCAGCCCATATGTCGACCTCAACATTGGGTCTAAGAAAGCCAAGTACCCTCACATGGTGAGTGCAAAGTCCAAATTCAGCGACAGAATCCTCATTGCATTCAACGAGTTCATGAATGGCCAATCATAGTAAGTTCTTTATTTTTGAGGGACCATTATACTGAATTATCAATATTTTGTACTTTGTTCTAACACATTGTTTTCATTTTGTACAGCCGTGATGTAGGTATTGGTCATTCAGTCAGTGTGGAATGGTTCCAAGCATTGAAAGACAATGATGAGTGGGTTGATGACTCGGTAAGTTTGTCGTTTTACTATGTTCTTTACATTCATACCTAGAATTAACATTTATGCATTCGTTTCGTACAATGATTTAACAGTATAATATTTGTTCTTTTGTGTCTCAACAGCATATTGAAGCATACCTTAGTCTCCTTCGAAGGAGGCAGAAGGAACTTCCTGGACAATATGCACAAGATGTCTGCATATGTGATCCATGGCTCTATGTAAGTTTATTTGGTCATTAAGTAATTGGATGATTTTCGATTATTATAATTTCTTTATTGACTTTTTTTGTTCAAATTTGCAGACAATATTTTTTTATATTTACAGTGAATATCAAAGTGATCCAGATGCTGATTGTCCTCCTCCACACGCCAATTTTGAAGCACATAAATGGGAAGCAGACTTCCTAGATCATGTGAGAGGCAAATTTTGTCCCCAGTGTCCACCTTGGCACACTGTGAATAAAGTGATTGATATTTTCGTTTCCTTTAACTATAGTGTTGCAATATTATGTGAACTCATTACTGACATGTAAGCAATATTTTTCAATGCAGCTGATGGTTCCATGCCATGTTGGGGGATCTCATTGGCTGCTGGTTCTGGTAGACCTGCAGAAGTTCTCCTTAAGAATTTTTGACTCATCTCGGCAAGAAATACCAACTGAGGTGCGTATTCGGCAACAAAACCCGCTGAGATTTATGCTACCGAGTTATATGGACAGTGGGGGATATTTCAAGCATAAACCAAATGTCAAGAAGCCGAATATTCCACTCTCGTGCACACTAGAGCCAAAGAACAAGGTCCCCCAACAGAGAAAAAGGTAAGTATTTTGTTTTAACAAGTTGTTATTGTCTTTTTATGTTTTATTTCTGTTTTTTTAATTAATTTCTATTTTTTTCAGTGGCAATTGCGGACCTCATATGTTGTACATAATGGAGCACTTGCTTCTGAACAAACGCTTGAAGTATAGAGATAAAGATATGCCAGAGATACGAACTCATATGGCAATCCATATATTTGCCAATTCAATTGTAGATGATAGTTCATAATTTGTTATTTTTTATTCTTTTTATACAATGTATTATCATTTAAAAATTGTATATACTATTATTTTTATCAATAAAAATAAAATTTATTATATTTTCTGTCTGTCTCATTATATATTTCATACCAGTACTTAGAATTTACTATTGTGAATCAAAGGTACGAAATCAATATAAAGGCACGATTTGTATTGAAGGAACGAACTAATGGTACGAAATAGAATTGAATTCACTAAGTAATAGTACGAAATTGTATTTTATATACAAATTAATTGTACGAATTTAAATCTAAGGCACGAATTAAAGGCACGATTAACTATTGAAGGAACGATTAACTATTGACATTGCGAAATGAAGGACAAATTAATGGTACGAATGTATATTTAAGGTACGAAGTTAAGGTACGTTTTGATTTTAAAGGCACGAATTAAGTGTACGATTAAATATTGACATTGCAAAATAATGAGAAAAATTAATGGTACGAATCTATATTTAAGGTACGAAGTTAAGGTACGTTTTAATTTTAAAGGTACGAATTTAATGTACGATTAATTATTGACATTGCAAAATAATGGGAAAATTTAATGGTACGAATGTATAGTTAAAGTACGAAGTTAAGGTACGTTTTGATTTTAAAGGCACGAATTTAATGTACGACTAACTATTGACATTGCAAAATAATGGGAAAAATTACTTAAGGGTAAAGACGAGAATTGACATGCAATAACAATTAAGACCATATAATAACTTAAAAATTGCAACTTATATACAAATAACTTATAAAAAATAAGTTTAAAATCAACAATACAATACAAATATCAACAATCATCATAAGTCAATTGTATCATCATCTAGTAAATTTGAAATGGGAGGCATTACACAAGTTTGTGAATTATGCCCGATTCCACCACAGTTACGACATTTACGACGCAATTGATCAGGCACATTAGACGATCGAGAGTGGCTAACTCTATCATAATACTGTGGATTAGAGCAAGTCAATCGATTGTGTCCATATTGCATGCATCTGGAGCACTTCTTTTTGCACGTCTTCTCCCCACCAGAGGGTATTCTCCGTTTTCTCGGGCGTCCTGCTGAGTTACCATTATTTGGTGGTAATACCACAACTCTTTTAACTTCTTCAGGTACATCCCAATCAGACTTATCACCAACTGGATATATCGGCTCAGCGTAAGCTGCTACTAGTTGATCCTGTTTGTAGTAGTTAGAGCAAAGAGTTATGAAGTCAATATTACGTTCCCTGTAAAAAATACACAATATGTAAAGTTAACTTAAGAAATCACAATGAATAATAAGAATAAGAAGAATAGAAGAATATTAACAATAAAACAATATAATTAATGTCACCTGGAAGCTGCTAATGCATGTGCACATGGCAAAAGATCAGCTTGAAATTCCTTACAAGTACAAGTACGTTCAATAAGATTCACAATTGCCTCTTTACCCTTGTGCCTAACTAGAAATACATTCCAATCAACATTGGAAGCTATCATTTGTAAAGAAACTTTTTGTCTCTCAGTCATCAACAAGTGAACCCATTCTATTAGTTGTGGCCTCCAAACCTTAGCTTTCTCAAGTCGATCAAAAAATCAACGTTGCATCATGTCTCGAATGAATTCCAATAGAGCTGTCACAGGCAACTCGCGAGCAAATCAAAGACACGAATTCAAGCTCTCGGCTATATTAGTAGTCATGAGTTGATATCGTCTTCGGGGACAATACACACGTGACCATTTTCTTAGATCTTCTTTCGTGATATATTCGAAGGCTTTAGGGTGATTAGCCTGTAACTCAGTCATCAATTTATTAAATTCAGATTCCCGATATGCCCTAGCTGCACTATAAAATATCTTAGATATATCTGCCCTCTTGAATTTATTCTTTATATTTTGGGCCATATGCCACAAACATAAACCATGACAAGAATTAGGAAAGACCTTTGCGATGGCATTTGCAATACTAGCATGACGATCTGATATAATAACCAAGTCCTCAACCAAACCTATAGCTTCTTTTAGCTGTCGTAAGAACCACTCCCATGCTTCATAGTTCTCAGAGTCACCATAACCGAATGCTAGTGGATATATCTGTTCATTTCCATCTTTGCACGCTGCTACAAACATTACACCGTGGAACCTTCCTTTTAGGTGAGTAGCATCGATAGCAATGACCGGTCTGATTACTGAATGAAATCCCCTCAACGATTGTCCAAGAGCTACAAAGAAATATTTAAATCGATTAGTTCCATCTTCAATGCATATGTGAGCCCTAGTTCCCGGATTAATTGTTTGCAACATGTGACAGTATGATGGCAATTGTTGATATGACTCAGTTGGGTCACCATATGTAAGGGACAATGCATACTCTTTAGCCTTCCAAGCTTTGCTATATAAAATTTGTATACCAAAAAGTTCTTTCATATCACTCATGATGTCTTTCGGCTTGATGATTCTTGCATTAGTAGACAACCTTTGAGCCACAATTTCACCGATAACGGTAGAACTTGCTTGTCGATGCCGTCGATGCAACTCTTCAACTGTACAAGTGTGTGTCAAATCACACCTTCTAATTTGGAAGAATTGTCCTTGTGCAACTCTCACAGCACGAATCTTCCATGCACAATTTCTTTCTCTACAAGCAATCTCAAATAATGATTTGTTAGACCTAACGACTCTAAATTCAAAGTTCTCAGTTAAAGCATGCACACCCAAAAATCGTTTCAGCTCTTTTTTGTTTGGGAAAAACTGACCTCTAGCAAGGGTGTCAATTGGAGTCACTGATTCCATAGTAGAAGTTGACGCAAGACCGTATAATTCAGCACCCAACACGCTATACTGTCTGACAACACTACCGGTTGAATTTGAATTATTATGTACTTTCGGGCATGTAACTGGGACATAAGGTGGGACAAGATGTAAATTCTTATTCAATTCTTCATTGTCGGGCTCTGCTTCTAGAATAGGCTCACAATGATCTTCACTGGTAGGTTCACTAGGTTGAGTTTCTCTGATTGGGTCTTCACACCCAATATCCATATCATAGTCCATCCGCTCATTCAAGTTGCTCTCATTTGTCTGAATCTCGTCGGTATTCTGAGTGTCAAGGGGAGTCTCACTATGAAAGAATGGTTCGATGGCATCAACATCTAATTCAACAGTTGGATTACTCCCAGAACAAGAATTAAAAGGATTGATTCGTCCTTCAGATAAACTTTGTCTATTCTCAATAAAATTTCTCTCCACTATATCAACAATCACACGGGGAACTATACTGGTATCGTACAACATAAACTCAACATCATCGTCATTCACCAACTCAATTTTGACAGCAGTTTTTTCAGAACTTACAATAGTATGCAGTACAACATCAGTATTAGAGAAATTAGCATCCACACAAGATTTAACCAAATCCAACAACTGCACATATGTCAAACCCTTCTGAACAACAAACCCTTTAGTTTTGATATCTCTGCCAATATACTTAAAACTACCATTGGACTCAGACCACTCACCATTCCAAGTTACAATTATCCGCATTCTGCAATGCCGAAGAAAACATTTCAAACTACCACGATTACATGAACTTGTTACGATTTTATGAGCACGATTTTATAACTTGTCACGATTTAAAAAAAAAAGATACGAATTTCGTAATGATGTCACGATTGGACAAATAAGGTACGATTATAAAATATAAAATAATGATGTTACGATAGACCAAATAAGGCACGATTTTAGAAGATAAGGTGAGAATTTCATAATGATGTTACGGTAAACCAAATAAGGCAATATTTTCAAACATATGTATTCACATATGTAACGGGAGGCACCAAATTAAGCTAAATTGTTGTTCATAGGTATACCTGTCACCCTTTTCACCCATTCAAGCACGTTCTGATTTTGAAGACAAATATGTAGTGAAAAACCCGAGCTTGAGAAATATGCTGTGAAAAACACAAGCTTCCTTCTCTGTTCAAGACAATTAGGCAAAAATATCAATGACTACCTTCGATTCCTTCCTTGAATTTTGGATACAAAATCCGGAAGGATAAAACTAAAATAGAGAGCGAATAAAGATATAGCTCGAAGAGAGAGAAACCTCAAAAAGAGAGTATTCAGACAAATCTCCTCAAATTTTGAGTTATTTATTTTAATTTTGAGGGTATCATTATCTTTTGTGAGGGTATTTTTGTCTCTTTGATACATGTAAGTGCTAAAAAAAACTAACTTACTAAAAAAAGTTTTTTTTGTAAAAAATAAATAACGAAATACCAATTTTGATAATTTCCTCTATAATATAACAAAGTGCATGCATGGAAGCTCAATGGCAGACCCTGGGGCCTTATTGCCTAATCTTTGTGCCACAAAACACCCAGCAGCCCCTCTCCTCGTCCTCGAACCATCAGCCGCCTCTACCTTATGTCCTCGAAACCATCCAAGTGCCCCTTTGTGGGGTCCCTAACCTACGAGGCCTGGAGAGCATAGTGGGTGGTGAGAAATTACCCATCTCACGAACCACTACGTGGGCCAATTAAAAGAGAATAAAAAAAGTCTTTCATTTGCTTTATTGAAAGACGAATAGGTGCGTCGGCTGATCATGATGCTTCTTAAACTTCCCCTCAATGACAACTATTGCCAAAGTAAGAAGATACTTCTTAAGATATGATTGATAATTATATTAATTAATTAATTAACACAAATATTATTAAAAGGCTAATTGTGAACGATCCTCTTGCTTTTGATTCAATTATAAACTTTCTGCTTAATTAATTTATGGGCGAGGGCCACTTGTGATATTCCACGTGCACTTTTGTATGCCGTTTGAGAACCACGGGCATGCCCGCCTCCCTTAGTACACTATGATCCTATGTGCAATGAAAGTGATTTTCTTTTTTATATTTTTTATATTAAGATTAAAATTACTTGTTGATCAACATTACATTACAACAAAAAAAAATCCAAAAAATCAATACAATGCATATTAAAAAAAGGCAATACTAAAAAAATAAAATTCTTTACAAAGCAAGAAAATAGATACTTTTCATAATTTTAAACCTCACCAAATGATTGTGATTTTGTTAGTTTATTTGGTTTTTAGCTATTTTTTATTTTTTATTCATTTGAGTTTTGAATTTTATTTTAATTCTTATCTTTTTATTTATTTATTATAGATATTTTGTATTTTTGTTTTATTTTTATTTTTATTTTTTACTATTTGATATATTATATTTTTATTATATTTTTGTTTAAAAGATCAATGCAAATATAATTTTAAATTTTTTATAGAATATTTTATGATTCTTGCATTGTTTTAAATTATTTTATGTTCTTTTATGTTATTTTTTTATTTATTATATTTTTATTTAATTTTTAATTTTTATGATTTTTTAATATATTTTTGCTTTTATTTTATTTTTTTTACTATTTTCTTTTTTAATAAAATTTATTTGCTTGCTCTATGAAGAGTACTATTTTCTTTTTTACGTGTATTATATTGACTTTGTTAGATTTTTTCACTCTATTTTTCATTTTTTAATTATTTTGAATTTTCTTTTTATTTTTTCTTATAAATGAATATATTTATTTATTTTGTTGTGTGTTTTTAGTTTCTTTTACTTATTTTCTTTTAGTCAAATTATTTTTGTTTGATTTTTTAAATTTTCTGGTTTTCGAAGATTTTTCATTTGCTTCTATTTTATTTTTTTAATTTTTCAAAGTTTTTTATTATTTTTTCTGAATTTTTATCATCTTTGATTACAATAATTTAGAAAATTAACAAATATTATACCCATGTGGTCACAATTTTGTTAGTATATTTGATTTTTATTTTTGGTTATTTGATTTTATTTTTTACATACTTTTATCTTATTATTTTGTATACTTTTATATTTTTATTGTATTTTTAAATTTTTTATTTTTATTACAATTGTTTTAAAAAATCGATGCAAATCTAAATTGGGATTTAAAGTCTTTTTTATAGAATATTTTATGATTCTTGAATTGCTTTAAATTATTTTAAATTATTTTTTTCATCTTTTATTTTTTGAGTTTTCTAATCTTCTGAGTTCTTTATTTTTTTCAATTATTCTCCTTCATTTTTTTTTTGAATTTTTTGGATTTTGTTACATCTTATTTTTTATTTCTATTTTTTATGCTTTCCTTTTTATGATTTTTTTTGATATATATTTTTATATTTCTTATTTTATTTTTTATTTTTTCTTTTCAACAAAATCAATTTCTTACTTTGCAAAGAGTTTTATTTCTTTATTATTACCTTATATATAGTATTGATTTGGTTAGATTTTTTTTTACTTTTTTTCTACTTCTTTTAGTTAATTGATTTTTTTTTTAATTTTAGTTTTCATTTTTATTGTTTCGATATTTTTAGTTTCTTTCACTTATTTTCTTTTAGTAATTTTCTTTTTCTTATTTTTAATTTTATTTGGTTTTTAAGATTTTTATCTACTTTTGTTTACTTTTATTTTATAAATTTTTTTTATATTTACATAATTTTTTATGTTTTTTATTTTAATTCAACAAATTAGGATGAATAAGTTTGTCTATGAATTTTGTTTATTTTTTTTTTAATATATTTTGGTAGGAGGAAGATATCTTTAGGACATTCCGTAAACATGTTAAAAATAATCTTATACTTTTTATATTAATTATAACATAAAAATAATATTTCATAGTTTTATTAATATTTTTTTTAAAAAAAGTAGATTTTGTTAAGTAAAATAAGTATATTATAGCTTGATTTATTATATAACTTCATCAATCAAAATAAACAAGACACTCATAAAAAAAAAAAACCTGAAGAAGAAAAAATAAATACAAAAATTTATAAATAACATTAATGCAAAATAAATGTGAAACTTAAAACCAAACAAACTAGTAAAATTACAACCATTTTGTGAAGTCTAATATTTTTTATTCTTTTGTATTAAACTAATCAAAGATGATAAATTTTTTTAAGAAATTAAAAATATACAAAATTTATAAACAAAGTTAAAAAATAAAAGCAAATAAAAAACTAAAAAAATCAAATAAAATAAAAAACTAATAAAAATAAAGCTACTAAAAAACAAGTGCTAGAAAATAAAAATACTCAACAAAATAAAAACATAAATATGAGAATTTTTTTTAAAAAAACCCAAAGCAACTGAAAATATTGAAAAAAAAAGAGTAAAGATATTCCAACAAAATCAATACAATAAATAGAAAAAGAGAACTCTTTGCAAAGAAAAATATAATTTAAATAAAAAATTAAAATAAAATAAAACAGAAAATACTAAAAAATGAAATAAAATATTAAATTTAAAAAGAAAATATATCAAGTAATTAAAATCATTAAAAAGAAAAAAATTAATTAAAATAAAATGTGATAAAATCCAATATAATTCAAAGAAATTAAAAAATTAAAAAAAAACAACACATACAAAAGATTAGAAAACTAAAAAACTAAAAAAATCAGAAAATGTAATGTAAAATATTTTATAATTTAAAAAAATTGAAGAATCATAAAATATTCAATAGAAAAAATGGAAAATATTTTTGATTTACATTGATCTTTTAAAGAAAAATATAAAATAAAAATACAACAAATCAAACAATTAAAAAAATATAAATATAACAAAAGTATATAAAATAAATAAATAAAAATATGTAAAAAATAAAACAAAATTCAAAAATCAGATAAATAAAAATAAAAAATAACAATAAACTAAAAACCAAATAAACTAATAAAATTGCAACCACTTGCTGATGTCTAATATTTGTCATTTTGTATTAAAGTAGTTAATGATAATAAAAATTTAAAAATAAAAAAAAAACTATAAACAAGGTTGAAAAATAAAAGATTAAAAAATCAAATAAAGTAAAAAAATCTAAGAAAAATAAGTGTTAGAAAATAAAAATACTCAACAAAGTAAAAAAATGAATATGAGAATTTTTTGAAAATCCAAAATAATTTTAAAACAGAAAAAAAAGTAAAAGAAAATCTAACAAAATTATGAAAGATATGAAAGAGTTTTTAAGTATTCTCATTGCATGCATTCTAAGTAATTCCTTTCTAGAAAAGGATGCATGTACACCTGCACCTTCTTCTTCTCTCCCACATCCCCCTATTAAACAAAATGTTTACAGCCTCACATTGCCTAATGTAACCTTTACTCCAACAGAAGCTACTGCATTCTGTTATCTTGCAGCCATCTTATGGCTTCTATTGGGTAGTGTTAGCTTATATTCCAAATATTTCCGTAAATTTTGTGAGTTACCATTATAAAAAATATTAAATAGATGCTTCTAGCTCATGAAAATCAAATAAATTTGAACATCCATTCCAAGAACAAATATAGCAGTATCAACCCAACTGACCAAGTCAAACTCCATCAACACAAGAAGAAACAAAATGCAATTAATCCCCAGGGATATTAACTAATAAAAATAGCTTTATATGAGACCTAATCTCAAGTAAGTATAGCCTCAACTGGAAAAGTTAACACTGTAAAGCTGTTTGATACAGTGTTAACTAACTGTAAAGTCCCTAGTGAGGGGATTGATACTGAAAACAGAGGCAAACAGACAGCAAGTAAACTGCAAAGCTGCAAAGTTGAATACACTATTTATATACAATCTGATCCAATGATACACTGACATGTGAGCTTAACTAACTTAACTAACTTAACTAACTTTAATATTTATTATTTCGTTGAATTAAAATAAACAAAAATTAAAAAAATTGAAAAAACTAAAAAAAGAAATATATAAAATTTTATAAAATAAAATAAAATAAGTAAAATTTTAGAAAAACTAAATAAACTAAAAAATCTTAAAAAAATAAAGTTACTAAAAAAATGATAAGTGAAGAAAACTAAAAATACCTGAAAATAAATGTAAGAAATTTTTTTAAAAAAAGTCAAAGTAATTTAAAGAAAATAAAAAAGTTCAAAAAATCCAACAAAATCAAGAAAATACATATAAAAAAACAATAGTAAAGAAACAAAACTCTTTGCAAAGTAGAAAAATAGATTTTGTTGAAAAAACATAATAGAAAATAAAATAAAATAAAATAACAAAAATAATTCTTAAAAATTAAATAAAATAAAAATAAAATGTAAAAAATCTAAAAATAAAAAAAATAATTGAAAAAAATGAAGAAAAAGCACAAAATATTATAAAATTTTAAAAAAGAAAAATGAGAAAAAAATAATGTAAAATAATTTAAACCATTTCAAGAATCATAAAATATTCTATAGAAAAAAAAATTTAAAACCACAATTTAGATTTGCATTGATCCTTTAAAAAAATTGCAATAAAACATAAATGAAAAAGTGCAAATTTTAAAAATACAGTAAAAATTTAAAAATTATTCAAAATAAATAATAAAAGTATGTAAAAAATAAAATAAAATTCAAAAAATAAAATAAATAAAAAGTGATGAAAACTAAAAATCAAATGTACTAACAAATTTGTACCACTTGGTGAGGTCTAATATATGTTAATTTAGTCAACTAATGTAATCAAAGATGACAAAAATTCAAAAAAATTAAAAAATTAAAAAATTTTAAAATAAAAGCAAATAAAATTTTTTGTAAAATCAAAAAAATAAAAAATCAAGCAAAAATAATTTGACTAAAAGATAATAAGTGAAAGAAATTTAAAATACACAATAAAATAATATATATATATTTGTAGGTGAAAATTAAAAAATTCAAAATAACTAAAAGAAAATAGAAAAAAAGAGTAAAAAAAATCCTACAAAATCAAACAATACATGTAAAAAGAAAAAAAACAAGCAATAGTAAATAGACAACATTCTTTACTAGGCA
Organism: Moringa oleifera; assembly: GCA_021397835.1. NCBI lineage: Eukaryota > Viridiplantae > Streptophyta > Magnoliopsida > Brassicales > Moringaceae > Moringa > Moringa oleifera. The sequence continues at coordinate 310,825 of JAJFZO010000695.1, forward strand.
AGAAAATAGATTTTATTATAAAATAAAATAAAATAAAACAAATATATATCAAAAAATCATAAAATGAAATTAAATTAAAAAATTAATCAATTAATAAAATCCAAAAATTTAAAGAAATAAAAAATGATCAAAAAACACAAAAGATTAAAAACTTAAAAATTAAAAATAAGCAAAAATAATATAAATAATTTAAAAAAAATTCAAGAATAATAATATATTCTATTGAAATAGAGTTTTAAAAAACTAATCTTTTAAAGAAATATACAAAAAAATGTGACAAAGCAAACAGTAAAAAAAATTAAATTATCTAAAATGAATAAATAAAAGTAAAAAAAATTAAAATAACATTCAACACTCAGATAAATAAAATAAAGAGAAGTAAAAAGAAGTTGATGAAAGCCAAATTAACTAACAAAATTACAATCAGTTGGTGAGGTTCAAAATTTGTTGTTTTGTTCGATTAAAGTAGTCAAAGATAACAAAAATTAAAAAATAAAAATTTTAAAATATCAATAAAATAAAATAAAATAAAATGAAAACAAATAAAAACTATAAAACTAAATTAAAAAAATCCAAAAAATGAAGTTAAAGAAGAAAATAAGTAAAAGAAACTAAAAATACCTAAAAAATAAATGTAAGAATTTTTTTTTAAAAAAATCAAAGTAACTAAAAGAAAACAAGAAAACAGAGAAAAAGAATCCAACAAAATCAATACAATACATATAAAAAAGAAAATAATAAAGAAAAAACTATTTGCAAAGCAAGAAATTAGATTTTATTAGAAAAGTAAAAAATAAAATAAAATATAAAAAATGGAAAAGAAGTACAACAAAGAAAACCATAAAAAATAAAAATAAAATAAAATAAATAAAATGTTATAAAATCCAAATAAATAAATCAAATAAAATAAATATTTTAAAAAGAAAAAAAAGAAACATAAAAGATTAGAAAAAAAAGAGAAATGTGAAAAAAATTTCATGATTTTTGAATATTTTTATGATTTTTTTATTTTTTAAATTTTTTTATTATTTCTTATCTTATTTTGAATCTCAAGATTTTTTAATTGCTCTTCTATTTTTTTGTAATGAACTTCTTTATGCTGATATCTTATATGAGACTTTTTTATTTTGTATTATCTTTATTTATTTTTGAAATGAATTTTCTTTTAATAGATTTAATTCTTTGTTTGTAGGTGAAGTTATGAACCTAAGGATAATAGGTTGTCTTAATCCATTTGAATGTAATCCTTCAATACCCTTCATTACACATTTTGGCTTTGGTAAGTTTATATTGTATTTGGAGTCTAGTTCCATTGGCCCCACATAGTTTTTGTGACATTTTTTCCGTAATATTATGTGAGTATTAATCTTTTTGAATACGATTTTGGTCTACTCCTAAGTCGATTAAAACTTTTGTTTTAAGATGAAAATCAATTTTATTTTTTAAGTTTTTAATATATTGTGTTTTTTTATTATTTTCTTTGAATTTTATGGATTTTGTTACATTTTTAATTTCTAATTTTAGTCAATTTTTTTGTTTAATGATTTCACTTTATATATTTTCTTTTCTGTTAATTTAATATTTTATTTTATTTTCTGCTTCTTTTTTAAAAATCTATCTTCTTGCTTTGCAAAATTTTTTTTGTCTTGATATATTTTATTTTATGATGTTTAAATTACTTCAAATTATTTTTCATTATAATTTCACATTTCATTTTTTAAAAGTTTTCTAATCTTTTGTGTTTCTTTTTTTGCTTTTTTCAATTATTTATTTATTTTATTAGATTTTACAACATTTATTTTTTATTTGACTTGATTTGATTTTTGTTTTTTTATGGTTTTCTTTTTCTTATTATTTTATTTTTTACTAGCTTTTTTAACAAAATCTATTTTTTAATATATTTATTGTCTTGATTTTGTTGAATTTTTTTATTTTATTTTTATTTTTTTAGTTACTTTGACATTTGTTTTAAAAAATTCTTACATTCATTTCTTTTATTTTGTTAGGAATTTTTAGTTTCTTTCACTTATTTTATTCATAGTTCATTTGGTTTTTTAGTTTGTATTAGCTTTTATTTTATTTTTTTGGCATTTTTTATAATTTTTATTTTTTAAAATTTTTTAGCATCTTTAACTATTTTAATTGAACAAAATAACAAATTTTGAGCCTCACCAAGTGATTGTAATTTTGTTAGTTTATCTAGCTTTTAGCTTTTATTATTGTTTTTATTCATATGAGTTTTGAAAGTTATTTTAATTTTTATACTTTTGTTTATTCATTTCAGATACTTTAATAATTTTTATTTTTTTACTGTTTCATTTATTAACAAGAAGCTCAAGAAGTTTATAAAAAAGAAACAAAATATTACATGTTTTAGTGTGAAAAAATAGGACATTATGCAAGAAATTGTAAAGTAAAGTAAAAAAAATTAATAATTTAGAAATATAAAAAAAAAAATGAAAGGTAACATACTCAGTATATTAGACAAAGAAGACACTTTACAAGACGAAAAAAATCAAATATATAATAGAAAAACCAAGTGATTCAGAGTCAGTAAGAAAAAATTTAAACCTCTAGTGAAGAAATAAGTATGTAAATGTAAAATGATCAATATGATTAGTAAGAAAGAATTATTAGTAAATATTATGTATAAAATAAAAGATCTAAAAATAAAAAAAGAATACTTACTAAAGTTTAAAAAAATATTATATTTGAAGAAAAAGAAAAGTAAAACATCAAACCTTACAACTTGCAAGAAATATTAGCAAAAAGGAAAAAGATAGAAACAACTAAACTTCAAGACTTGCAAATAGGATCAATGAGCTCAAGAAACAAGTTAGTCAATTACAAAGGGACAATACAGAAATTAAAACAGAAGTATTAGCCCATTAAAAAAAAATCAAGAATTAGGAAATCCAATGGAAAGAAAGGAAGTAGTAGAAGAAAGCAAGAAAAAGAATTTTATAAATATAGTAAATAAAATACAATTACAAAAAATGGTATGTGGAGATAACCCTAAAAAATAAATAATGATTTTGAATGACAAGATTTTGTAATTGTTTTTCTATTTTTTTTTTTTTTGTAATGAACTTCTCTCTGGAGATATTTTATATGAGATTTTTATTTTGTATTATCGTTTTTCATTTTTGAATTGAATTTTTTTTAAATAGTTTGATTAAGATATATCGAGAGAAAAGTTCATTACACAAGAATAGAAGAACAATTACAAAAGAAAATTAAAATTTTCCATGATTTTTGAATATTTTTATGATTTTTTATTTTTTAAAATCTTCTGTTATTTCTTAATTTTCTATGATTCTTTGGATTTCTTAATTTACTACATCATTCAAATAATAAACTAAAAGTTGATGCAAAAGTTGATAAACAAATTTAAGAAAAAAATATAGTCTTCATAGGCCGAGCATTACAATTTGCACCTAAGGAAGCAAAATAACATAATCAATCTTCTAAAAAAACCATCAAAGATAGCTAAAAAAATAAAGTTTTATTTATGCAATGTAGCAAAGTGGGAGAAAGAGAGAAAAATAATGGTAAAGAAGATTTGATAGTTTAATCAATGTCATAAATATCAACCGTCAAATGAGAATCAATAATAAGTAAGAAAAGCTGTAAAAGATTTTTAAGATAATTGAAAGTTTTGAGCAAGATTTAAGATTAAGAAAAGCAGAGAACACAAATTATATGCTACTTATATATATATATATATATATATATATATATATATATATATAGTATTTACTTCTACTCAGTTAGAGTCAATTTTAGAATGGAAAGGGAGCTAACAATAATAATAACTTACTACATAAACATTGAGTATCTAGGAATTAAAGCAACACAAACAATCAATTTGATTTTCTAGAATAGGAAATTTAATCCTCATCAAAAATCAAATTTTGAGCAAAAGTCATTCAGTCTTGGAATTTGTAACAAAATTCAAATAAAAGTTTTCCATTAGAGATATAAAGAAAATTTTCAATTAAATTATTTTAAAAATATATACTATATAAATAAAATTTGAAACCATTAATATTTCATATAAACTTTTAAAAATCTTAACGACAAACTTTTTGCTAGAATTTTGAAAATTTTAAAGAAAATATTACCATCAAAATTTAAGAAAAAATTAAAGTTTAATTATTGATTTGAATTAAATATTTTTCGTTGAAATGAGTAAATATTATATATTTCAATAATAAAGTTCAACAAAAAATATTTAGTTGGAAATGTTTTGCGATTTTGAATGAAAAATAATCCCTTCAAAGATTCACATAATTTTTTTATATGTATTTAAGAGGAACATATTTTTTGAAATTATTTAATAAAATAATATTGAAATAGCTTCAAAAATTATCAAAGGTTTTTTAATGAAAACTTGTTATTGAAATTTTAAAATTAAAATTTTAAAATAATTTATTTATTTTTAAAATTTTTTAATTATATATATATATATTTAATGATTACGCAAATAAATTATGGAGTAAATCATTTTAAATCCTAAAATATATTTTGTTGAAATGAGTAAATATTATATATTTTAATAACAAAGCTCAACCGAAAATATCTCCTTGGAAATGTTTTCTGATTTTCAATGAAAAATAATCCCTTCAAAGATTCACATAATTTTTTTTTTACAATATGCATTTAAGAAGATAGTATTTTTAAAATTATTTAATAAAATAGTATATTTAAAAATATTTTATTTTATGGAATCTCAACGGAAAATTTTTGTAAAAATAATATTGAAATAACTTTTAGAAATTATCAATAGTTTTCCGTGAAAACCTATTATTAAAATTTTAAAATAATTTATTTATTTTTAAAAATTTTATAATGAATATATAAATAAATTAGAAAGTAAATGTCATTTTAAATCTTAAAAAATATTTTTTATATTTTTAATTTTTATCTTAAATTTTAAAATTATTTAAATAAATATTAATTGATAAAAAATAATTAAACTGAACATTGACTACTTAACCTTAGGCCTGGGTACCTAGACCTGAAAGGATTAAATTTCCTTGTCTGTTCCTTCATCCCACAAAAGACGAAATGTTGGAGAAGATCTTCACCTCCCGGCTGGGCTTTTGATCAACGTTTGGTCAGACTGGGAAAGAAGTAGAACCTAGGTCTTATTACCCCTTAGGTTACCTTGTGGGCACTAGGGGAATAGTCTTATGGGTAGAGTTGTTGAGTTTTTTTTTTTTTTTTAAATAATATAAAAAGTATAAGAATTTGTAAGTACTAACTATATTAGAAATAATTTTGTGATATTCAAAAGAATTTTATAATATTTTTAGAATAAATTAATAAAAAAAACATGACTGATTCATTATAAAAAAATTCTACTCCGTCACCAACTTATATTAGTTTAGTTTAATAGATCTAATTACTCAGACACAACCACAGAAGTTTGGTTTGTGACACTCACTAAAATGGTAACGAACCCATTTCTTGATGCCTACTAAAAAAGTTCTATAAATGAGACTAACATAATTAGGCCATACAAGTGAAACTCATCTGTAAAATTCTAATTAATTGGACTTGGTTAGCAAGATCTATAAATGATCTGATTGTGAGGTTCACTAAAAATGAGCTGGTTATTTTGGATATAAAATGGGCTAATTATTTGACCAAGATGAACTTAAAAATTAAGTTTATAATTTGCTTTTCAATTAAAGAATTTAAAAGAAGAAAAACAACAAAAAGTGTGAGCTGTAAGATTAGAAAATTCTAGTTACTATATTTTCTTTAGGAAGGAAACAGAGGATGAGATGCAACGGTCATAAAGTTCTGTAATCAATGTTAAAAGGAGTAGTACGCTCTTATATGTGTCATCATTTAATTGGTTTATTTTGCCACGTAGGAAAATCATTGTTAAAGAGAGAATTTAGTTTGTTTGGCTAAGTGCTGGATAATTAAAAAAATAAACAGACAAAAATTCAGAAAGGAGCGGGAAAGAAGAGATTGCAGCTCGCGGAGAGACAAGATGAGGGAGAGAAGGCCAAACGAGTTCACATTTCACTAAAACTACTTGTCAAGAATGTTGTGTTAGGTAAATTCAGGCGCAAAAGTTTACCTTTAGAGTTTAATACTAATCTTATCATAGGCTTTAACAGAAACCAACCTACTGGAGTTTTTATTAGGTCTTAGATACACTTATAAACTTGATATGTGGATTCGATTAGCACAGTGTTTACAGTTTTCAGTTACTGTAAAAGTCTCCAAGTTGAATTTGGGAGGTGACTGAACCAGGTTTTAATAGACTCAGTCAAGTAAATGTGTGTTGCTGGAGTAAGTCTTAAAGTTGAGCTTTGAGTGAACTATGAACATTGATCAAAATGTTAGCAGTTGAAAATTAAGAGTTAAGTTGTACATGGTTTTGGCTCCAAACTAGAGAATCATGCATGATACTATATCTTGACTCCATCTCTTGATATAATTTCCTTTCTTTTTGAAGAACTGATGGTGGTGTGGCATTACACTATGTTGCGTTCTGTTTTAGGATAGTTGGCCCTGAAATGCCATCAGCTGAGCTACTTGCTGCTGCAGCCAAACTAATTGAAGCCTAAGCTGAGCTCAGTTATTTTTCAAAAATATTTCTAAGAACACTTGCTTTGTTTTATGTTTTCTCTGCTTAGTTTTATTTTCCATCAAAAGTACGCAATGGTAATATGAACCTAATATGGTATTTTGCATTAAATTTTTCTAGAGAGATTGAGTTGGAGGAAGATACTAAACTATTTATTGGACCTCCACCACCTGCTATGGTTGTTGAGGCTGAACCTGCAAATGAGGCAGAGCGTTTCAGAGAGGCTCCTGTTTTATCCATTTTGCTTTTGATTCGAATTTTACTGTTTCTTTTCCTCATATTTCAAAGTGAAAGCATACATTATTAAGTAATTTTACTATTTTTATAGCTAGTTGCATTTTGGACTGCTCTAATCTGAAATTTTGTCACAGATCTTCAATGTTGCAGTAGTGATTACAAATTTCATAAAATTATTTTTAACAGAAATCAGTTTGTTTCGTTGATTGCTGTATTAGAGTTAGTTAAGTTAGTTAAGCTCACATGTCAGTGTATCATTGGATCAGATTGTATATAAATAGTGTATTCAACTTTGCAGCTTTGCAGTTTACTTGCTGTCTGTTTGCCTTTGTTTTCAGTATCTATCCCCTCACTGGGGACTTTACAGTTAGTTAACACTGTACTAAACAGCTTTACAGTGTTAACTTTTCCAGTTGAGGCTATACTTACTTGAGATTAGGTCTCATATAAAGCTATTTTTTATTAGTTAATATCCCTGGGGATTAATTGCATTTTGTTTCTTCTTGTGTTGATGGAGTTTGACTTGGTCAGTTGGGTTGATACTGTTATATTTGTTCTTGGAATGGATGTTCAAATTTATTTGATTTTCATGAGCTAGAAGCATCTAGTTAACATCCATTATAATGGTAATCCCACAAATTTACTGAAATATTTGGACTATAAGTGAATATTACCATCATAAAAACCGAAACTTGATGCTGCTGTAGTGAGAAAGATGTCCATTGACTACAGACAGCTGCAGATCCAAAACAAGTGACAGATGAGAGCAAAGTGGATCAGTTTCAAGGGATGATTCTTCAGCTTCTACTGCTACTTTTGCTCCATAGTTTAACTTTCTAGCTTTCACAGGAATGTTTGGGTGGACTCTGTTTCTCACTTATAGTTTACATGTTCAATGCAAATTCAATTCTCTTCTCTATGCTGCTTATTTTCTTGAGATGTTATTTTCTTTGAGTTGTGATCAGGCTTTTTGGTTTCTGAAGGTTGTTGTCTTCTCATGGTGGACATTGGTGGTGAAACCTTTGAGTTCACTGTAGAGCGGGGAGAACCAACTCTGGTTCCTCCTGCTCAGGAGACAGAGAAGAGCCTGTACTTCCTGTCTAACCTTGACCAGAGCTTTGCAGTCACAGTTCGTACTTTCTACTACTTCGAGTCGGAGTCAAGAGGAATCAAGGATGCTGCTAATGCCATCAAGACTGCCCTGGCCAAGGTTCTTGTTCATTACTACCCAACTGCTGGAAGGCCAACAATTAGTTCAGAAGGAAAGCTGATAGTGGACTGCATTGGGGAGGGAGCTGTTTTTGTTGAGGCTGAAGCTAATTGTGCAATAGAAAAGATAGGGGACATGACAAAGCCTGATCCTGTTAATCTTGGAAAGGTGATTTATGACATCCCTGGTGCACAGAACCTAATTCAGATACCTCCTCTGGGGGCTCAGGTTTAATGCTTCTCCTAACTATTTTTCACTTCTTCTCTTTTATATTGCAATTCACTTTGCTCCTTGGGCAGTTGTTTGGCGTGTTAAGTCTTGAAGTAAGTAATTTCCAGTTGATTAGTGATTCATATCACTTGTTAATCTGCCATAATCATTTATTTGGTCTCACATGATGAATCAAAGTATTTGAACAAAGTGAAAAATTGCAGCTTTGGAAGAAAGATTAACCGTTAGCTTTGCAAGGCATTTGATTTCTCATACATGTCTTCAACTGAAAAGTCCAAAAGGATTTGTCAGTTGTAGCTTACACTGAATTTTAACTTTCTGATTGAAATTTCCCATAGCAAGCTTCCCCAGTTTGAAAGAAGTTTCTGTTTTCATCACAGTTTATGTAGGTTAACAAAAAAATTAAAAAGGGAAAATGAAAGGAACAGCAAGTTCTATTGCTCAAAATTGTCTTTGAGGATGACTTCTGCTTCTCATGTGTGTGTGTGTGTATATATATATATCTTCTTTCAAGTTGACTGAATTCAAGTGTGGAGGATTTGTTCTTGGGCTGTGTATGAACGGCAATTTATTTGACGGAATACATGCTATGGAGTTTCTGAATTGCTGGGCTGAGAGAGCCCGAGGCCTGCCTCTCAATATCCCTCCCTTCCTAGATGGAAGCCCACTCAAAGCCAGAAACTCACCTAAGATAGAGTTTCTGCAGCCTGAATTTGCTGAGATTGAAGACAACAAATACCAGCAAGCTTTACGAGAAGTAATGCTTTATAGGTCCTTCTGTTTTGACCCAGAGAAGCTTGAACTACTCAAGAGAAGAGTCCTGGAAGACGGAGTTCTAGCTAAATGCAGTACATTGCAAGCCCTCTTAGGCTTTCTCTGGAGTCGATGCCAGGCACTAAGAATGCAGCCTGATCAATAGATAAAGCTTCTCTTTGCTGCTGATGGTTGGACAAAGAGGAGGACACATGCACTGCTGGGTAATGCAAAAAGCTCTAACAGATCCGTAATGTGTTAAATGATGACAATTTGTGCAGAAAAAAGAGAAGTAAATGATGGACATAAAGTGAAGAGACATGGGAGCTTGGGTGGAGATCAATAGGAAGAAAGGGAATTTCATTTTTGATCGTCCTTATCCAGTCTGTTGCAGTAGTGATTACAAATTTCATAAAATCATTTTTAACAAGATTCAGTTTGTTTCACTGATTTCTGTATTAGAGTTAGTTAAGCCAGTTAAGCTCACATATAAGTGTATCATTGGATCAGATTGTATATAAATAGTGTATTCAACTTTCCTGCTTGACAGTGTACTTGCTCTCTGTTTGCCTCTCTTTTCAGTGTCAATCCTCTTTCTGGGGACTTTACAGTCAGTTAAGTTAATACTGTATTAAACAGCTTTACAATGTTAACTTTTCTCTTTGACGTTATACTTACTTGAGGTTAGATCTCATATAAAGCTATTTTTTATTAATTAATATCTCTGGGGATTAATTGCATTTGTTTCTGGTTCTGTTCATGGAATTAATATCTCTGGGGATTATATTCTTTCTTCTTTTTCAGCTCTTTTAGTTCCCTCGTAACAGACAAAGCATGAAAGCCATGCCAAGGAGACATGACCACTAGTGTCCTCCCGAAAATATGGCTTCAAATGGACTAAAATGGTTTAGTTATATCAATGATGGAATGATCCGTTTGATGCTTGTTTCAATTTAAATATATCAATATGGCTGCAGATTAAGAGAAATATGGCTATGCTGGAGCTTTAAAGAAAGTTTACCAATGCCCTTGCAGCATCTGTACTGCTTTCTATTGCTTGGATTGGTTTTGAGGTAAGAAATTTGCTGGTTCTAACAGGATAATTTATTGTTCCAAAGAAGCTTTTCAATGATGGATCTTGAGGAAGTTGATAGAGTACTTTCCATTTATGCATTAATTCAAATTGTGCCAATGACCAAAGCTTTCCTTTGTTTAATTTGTTCAGCTATACTTTAAGGCGACTGACCCACTAAGCGAGCTGTGGAAAATTGCTTGGATCATTCCAGCTCTCTGGAATATGCTTGCATACTCTCTGTTGCTAGTGATTTGTTTGCTCTGGGCTCCTTCTCGTAACCCAAAAAGTTACTTTCTTTGACATGGCATCTTAATTTTTAGTTTGGTGTCCGCCACTTGCTGCTACTACTACTTTTGGTGTTAGCCTGGTTCGTTTTTGCCATATACTTTTCTGCTGGTATGCCCCCTTTCCCCCAATACTAGTGGGTTTGTCATATGTATATTACCAATGATGGAACTCGTGATGAATGCATTGATGCAAGTTATAGTATGTGTTAGTGTATGTGAAATTCCATTGAAAGGCTTTGTACATATGTGGTTTGGACTTGCAGACTTGCATATTCTGAAGAGATGGGAGAGGACTTTGATGAAGAAGGTATATCTCCTCGACCAGCAGTGTGGGTATGGTTAATAAGCTGGAAAGAAAGGATCATGAGTATGGACTTGCAGAAGATGTCGAAGAGGATAAGCGAGAATAGATGAAATTCTACCCACCCGATGGTGAGTCCCTTTTCATGCATTGGTTGCACATCCAGCAGTTTGTCTGTAAATGCGAGTTTCAAAATTTGAATCATATGTATAAATGATATGAGTTAAAGCTAGTCTGAAAAGGATGCCATCAATAGAATTTTACAGCTGAAGTGTAGTAGTCTGACCATTACTAATGTAGGCAACAAAGACAGCAGAGTTTGAAATGCATGATGAGTTTTTCTATGTTTATCTGTGTGATTGTTGTATACAACCACAATGACTTGACCTGACCATGCTTCATAATAGATCCCTCAGTTGGGAAGATGGTTCGGCGATACTTAAATTCTCTGATTTGCTGCTCTCAAGAAGTTACATCATGTTTTGTGAAATAATTCTTTGTTGTTAATAACTTCTACCTAGTCAATTTAAGCCCTACAGCCAAAGTCACAATGAAGAACTGGGCATTTGAATAATTAGATGTAAAAGACAGCTTTTCTGTATGGAGAATTAGAGGAAACCATTTCTACAGGGCAACAAGAATGCTTTGAAGAAAAGGGGAAAGAAGATTAAGTCTGCTTGCTGAAGGAATCCTTATATGGCTTGAAACAATCACCCAGGTAATGGAATAAGAAGTTTGACTCCTTTGTAATCCAAGAAGGAGGCTCATCTCAGCAACGATACCTTGTCAATGGAGGAGCTGGAGTTAGCCATAAGATCAAAGGAGCATGAATTAATGCAGAACAAAGAGGGTGGAAGCCTTGAAAGTAACAATGAAGCCTTAATAGTTAGTGAAAGACTTAAAAACAGACAAAATTCTCAAGGGAAGGATTCAACTAAACACAAAGTTCAGCAAGGTCTAAATCAACGAGGCCTAGAAGCAAGTGTTATTACAGTGGAAAATTTGGCTATATCAAAAGGTTTTGCTCGAAATTAAAGAAGAAACAATAGGAGCAACAGAAGAAGGAAGGAGATGTTGCAGGTTGCAACAAAGTATCTTGAAGAGGGAGATGTATTAGCAGTAACTGAATGGATTCTGCTTGCAGCTTCAATATGTATCCTTAGAATAAATGGCTAAGGGACTTTAAAGAAGTAAACAATGAAAGAATGATCATGAGGGATGATCATTCTTGTGATATCATATGGATTGGATTCATAGCTTTCAAGCTTGTTGACACAAAAGTGAGGTACATTTCTCAGTTTAAGAGAAATTTGAAAAAGTCTATGTGCCTAAGATTGAACATGGTATTCTCAACGTGATAAAAGGATCACTAGTTATGCTCAAGGGAAGTGAAGCAAAATGGGTTGTACGCTCTTCAAGGATAGACAATTACTGAGATGTTGCTGTTGCAGCTGAAAGTGAGCAAAATATTGCTCAGCTTTGGCCCTAAGAGACTTGGCATATTTCTGAGAAAGGACTGTCGGTCTTAAGCAACAAGAGATTGTGGGCAAAGGACAAAGTATCTCACTGGGAGTTTTGTCACGAATGTGTCCTTGGCAAGCAGCACAGACTTAAATTTACAACTGCTGCAGAACATACATCCAAGGGTGTGCTTGATTATGTGCATTCTGATCTTTAGGGGCCTGAATGGATTCCAACGCTTGGAGGATGCAGACACTTCCTCTCAATCCTTAATGGCTATTCAAGAAAGGTATGGCTATTCTTGCTTAAAATTAAAGATGATTTTTTTGAAAAGTATAAAGAATGGAAGTTACTGATCGAAAACTAGACTAGAAAGAAACTAAAAGTATTACATACTGATAATGGTTTCAAACTTTGTAACTCTACATTCAACAATTTTTTTGCTAAACAAGGAATCCTAAGGCATAGGACTGTCAAGAGGATTCCTCAACAAAATGGTGTTGCTCATAGAATGAACAAGACTATAATGGAAAGTGTAAGATGCATGTGGTTTACATCAGGACTTAGCAAACGTTTTTGGGGAGAGACAGCTACAACAGCTGTTTATTTGATCAACAGGTGTCCTTCAAGGGCTATTGATCTTAAAACACTTGAAGAGAAGTGCTCAGGGAAGCTTCCTAGCCTACATCACTTTAAAGTTTTTGGATGTGCAGCCAACGCACACCAAATAGAGGGCATGCTTGACCCCTGGGCAATTAAAGTATTTTTCTTGGCTATCTTGAAGGGATTAAAGGCTATAGACTCTGTGTAAACCATGGTTCAAATAATAAAATAGTTATAAGTTGAGATATGGTCTTTAATGAGACATCCTTACCATATGCAAGCCAAGAAAGAGAAAAGTGAAATGAACTAGCTACAGAGAGAGCTTCTAAAGTTAAGGAAGTTGTTGATCTTGATTTAGATCTATTTAAGCTTAAAGGATCAACTTATTTAGCCCTAATAACAGAATGTAACAAACAACCTTATCTTGTCAATAAAGATAGCCTAGTTTGGATGATGAAGAAGAGCATTTTCTTGATGATGTGGAACATTTAAGGACCTATCAATTGGCAAGTGATAGGTCTAGAAAGAAGTATCAGAGCACCAGCAAGATATCTACTTAAAGATCCTAGTTCTAGTTTAGTTAAAGGAGATTTGATAGTCTATGCTTTCCACACAGCAGAGCAAATAGAGAGTATGGAGCCAAGAAATTACAAGAGAGCTATGTCTGGTCATCAAGCAATAAATCGGTTCAAGGCAATGCAAGAGGAAATGAGCTCTCTTTATGCGAACAAGACATGGGAGCTTGTTAAAAGACCTTTAAATCCAAGGGAGGTGGATTGTAAATGGGTATTCAAGCTCAAAAAATGGTCATATGGAATTCGAACTTGAGAAATTCAAGGCAAAATTGGTGATCAAAGGCTTCACCTAAGTGGAAGGGATTAGTTACGCAGAAATTTTCACCTGCAGTTAAATAAAAGACAATTCGAACCATCCTGGCAAAGGAAGTTATAGAAGATTGGGAGCTTTAACAAATCGATGTGAAGACTGTTTTTCACCATGGATAATTATGGGAGAAGATCTATATGAAATAAACTGAGGGGTTTGAAGAAAAGGGCAGAGATGGTTAGGTGTGCTTGCTAAAGAAGTCACTACATGGCTTAAGACAATCTCTGAGGCAATGGTACAAGAGGTTTGACAGCTTTATACTTTAGGCAGACATCACCAGGAGTGCTTACGATGCTTGCCTCCACCACAGAGATGCAAGTTGTAAAAAAGTTATGTTCTTGATGTTGTATGTAGATGATATGCTAATTACCAGCGATAGCATGCACAAGATAGCCTCATTAAAGAAGATGTTGAGTGAAGAATTTGACATGAAAGATTTAGGGCCTATAAAGAAGATATTAGGAATAGAAATCAAAGAAGATAGTAAGAGAAAATGCAGGCTCATGTTAACCCAAAGAGTTTTACCTCAACAAACTGAAAAATTTTAGATGTTGCAAGCAAAATCAGTAATTGTTCCACTTAGAAATCATTTCAAATTATATGCACAGAGTTGTCGAAAAACAAAAAAAGAAAAGCTAAAAATGGTAATCACCCCTTACTTAAAGGTAGTAAGGAGTACCATGTATGGCATGAATGCACCAAACAACTTAATGTGAAGTATCATTTTATCAGAGAGAAAGTACAAAGGACTCATACTATTAAAGAAGGTTGCCACTGACGACAACCCCTCTGATATGGCCACAAAACATGTTTTTGCTAGAAAACTACGTAAGTATTTGAAAATTATTAGTGTTGGTATTAGATGATGCAGAATGAATGAAAGGTTGAAGATGCACTAAGTCGATTTTACTAGATCAAGAGGGAGTGTGTTGAAGAAGGAGATGATCTAGTTGAAAATGATAGCAAAGACTTTTGATGGTGTCGCTTTTGGATCTAGTAGCTGGCTCAACAAAGTCTTGGAAGGTGATGTCAATGAATGAGCATCATCCAGTCATAAGTTCGTCGCACAGGTGGCCAAATTAATTGGCCCTGCCAGTAGAAAAAGCAGCATATAAAGCCTCTGTATTTTCCAATTCTGTTGCTATTGCTGAAAGTTTTACAACCTCTTTTATCGAATCTTTTAAGAAGAATTAGCCTTTAATTATCACTAAAGAATTATAGCCCTAAAATTAATAAAATTGTTTGTGACTTAATGAGAGAGTTTCACTAATTTTATAGGAAGATTAAGTGTCTTTGGTTACTAATGTCTTGTGCTAGATTCATTTTTAATATATCTATAAAGTTCGATTCAAGATGATGATTGATGATTGATCTGAGTTCTTTATTTGCTGGAAATCACTTATTGTTTGCTTTATAAGAATAAATAGAAATAAGGATTGAGTTTATAGATTCAACAACTGGTATCAGAGCCTATTAAAGATCCATCAAGACTTCAAGAAAGCTCTTTCCAATAAACTACAAGAATCAGTTCCATGATGGGGATAACCAAGTTTGAGATGCAGTGCCTTAATGGTAACGGAGATTTTGGGATATGGTGTCAAAGGATGAGGGCTATTCTTGTTCAACAAAAGGTGGCTCAACTACTTGCTAGTGAGAGTAAGCTGCTAGATACCATGTCTATCATAGGGAAAGAAGATGTCCTAGAAATAGCTTACAGCATAATCATTCTATATTTGAGTGATAATGTGATGAGGCAAGTATGAAAAGAAAAAACTACTACTATGGTTGGAATAAGCTTGAAAGTCTGTATATGAAAAATCACTCATTAAAAAGAATTTATCTTAAAACAAAGTTTTTGGGATTAAAGATGAATGAAAATAAGATTCTGGATGAGAACCTTAATTTGATCTCTAAGATAGTGATTGATTTGGAGGATATCAGAAAGTATTAGTGATGAAGATCAAGCTGTGATCTTGTTAAACTCATTACCTCCTGCATATAACCAATTAAGAGATACCATAAGGTATAGCAAGGATACCTTGTCAATGAGGGAGCTGGAGTTAGCCATAAGATCAAAGGAGCATGAATTAACGAAGAACAAGGGGGCTAGAAGCCTTGAAAGTAACAATGAAGCCTTAATGGTTAGAGGAAGACCTGAAAGGTGATAGAATTCTCGAGGGAAGGATTCAACTAAACATAAAAGTCCAGTGAGGTTAAAATCAAAGGGGGCTAGAAGGAAGCTTTACTATTGTGGAAAAGTTGGCCACATCAGAAGGTTTTGCAGGGAATTAAAAAAGAAACAGCAATAACAATAGAAGAAGGAAGGAGATGCTATAGTTGCAACAAAGTCTCTTAAAAAGGGAGATGTATTGGCAGTAACTGAATCAAGAAGCATAGAGCAGTGGATTCTAGATTCTGCCTGCAGCTTTTATATGTATCCCAAGAATGAATGACTTAGGGACTTTAAAGAAGTAAATAATGGAAGGATGATCATGAGAGATGATCAATCTTGTAATATCAAAGGGATTGGCTTCATAGCTTTCAGGCTTGAAGATGGTTCAACAAAGACACTTATTGATGTGTAGTTAAATTTGATTTCTCTTGGTTCACTAGATGAAAAAGGCTATGTGCCTAACATTGAACATGGGATCCTCAAAGTGATAAAAGGATCACTAGTTATACTTAAGGTAGTGATTGTATGCTTTTCAAGGAAAGAAAATTACTGGAAACATTGCTATTGCAGCTGAAAGTGAGTAGAATATTGCTCAGCTTTGGCTAAGAGACTTGGCGATATTTCTTGAGAAAGGACTATAGATCTTAAGCAACCAGGGCTTGCTGGGAAATGATAAAGTATCTTACGGGGAGTTTTATGAGGAATGTGTCCTTGGCAAGGAGCATAGACTTAAATTTGTAGTTGCTGCAAAACATACATCCAAGGGTGTGCTTGATTATGTGCACTCTGATCTTTGGGGGCCTAAAAGGATTCCAACGCTTGTTCCTATCAATCCTTGATGACTACTCAAGAAAGGTATGGCTATTATTGCTTAAAATTAAAGACAATTGTTTTGACAAGTTTAAAGAATGGAAGTTATTGATCGAAAACTAGACTGGAAAGAAAGTGAAAGTATTGTGTACTGATAATGGTTTCAAATTTTGTCACTCTACATTCAAGAATTTTTATGCTAAACAAGAAATCCTAAGGCATAGGACTGCTAAGAGAATGAACAGGACTATGATGGAGAGATGCATATGGTTTACATCAGGACTTAGCAAAAGTTTTAAAGGAGAGGCAGCTACAACTACCATCTATTTGATCAACAGGTGACCATTAAGGGCTATTGATCTTAAAACAACAGAAAAAAAAGTGGTTAGGGAAGCCTCCTAGCCTACATCACTTCAGAGTTTTTGGATGGGTAGTTAATACACACCAAAAGGAGGCCAGCTTGATCCTGGGGTAATTAAATGCATTTTTTTTTTTGGCTATCCTAAAGGGATTAAAGGCTATAGACTCAGTGTAAACCATTGTTCAAACAATAAAATAGTTATAAGTAAAGATATGGTCTTTAATGAGACAACCCTACCATATGCAATCCATGAAGGAGAAAAGCAAAGTGAACTAGCTACAGAGAGATCTTCTAAAGTTAAGGAAGCTGCTGATCTTGATCTAGATCAATTTAAGCCTAGAGAATCAGCTCATTTGTCCCCATAAATAGAATGTAATACAACAGCCTCATCAGTTAACAGAGACACCTAGTTTGAATGATGAAGAGGAGCATTCCCTTGATGATGTAGAACATTTAAAGACCTATCAATTGACAAGGGATAGGCCTAAAAGAAGTATTAGAGCACTAGAAAAATATCTACCTGAAGATCCTAGTAACTGTTTAGTTGAAAGAGAGTTGATAGCCTATGCTCTCCATACAGCAGACCAGACAGAGTATGGAGCCATGAAACTACAAGGAAGCTACGTTTAGTCATGAGGCAGCAAATTAGTTTAAGGCAATGCAAGAGAAAATGAGCTCTCTTTATGCCAGCTAGACAGGAAGCTTGTTGAAAGACCTTTAAATCAAAGGATGGTCGATTATAATTAGGTATTCAAGCTTAAAGATGATCACACAAAATTTACACCTAAAGAATTCAAGGCAAGACTGGTGGCCAAAGGCTTTACTAAAGTGGAAGGGATTGATTACGTAGAAACTTTCTCATGTGTGGTTAAATACAAGATAATTCGGACCATCTTGGCAAAGGTACCTGTATAAGATGGGGGCTTGAACAAATGGATATTAAGACTAGTTTCTCCATGGATAATTATGAGAGAAGATTTATATAAAATAATCTGAGGGGTTTGAAGAAAAGGGCAAAAAAGACCAAGTGTGCTTCCTAAAAAAGTCACTATATGGCTTAAAACAATCTTCTAGGCAATGGTACAAGAACTTTGACAGATTTTTACTTCAAGCAAGCTTCACCAGGAGTGCTTACAATGCTTGCCTCTATCACAGGGATGTAAGGTGTAAAGAAGTTGGGTTCTTGATGTTGTATGCAGATGATATGCTAATTAATAGTAGTAGCATGCACAAGACAGCCTCTTTAAAGAAGATGTTGAGTGAAAAATTTGACATGAAAGATTTAGAGCCTGCCAAGAAGATATTAGGAATGGAAATCAAAAGAGATAGGAGTCATGTTATCCCAAATGTCTTATCTTCATAAAGTTGGTGAAAAATTTCAGATACTGCAAGCAAAATCAGCAAGTGTTCCACTTAGAAATAATTTCAAATTATCTGTTCAAAGTTGTACAAAAAAAAAAAAAAAGGAAGCTGGAAATGATAAACACCCTTTACTCAAATGCACTAGAGATTACCATGTATGCCATTATACATAGCAAAGCTAATTTTTCATATGCAATCAGTTTGCTTAGTAGATACATGGCCAATTCCAGCAAAGATCATTGGCAGGCAATGAAGTGGTTATTAAGGTACTTAAATGGAGCAAAGAAGTTTGGGTTAGCTTATGAAAAGAAAGGTTTAATTTAGCAAGGATTGGAGGGTGATGTAGACTCTGATTTTGTAAGAGATATAGACAAAAGAAGATCTCTTTCTGTTTATATTTTCATGTTCAAAGGATGTTGTGTAAGCTAAAAAGCTCAGCTTCAAGCTATTATTCCTTTATCCAGCACTGAGGCAGAGTACTTAGCAATTACAAAAGGTTTTAAGGAAGCTACCTAGTTGCTTAGGCTGTTCAGCAAATTACAGTTCTATGGAGGTCCAGTTACTATATTTTCAGACAGCCAATCTGCAATCCATCTCTGTAAAAATTAAGTCTACCATGAATGCACCAAACATCTTGATGTGAAGTATTATTTTATAAGACAAAACGTGGAAGAAGGACTCATGCTACTAGAGAAGGTTGCCACTGATGTGGCCACGAAACTTGTTTCTCCTGTACTGTGTCAGAAGGAAGGTACTGGACAAAATCAGCACCTGTGGTTGGCACGTACCATTGGCAGCAAATGTTGAGAAAGTGGCATGCATCCTCTAAAGTGGAGGTAATTCCATCAGTTTGTACATGATTTGCTTCTTTTTGTATAAAAGTGTAGAGATTAGAAGGGGACTAGTGTAAATGGCTTTGCCCCAAGAACAAGATCCCTTGACTGTCTTTCCTTTGTAATTCTGCATATTAGATAAGTTTTCTCTTACTCTCCTTGTTAAAAGAAGCTTTCCCATGGATATAGGCATATGTCGAACCATGTAATCTTTATGCAATTTGCTTCTCTTTTTTTCTTTGTCTGCATTGCTCATCCTAATAGTCATACCAAAGCAATTTATTTTTTTAGTGTTAGCTCAAGCCGACCTGCATTCTAGACATAGAATGACCTCTACCATGAAGCATGAGGTGGAAAATTTTGGTGGCACAAATGATTTTGGTCTTTGAAAGATCAAAATGCTGGCATGGCTAGGAAATATGGGGCTCGATGCTGCACTGGCCGGAGAAAGCAAGATGCCCAGTTATCTCACAAAAGAAGAGAAGGCTGAACTGATGAAAAAGGCTCATAATAGTGACAAAGTGTTACGAGAGGTTGTCAAACAGAACATTACCACAGAGCTGTAATTGAAATCAGAGACTTTATATGACTAAGACCCTCTCAAGTAAGTTGTATGTCAAGGAAAAATTTTTCACCTTTAAAATGACAGGAAGGAAGCCTCTACAAGAACATATTGATGAGTTTAACAAACTTTATCTTGATTTGGAAAATATCAAGGTTGAATATGAAGATAAGGATAAAGCCTTGGTATTACCACACTCTCTGCCCAAGTCTTATGAAACATTTGTGGACATTTTGCAGCATGATCGTGATACTTTGACATTAGAAGATGTAATTGGTATTCTCAATGCCAAGAAGTTAAGGATCAAATTTGAGCAGAAGGATGTTGGAGCTGAAGTTTTATATGTAAAAGGGAGATTTAAGAAATGTGGACAGCAAGCTACTGTAAGAGATTCCAACGAAGGAAAGACAAAGTAATGGAAGAGATTCAAGTCAAGAAACTCTTCCAGAAAAAGTTACCATTGTGACAACATTGGCCATATAAGGAAATACTAGAAAGATTTAAAGAAGAAACAAGTGGATAAAGAATAGGCTGCCGAAGGAGATATTGTAGTAACTACTGATTCTTATGATGAAGGTGATGTTTTAGCTATATTTGAAGCAAGAATACATGATGAATGGGTATTAAACTTAGGTTGCACATATCATATGTGTCCAAAGAAAGACATGTTCCATGATTATATGCCATTAACTAGTAACAGAGTTGTAATGGGGAATGAACAAACTTGTGCTGTAAAAGGAATTTACTCTGCAATTCAGGCTACATGATGGAATTACTAGGGTTTTAAGTGAGGTAAGATATGTGCTTGACTTTAAGAGATATTTGATTTCTCTTGATATGTTGGACAACTAAGGTTATTCATTTAAAGCTGAGAAGGGGCAGTTGAAGGTGTTTGGAAGGAGCACTTGTGATGCTTAAAGCCAGTAAGTTAAAATAGCTTATATGTTTTGAATGGAACAACAATCATGGGAGTGGCTGCAACTGCTGCAATCTTAATGCAACAGACTACTAAACTATGGCATAAGATGATGGGACATGTAAATCTTAAGGGGCTGTAAGAATTAAGCAAACAAGGCTTGCTTAAGAGTGATTAGGTCTCTAATTTGGGATTTTGTGAGCAATGCTCGAAGGGTAAACAACATAAGCTCAAGTTCTCAAAGAGTGTAGTTCATAAATCAAAGGAAAGAATGGATTATGCACATGCAGACTTATAGGGACCAGAGAAAACAACAACATATGGTGGTTACCACTATTTTTTATCAATTATTGATGATTTTAGCAAGAAAGTGTGGATTTACTTACTCAAAAACAAAGAGTGTTTCCAGAAATTCGAAAAGTGAAAGGTTTTAATGGAGACTGTTATGGGAAGGAAATTAATGGCATTAAGAACAGATAATAGTCTTGAGTTTTGTAATTCTAGGTTTGATCAACTTTGTAGAAAGGTTGGTGTGTTTAAGCACAGAACTGTAACAGGCACTTCTCAGCAGAACGATATGGTAGAAAAAATGAATCCCACCTTGATGGAAAGAGCTAGATGTATGATGTTTACAACTAGCTCAGTAAAAAGTTTTTGGGGCAAGGCTACTATCACAGCAGCTTGCTTGATTAATAGAATCCTTTAAAAGCCATTAATCTGAAAACACTAGAAGAGCTTTAGGGAGAGAAACCTCCTTAACTTGATCATCTTTAAGTATTTGGATGTGCAGTATATGTACACCAAAGAGAAGACAAGCTTGATTTCAGAATAATTACAAGGAATATTTCTGGGATATCCATAAGGCATCAAAGGCTACAAAGTCTGCATCAAAGAATGAGCTATTTTTAAAACATTAATTACCAGAGATGTAGTGTTCGATGAAACATCCTTGCCCTATTTTGAAACAGATAAAGCTTCAAATAACTTAAAGGATTAAAGAAAAGGTGAAGATCAGAGAATTGATGTTAAAATAGAGGATGTATCCAAGCATAAGGCAGCTCCTAGACAAGTTCAGCAGTAGATCTGGGTACTAATGTCCAACTTGAGGCTGATTGAGAATCACTTGATAATAAGATTGATGAAACCAGAATACAACAATCTAATCAATTGCCAAGATATCAACTAGCTAGATATAGGGCTAGAAGAAGCATAAAGCCCCCAAGAAGATTTCAAATACATGACTCATATTTTAGCTTTGTAGTAGAAGTATAGGACTATTTAACCTATGCTTTAAACTCTGCAAAAAAAATCTTTGTACTAGAAATTAGGAATTATAAAGAGGGTATGGCATATAAAGAAGCTTCAAAATGGTTGGATGCAATGAAAGAAGAAACGAAGTCTCTAATTACTAATGAGACTTGGGAAAATGTAGATAGACATACGAGGAAAAAGCTGGTTGATCGCAAATGGGTTTATAAACTAAAGGAGTAAGATGCAACTAGAATGAAATGTTATAAAGTCAGACTTGTGGCATAAGTTGCTAGCATAGATTATGGAGAAATTTTCTCTCCAATTGTCTATAAAACCATTAGGCTGGCATTAGCTAATGTGGCAATTCAAGATTGAAAAATGAAAGGTTTGGAAGAGACTACCTACATTAGACAACCAGAAGGTTTTCAGCTTGAAGAAAGGGAATACCAGGCATATTTGCTTAATAAGTCTCTTCCTACTTTAAAGTAGTCACCTATGCAATAGTATAAGAGGTTCAATGCCTATGTCATTAAGCATGGATTTTACAAAAGTAAGTTTGATGCACTTTTATACGTTAAAGCCTAAGGAAAGGAGAAGGCAATGATCTTGTAGTTATATGTTAATGATATGCTAATAACTAGTAAGAATAAGTAGCAAGTAGTGATGGTGAAGCAAATCCTGACTCAAGAATTTCAAATGAGGGGCGTAGGTCCAACAAGGAAAATCTTGGGTATGAATATAGAAAAAAAACATAACCAAAACATGGTTGAAACTGTCATAGCAATGCTATTTGTAGACGGTGCTTTCTAAATTCTTCTAGGTCAAGCGAAGGGAGTGAATTTAGGCAATCATTTTAGATTATCCGTAAAGTGCTCTCCAACAATTGATGATGAAAAACAAGAAATGGATAGAAAATCATATGCCATTATAGTTGGATCACATGTCTTTGCTATGCAATGTAGTTGACCTGATTTGACCTATTTTGTTAGTCTACTAAGTCGTTATATGTCCAATCCAAGACAAGAGCATTGGATGGCAACAAAGTGGCTTCTTAGATATATTAAGTAGACATAAAACTATGGTTTGATCCAACAAGGATTGGAAGGTTTTGTTGATTCAAATTATGCAGGAGATAAAGACAAAAGAAGGTTATTGTCCACCTATATTTTCATATAAAATAATTGTTGCATAAGTAGAAACGGTCAATTGCAGTTGAGTACATGGCCTCAACAGAAGGTTTCAAATAAGGTATATGGGTATCTAGGTTAGCTATTTACTTGATGCTTCCATTTTCAAAAGTTAAGGTGTTTAATGGTACTTAGTCAACTATACACTTTTGTAGAAATCTAATATAGCATGAAAGGACAAAACATTTTGATGTCAAGTTCCATTTTATAAGAGAAATGGTGAAGGATGGTAGCATCTGTTTATAGAAAGTAAAGTCAAAAGATAAATCTACTGATATGGCTACTAAGGTTGTATCTCTCACTAAGTTTGTAAAGTGCCTTGTGTCCTTGAGCATTGGAACTGAATGAAAAATTAAGGAATCAAGAAGTGAATGCTTCAGTGACTAAGAAGACAAGAATAGCATGATTATTATGAAAAAACAGAGGTGGAGATTGTTAAGAGTCTATCTTTTAGATCTACAATGACTATACTGAGGTGTCCAAGTGACCTGCCAAAATATGTGCTTACTTAACAAATTAGTCATGCTTCTTGATGAATCTGAAAGGATGGAGAACATAAAGACCAAACCTTTGAAATAATCAACTGTATCAGAATGAAGGTACTCGACAAAATCTGAACCTATGGTAGGCATGTACTTTTGGCAGCAGAAGTTAAGGAAGTGGAATGCATCTTCTGTAGTGGAGGTAATTCTATCAATCTATACTTTGTATAAGAGTGTAGAGATTAGAAGGGGATTGGTGTGTATGGCTTTGCTCCAAGAACAAGATCCCTCGACTGCATTTCCTTTGTAATTCTACATATTGAATGAGTTTTCTCTTACTCTCCTTGTTTAGAGAAGCTTTCCTATTGATGTAGGCATCGTAACATACTTAGAGGCATTGTTTAGCATTGTAACACAAGTAAGTGGCTCTGGCTATAGCCAGCAATTCTTGACTCGATATTGAAAACCTAGACCACAACCTGACCTCACATGAGTTTCAGACAGAGGATGTTAAGTTCTACCTCAACTTTATATACTGGCCATCTTGGAATTAGTTAGGTCAGTTAAGGTCAATATAGAAAAAGGTTGGAACCATCTCACAACTTGTGATGTTTAATATTTCTATGTTTCTGAGCACGTAACTGTGTTAAGCATGTTGAATGAAACCCTAATCAAATGCCTGAGAAGGTGAATTTTCATTTGTTATACTAGGGACAGATCCATGTACAACCCCAATTATTTTAAGAGTGCTTCATGAGGAATATGAGTTTCTTGCCTATTTTGTTGTGGAAACTGGCAATAATTTCTACAATAACCACTTGAATTTTGAAGTGAAGCCACAGCCTTCTAGTATTCAATTCCATGATGAATGAAATTATCACCATTGGTTGAAGATCTGTGGTGACCTACATTTATAGCCTCGTATCCTTAATATTTGGCCCACAACTTGAAGGACAATTAGTAGTTAACAAACCTTATAGGGCGTTTTCTAACTTGAACTAACTATTGGCCATTGAGCAAAGTTCTTCGTCGATAAGTCCCCGATTTTTTATTGTCATCCATGCAAATCAATGCTGTTTGAACATAATGAAAGTCATCAGTAAAGCTAAGCAGGCCATGAGACATACATCTGATGTTAACCCTATTTGATTAGCTTGTCTAAGTTAGTGCCTCAAGTGTAACTCATTTTTCACCAATGAATAAGCAATAATGATACTGTATCACCTAAGTGGAATAGAAGAAATAAGGCTTTTTCTCAATAAATTAGGCTTTTGCATTAAGAGAATCAGTATTCTGATTTTTATTTCATTGTGTTTAATGTCATGCTAACATAATGCTTCTTATAGAATCAGCTCTTCATGTAGTCTAACATTAAATTACCTTGAGTGATCGATGATACAGGTAAATGAGACTATAGCTTGAAGCTAATTGTTGCAGTAAAGTTGTGTATAAGTGAGTTTCAAAGTAAATCCTAAGGCCTTTGAGCTGATTGAGAGGGAAATTGTTGTTGTCCACTGTGTAATTGAGATGCAATAAGGAATCTTCAATAAATTACTTGGTGGCATGTAGAGACAATAAACATAGGTGAGGTAGATTCTTGCTAGAAATTGACATTCTAATTTCTCAAGCAGCTGCAACATATTTTGTGCAACAAACCAATATTGCATCACCATTAAAGTTATGCAACTCCGTGAAAGTTTTCTCCCATTATATTAGCTACCACCTTGATCACTTCTACTACATCAGACATGTAACTATTATTTACAGCTAAAAATAGATTACTATTAACCAGTATTGCGCCATGCAACTAGAATAATATAAAGAATATCCATTTTTCCAAGCTCATCAAATGGGAAATGAAACCAAAATTTTCTATTATTTTAGTCCATACTTGATGTCTTATTGGCTATCTCACCATCTTATTTTGGTATTAAGTTGTGGTAAAATACTACATAAGAATAAGGCTGAAACCACTATTTTAGATGAGTTGTCCAAGTTCTTAAATGTCATCTTTAGTTCATGTATGGTCCTTGTAGCAGCGATAG
This sequence comes from Moringa oleifera, assembly GCA_021397835.1. NCBI lineage: Eukaryota > Viridiplantae > Streptophyta > Magnoliopsida > Brassicales > Moringaceae > Moringa > Moringa oleifera. The sequence goes on from JAJFZO010000695.1 coordinate 336,460, forward strand.
CATATATGGCATGACAAAATATTTATTAGTTGAAGAGTTATATTGTTTACTAATTGTTCTTATAGTGGTTTTCATATCAAATACTTTGGTTTCAATTTCCCAAGTTGCGATTGACATTATCCTTTGATTCCTCAGTCATTAGTTTCATGCCCCTCTTATCTTAACCCTTCTACATTTTATAAATTTTTTAAAATGTATGTGTTGGCAATAAGACATGGCTAACTAATAAGATATGTGGATACTTTCTTAAACAGCATGGAGAGCCATAATTTGTTCTTATAAAAGTTAATGTTTAGTTGTGTAAATGATCTTCAACAACATGAAAAATGAGAAAGAAACAGAGATGGGAGGTTTTGGAACGATTGCAGCACTTGCTGCTTGAAGTATCAATTCTAACAAACTTTTCCTTCAAAACCTTCAAGCACTTTGAGTAATTTTGAAGGAGGGACACACTTTGTGGCCATATCTGCTAGGTCGCTCTCAGTTGAGATTTTTTCGAGTTTTGTGCAATATTATTCCATTTTTTCTCAAACAAAGTGATACTTAACATCAAAATGTTTAGTTCATTTATGATATATCGGGTTTTTACACAAAAGAATGGCTGATTGGCTGTTTGAAAATATCATCAAACCTAAGCTATACAGCTTCAACTCCTTCAATAGTCTAAGCAATCATACACCTTCTTTGAACCCTTCTACCATCACTATATACTTAGCCTCTGTAGTGTAAAGAGCTACAATCTGTAGAAGTTATGTCTTTCAACTAATGTAACACCCATCAAGCATGAAAACATAGGCTGCGGGTGACCTTCTTTTATCTCTATCACCAGCGAAATCAGCATAAACATATCCAGCAAGTCCTTGCTGGATGAGTACATCGTTGGCATATATCAATCCATAACCCTTGCTTCCATTGACATATCTTAGCAATTACTTCATCGCTTGCTAGTGTTCTTACCTAGATTGGTTATATACCTGCTAAGAAAGCTGATTACATAGGATAAATCAGGCCTATTGTAGATCATAGCATACATGAGTAACCCTATTGCATTTGAGTAGGGTATATTGCTCATTTCCCTCTTTTCTTCTTCTGAATTTGGGCAGCTATAGGTAGACAACATGAAATGTGCTCCTAAGGGTGTGGTGACAGGTTTTGCTTGGTACATAGAGAATTTTTCAGCCAGTTTTTATGGATAGTTTTCTTGGAAGAGCTTAAGCCACCTCTTAGTTATATCTCTTTGAATTTCCATCCCTAAGATTCTTTTGGTTGGCCCTAGGTCCTTCATATCAACTCCTTGCTCAGATTTTTCTTGGTGGCTAAATGATTCTCCTATCCCTATTTAAACCAACTAATATTGATGCAATTGATCATGGTCATCTACATTGCAGCTTTTGCTGATCATCCTTTAGAGGGACAATTTGCTACTGCTCTTTTTATGAGCTTGGACCTATTGATTTTGAAGCTTGTCTAGCAGAGGCTTGAAATCTTTTTAATTCTACCTTAACCCCAATGACTTCCCTAGATTTTTCCGATCCTTTTGGATTCTCATTGCCAGCAGCAATACCTCTTTGTTGAGCATATGGCAGAGATATCACATTCCAAAAGACTTCTCTATAATTAAAGTCTTATAGGCTCCTCCTTTCTTCATACAAATCTTATAGCCCTTTACTCCTACAAGATAAAGATAAAGATTTTGCCTCATGATAAAAGGTTCTCAACAACATATCAAACACATGATTATTAATGCAAAGTCAATCATCATTGCCTTCAAGCATATATTTTCCCTGAAGTTCAACCCTTAAACATTGTAGCTTCTGTTTTGTTTTGTGTGTGTGTACATGCTTATGTGTTTGTTAGATGGAGAAAAATGGAAATAAACTAAGAATAAGTAAAGATAATCTAAGCATGCTAATACATTCACTCTTGCAAATACCAGAATATATGTTAGATGACAAGAGCTCTACCTCGCGTCATTTTGAAAAAGTGGCAAGAATAATTATCTAGTCTTTAAACTTGGTAGAACACATCTGAGGAAAGAGAAATTTCACATCCAAAACTAGCTTTGCAGTGTACCCATCTAAAGCTAGAAGAGTAGATAGGGAAAGAGTTTTATCAGAAATTGCACAATGATGAAGCATCTTATTCTTTTATAAGCAAACAAAAAAATCGATCCCATGATCATGTTTAAGCCATCAATCATCAAGTCTTCCAAGCATATCATAGACATTTACTTCAGTCAAGCAAGACATATTGTAGTCTCTAGATAAAGATTACCGCCAATTTAGATTCAATCAAATAAACCCTTGAAAGTCAAAAAAGTGGTGGCAAGTTATGAGTAAAAAATATGAAAAACGAGGCTCTAATTAGAACATAAAAACTTAATTATAGTATTCTATGCAGTTCATGGTATAAATATAAATAGAACTGGAATAAAAGGACATTAAAATACATTTCATTCTAAAGTTATTCATATCTAGCCAGGCCCCTCAAACAAGTGTTAGATGCTTTCAGTGAATTATCCCACTAATGGCATACTTTCAATAAAAATATCCTACATATAAGTATAATGAATACAAATGTCATGAGAAACTTGTCGTTTCATAAGATTTGATACTGCACCCCATCTTCATAGTAAACACAAATAACAACCATAAAAAGTGTTAATCTCCCAAGAATCTCTTTCATTTCTCTTAGTATGGGAACTGAACATATTATCTATATTTTGTCTATATGCGAAACGAGGAGAAACACTTTATGGCATTACGCCTCATCATTGGTTGTCATTTGTGAATCAAATGGATGAGAAAAAACCACGTTGAGAATCTCAAAACCAAGCATGCATAAATCCAGCTCAATGACTTCAACAATAAAAGGCATGGGACTTCTTCCCTCGAAATCTCTTTGGGATAGCCAGTATTCATTGTAAAGATTGTAAAATCAAAAGCAATTGATTAGGAATTCATATTGATATAATCATTTAATTCCACGATATCCCCTCAGCATCGCCAAAAGACTGAATGTTTTGGAGTAATCCACTTGATATCAAAACCTTATGTATTCACCAAAAACAATATACAATCATAATTTATAATGCCATAAATGATAAACATCATTTTTCTTTTCTATTTGATCAGAAGGCATCCAAAATTCAGAAAAATAAAACCAACCATTATGTCCATAACATTATAAAATCATCTAAAATTCAGAAGAGATTCACTGACATTTTGTGCCCTGCACAATTCACTCACTATTCAGATAGGATTTCTCAATTCCTGGCAAAAAATTATGCTCCTCATGCTCCATTTCAGGTATGATATTTCGTTTTCGGATGTCCCAAAATCAAAATGAATGTCATATTCGAAATCTATTTTTCTCCCATATTACACAGTTTCTTTTTGTCTTTTAATCCCATATACATCACATCCATGCATTCCCAAATGCCTCGCCCGCCCTTCCCTCTCTCCTCCCCCCCAACGCCCCCCACCCCCAAAAAAAAAATTAATATTTCCCAACCATCTACAAGGGCAGCTCTAATTCCATATGGGTAAGTAACCTATCCCATGGAAGATAAGTTTCCCAATAATTAAAAACCTTACTATTTAATAAAAAAAATTGATCATAAACTATACAGAAAACCAAATATTTGAAAGGAAAATAATGAACTTACACAATTATGAGTAGTGATAGTGAAATTGACAAAAAGATATGAACATAAGACCAAGTCAATGCTGCAACTGCACCAGCTTCCTTGCTTTTTGACACTGCTTCAGATGCAACGAAGGCAGGGCTATCTGAAGCAGAATGAGCCATCTTTCGAGATATCATTCCACTTCCCATGAGTATGGGAGCATCGACTGCAATTACGTTTCTAACGTTTGATTAAATGGATTGATTATGAAACAATGCATTAAAAATATTCTCTCAATCACAATATTCATTGATTTATATCAAGTTTTCGAAAGGAAACTTGATACATAAGACCATACCTAGAACATCATATGAAACTCCCCCTCGACTAGATGAATGCCAACATCTCCAGAACCCTTTAAAAGAAGTTTGCTAAGCCAACCACTAGAATTGTTTCTCTCAGAGTTGTGTTGAAAGGTGTGGCTTTAAGGAAGAAAAGCTAGAAAAGCGTGGATTATGAGTTTAAATTCTAGTTACTCGGCTTTCTTCAGGAAGAAAAACGGAGCATGAGCATGCAACGGTAAAAAAGAGCTGTAATCAGATGCTAAACGGAGGAGTAACTCTCATACGTGTCATATTTTAATTGGTTTATTTTGCCAGGTTGTAAAATCAGTTTTAACAAAGAATGCAGTTTGTTTGGCTGATTGCTGGGTAATTAAAAAATAATCAGAGAAAAAAATTTAGGAAGGAGCGGGGCAGTAGGGATGGCAGCTCGCGGTGGGTGGAAGACAGGATGGCCAAACGAGTTCACATTTCTGCTTCGGAGTTCTCATTAAGACCTTAAATAAATATTCTTGCTCGTATTGTTAATTAGCTTGATATATATGCGAAAACTGTTTCTCGTATTCAATTTTGATATTCCTGCAATATGATTATGACTCTCAAGGGGGACACAGAAAACTCGCAGGATACTATAACAAGCAGGAGACTGTCCTCAAAGGGTTCAATGAAGTCAACTCATTCACCGAATTGGGGATTTTGCCTGCAAGTTTAGTAGAGGTTTCTTTCTTCAACCCTTTCACATTTCCTTCAGCTCATCTATCTATTTTACAGCCTTATAAAATATACAGTGTGTTGGTTTAATCCTATGGATGATATATCTTAGGCAACTAGTAGTCTATATCTGGAAAATAAAAGAAGAAAGATTAATTTAGTTAACATGTTTGGAAGGTATTAATTTAGTTAACATGTTTGGAAGGTACTGAAAAGATGAGTCTTCCTCATATAAATCCTTTTGTTTTCAATGAAAGGATGAGATGAAGCAACTTGCAAGGAGGGAGGGGGTGGTAATATATGCATCTAATATAGCTAATTTGAGGATTAATTGCATTTTGTTTATTGTTCTGTTCGTGGAGTTTGACTTGGTCAGTTGGGCTAATACCACTATATTTGTTTATATCTGGTGTTCAAATTTATTTGATTTTCATGAATTATAGGCATCTATTTAACATCTATTATAATGGAACCTGCAAATTTACTGAAACAGTTGGACTATAAGCGAATATTACCAAATAGAAGCCATATAAGATGGCTGCTAGAGTGAAAAGATAAGAGAATGCAGTAGCTTCTGTTGCGGTAGTGGTTACATTAGGCAGTGTGAGGCCATAAACAGTCTGTTTAATAGGGAGATGTAGAAGACAAGAAAAAGTGATGGAAAGGAAGGTGCAAGTGTAAATGCATCCTTTTCTAGAAAGGAATTACTTGGGAATGGATTCAATGAGAATACTTAGCACTCTTTCATATCTTTCTAGTGTTCTTCTCATAAAATTTCTTTTTCTTTCTTTCAACCAATCAAGCATTTGATTCATTCATTCTTTTTCTTATATTTTTTCTTCTTCTTCTGCACTTTTAGTTCCCTGATAACAAACAAAGCACAAAAGCCATGCCAAGGAGACATGACCACTAGTGTCCTACTGAAAATATTGCTTCAAATAGACTAAAGTGGTTTAGGAAACATAAAGTTATTGGGACAGGGGATAAACCAGGAGCTTTAAGAGTTTTCATAATGTGTTGAATGATGATAATTTGTGCCGGAAAAAGAGAAGTAAATGATGGACAAAGTGCAGAGACATGAGAGCTTGGATGGAGGTCAAATGGAAGAAAAGAATTCCATTTTTGATGGTCCTTATCCAGTTTGGATATTGGAATTTACTGATTGTATTTTGTTCTTTTTTTTTTTTCTCAAATTTCAGACTTTTTCTTTTGGCATTGATGCTCATTTTTTGTCCATTCTTACTGAATTCTTCCTTGCTGATAGTGATGTATATAATTTCTGTTCTTTTCCTAATATTTTGATTTTCTTATAGTTTTTGTAAATGATTGATGATGGGCAAGCTATTGACGTAAGGGGTTTATCTGAGAGGTCTTTGATAAAACATTTGAAAAAGCTGTTTTGTTCATTAAAGCTCAGGCAAAATGGAGATGGTGCGTTTTTACTACCTTTAAATGCTCATCCTACCTTAGATGTTATTGGACCCATGATTCAAGATAGTATAGAATCTAAGGAGCAGAAACTTGATGCTGCTGTAGTGAGAAAGGATGTGCAGTACAGAAACAAGTGACAGATGAGAGCAATGTAGAATCAATTTGAATGGATGACTCTTCTGCTTCTTGAAGAAGGGAAATTATTGTCACTGTTTTTATTTTTGTATTCAACATCAGTTCAAATGTTGTAATAAGAAACCAGTTCATGTGGATCTTCCATGGAGATTTACCCCTTTGGATGTAATTCTGTTGCAAGGTGGAGGAGTAATATAGATGGATTTCACCTCATAGGTTCACTAAAACTACTTGTCAAGAATGTTGTGTTAGGCTAACTCAGGTGCAAAATTTTACCTTTAAAGTTTACTACTAATTTTATTGTATGCTTTATTGGAAGCCAACTGCTAGAGTTTTTATTAGGTCTCAAATAAACTTTTGGTATAAACTTGATATGTGGATTCAATTAGCACCATGTTTACAATTTTCAGTTACTGTAAAAAGCTTCAAGTTGAATTTGGGAGGTGATTGGACCAGATTTTGATAGACAAGGTCTAGTAACTGTGTGTTGCTGGAGTATCTCCAGTTTGTACTAACATATAGTTTTCTGTAAGTCCTAAAGTTGAGCTTTGAATGAACTATGAACATTGATCAAAATGTTGTGAAGTTGAAAATTAAGAGTTAATTGTACATGTTTTTTGCTCCAAACTGGGGAATCATGCATGATACTATATCTTGACTCTATCTCTTGATATATTTTCCTTTCTTTTTGAAGAATTGATGATGGTATGACATTACCCTATCTTGCATTCTGTTTTAGGATAATTGGCCTTGAAATGTTGTCAACTAAGCTACTTGCTACTGCAGCCAAACTAATTGAAGCCCAAACTGGGCTAAGTTGTTTTTTAAAAATATTTTTAAGAACACTTGCTTTGTTTAATCATTTAAAAATGTTTTCTCTGTCTAGTTTTATTTTCCATCAAAAGTAAGCAACAGTAATTTGAACCTAGTATGGTATTTTGCATTAAATCGTTCCAAGAGAGATTGAGTTGGAGGAAGATACTAAACTATTTATTGAACCTCCACCACCTGCTATGGTTTATCGATTTCGCTTTTGATTCGAATTTAGTTGTTTCTTTTTCTCATGTTTCAAAGTGAAAGCATATATTATTATAGCTAGTTACATTTTGGACTGTTTTAATCTGAAATTTTGTGACAGATCTACAATGTTGCAGTAGCGATTACAAATTTCATAAAATCATTTTTAACAGAATCCAGTTTGTTTCGTTGATTGCTGTATTGGAATTAGTTAAGTTAGTTAAGCTTACATATCAGTGTATCATTGGATCAGATTACATATAAATAGTGTAGTCAACTTTCCAGCTTAACAGTTTACTTGCTCTCTGTTTGCCTCTGTTTTCAGTACCAATCCTCTCTCTGGGAACTTTACAGTTAGTTAACACTGTATTAAACAGCTTTACAGTATTAACTTTTCCGTTTGAGGCTATACTTACTTGAGATTAGATCTCATATAAAGCTATTTTATATTAATTAATATCTCTGGGGATTAATTGCATTTTGTTTCTTCTTCTGTTCATGGAGTTTGACTTGGTTAGTTGGGTTGATAATGCTATATTTGTTCTTGGAATGGTTGTTCAAATTTATTTGATTTGCATGAGCTAGAAGCATCTATTTGACATCCATTATAATGGTAATCTCACAAATTTACTAAAATATTTGGACTATAAGTGAATATTACCACCATAGAAGCAGAAACTTGATGCTGCTATAGTGAAAAAGGATGAGCATTCAGTACAAACGGATGCAGATCCCAAACAAGTGATAGATGAGAGCAATGTGGAATCAGTTTCAATGGATGACTCTTCAGCTTCTACTGCTATTCTTGCTCCATAGTTTAACTTTCCAGTTTTCACAGGTATGTTTGGTTGGACTCTGTTTCTCACTTATAGTTTACCTATTCAATGCAAATTCAATTCTCTTCTCTATGCTGCTTATTTTCTTGAGATGTTACTTTCTTTGAGTTGTGATCAGGCTTTTTGGTTTCTGAAGGTTGTGGTCTTCTCACGGCAGACATTGCTGGTGAAACCTTTCAGTTCACTGTAGAGTGAGGAGAACCAACTCTGGTTCCTCCTGCTCAGGAGACAAAGAAGGGGCTGCAATTCCTGTCTAACCTTGACCAGAACATTGCAGTCGCAGTTCGTACTTTCTACTACTTCAAGTCGGAGTCAAGTGAAATCGAGGATGCTGCTAATGTCATCAAGACTGCCCTGGCCAAGGTTCTTGTTCATTACTACCCAACTGCTGGAAGGCTAACAATTAGCTCAAAAGGGAAGCTGATAGTGGACTGCACTGGGGAGGGAACTGTTTTTTGTTGAGGCTGAAGCCAATTGTGCCATAGAAAAGATAGGGGACATGACAAAGCCTGATCCTGTGACTCTTGGAAAGCTGATTTATGACATCCCTGGTGCACAGAACATATTTCAGATAGCTTCTCTGGTGGCTTCAGTTTAATGCTTCTCCTAAATATTTTTTACTTCTCGCTTATAATCTTGCAGTTCACTTTGCACCTTAAAGCAGTTCTTTAGCATTTTAAGTCTTGAAGTAAATAATTTCTAGGTGATTAATGATTCATATCAGTTGTTAATCTGTCATAGTCATTTATCTGATCTCACATGATGAGTCAAAGTCTCTAAACAAAGTGGAAAACAGTAGTCTTGAAAGAAAGAGTAACCATTAGCTTTGCAAGGCATTTGATTTCTCATACATGTCTTCTACTAAAATGTCCAAAAGGATTTGTCCATTGTAGGCTACATTGAATTTTAGCTTTGTGATTGAAATTACCCCTTGCAAGCTTCCCCAGTTTGAAAGAGCTTTTTGTTTTCAGAACAGTTTACGTAGATTACCAAAAAATTAAACAGAAAAATGAAAGGAATTGTCGGTTCTATTGTCAAAATAGTCTTTGAGGATGACTTCTAGTTCTGATGTATATATATATATATCTTCTTTTCAGGTGACTAAATCCAAGTGTGGAGGATTTTTTCTTGCGCTCTATATGGACCATAATTTATTTGATGGAATAGCTGGTATGGAGTTTTTGAACTCCTGGCTGAGACAGCCCGAGGCCTGCTTCTCAGTGTCCCTCCCTCCCTAGATAGAAGCCAACTCAAAGCCAGAAACCCACCTAAGATAGAGTTTCTGCACCATGAATGTGTTTAGATTGAAGACATATCAAATACCAACAAGCTCTATGAGAAGAATGCTTTACAGGTCCTGTTTTGACCCAGGGAAGCTTGAACTACTCAAGGGAAGAGCCCTGGAAGATGGAGTTCTAGCTAAATGCAGTACATGTCAACCCTTCTTAGGCTTTCTCTGGAGAGCTCGATGCCAGGCACTAAGAATGCAGCCTGATCAATATATAAAGCTTCTCTTTGTTGCTGATGGACAAACAAAGTGGAGGATGCATCCACTAATGGATAGTGCAAAAAGCTTTAAGAGTTCCATAATGTGTGGAATAATGACAATTTGTGCAGAGAAAAGAGAAGTGAATGACGGACAGAAAGTGCAAAGACATGAGAGCTTGAAGGGAGATCGATAGAAAGAAAAGGAATTCCATTATGATCATTCTTATCAAATTTGGATATTAGAATTGTTGATTATATTTTGCTTTTTAAAATTTCATATTTTTCCTTGCCGCACTCATTTTTTGTCCATTCTTACTGAATTCTTCCTTACTAATAGTGATGTAAATAATTTTTTTAATATTTTGATTTTCTTATTGCTTTTGTAAATAATCAATGGGCAAGCTATTGATGGAAAGAGTATATTTGAGAGGTCTTTGATCAAATATTTGTTTTGTGTTTTTGTTTAAATCATAAGTTAAAATATTTCAAACAAACAAATAATTCTGTCATCATGAGAATCAAATAATTCATAAGAATTTTAGTATCCAATTTCAAGTTTTTGATCATCTGCAAGCAAAAATATTTCAGGAAAAACATGATGATATGACATTTGCCTTTACTTATTCTTATGTTCAATGCTTTTGTTAAATTAAACACTTTTAAATATTAAGTGAAAGAATCTTTAAAATGAAATAATTCTTTGTTGTTAATAACTTTTGCCTAATCAATTTGAGCCCTATAGCATAATTTCATGAGCAAGTCCTTCTAGTCTTATATATATATGTCACTAACCATTACTTGTTTGAAGGTGATTTATAGCTTAAAATATATGTTTCTTGTCTATTTTCTAATGCATGTTTTATATTTATATGAAACTCAAAGGTGAAGCAATTGAGAAAGAAAATATAAAAACCAATATGATATAAGTAGCCATAGGTTAATGATGTCCACAAAGACACATAGGCTGCAAATGTTACATCAAATCTATGCAATAATATATGGAGTGAGATATTCATGAATAATGATGAATAGGGTAATTGTCCAATATCTCCTAATCTTTGTAAGCCCTTTGGCAATACATCCAGTAAGGCTATTTTAACCTAAATTAAATGCTTATATAGTTTTTTTACTTTTTTCTCTAATCTTTTAAACCCCTCTTCTAAATCTTCATATGTTTTCTTTAGCTCCCCAACAGGCAAGCTAAACTGATCATAACTTGGGTTTCATTTTAAAATGCATTATCATTTAAGGAAGCCTATGTTTTGGTTTGAATGATAGTGCCATGCCAAGGATCCCACATACCATTGAACGTACATGCCAAAACTCACTTAAGATCTCATGTGGCACCTACTCTCGTCATCCCGCAACAATGTTACCATAAGTTGCTTTTGCATGCTTAACAATTAAATTTCTTTAGGCTTGAGCGGCACGTTACTAGTTCCCACATTTTCTCTCCATTGCTTCGCACGAATCCATCATATCTCTTATTGACCTAGATCGACCTTTTTCCTCATATAACTTTCCATGAAAAGCCTCTAGATTTTCTATCTCCTAATCTTGTACATTTCTCTTCAGAGAAACTAATTAGTTAATGATTCTTCCCTCTCCAATGGTGCATTAACTAACCAATGTAGCCACATTAGAGGGTAATGCAAAGATTACAGGAAGCACGTCAAAGAGTGGCTTATTAGCACACCATTTATCTGTCCAAAGCTTCAGACATATTTTGTTTCCCACCTTGAACCTTTAAGCTAAACTCCTCCCAATCCTACCCAATCCCATAGGAATCTCTCCCCTTGTTCATTGTCCATTCCTATCTTGCGTCTCATACTTCAACACTAGCACCCTTCTCTATATCCCTTTATTCTCTAACATGTATCTCCATAACCATTTTTCTAGTAAGGCTTTGTTAAAAGTCTAAAGTGATTTAATTCCTAATCTTTCCTAGTTTACTAATTAAATTACTACCGCTCATCTTACCAAGTGAAACTTATGATCATTTTCGAGATAGCGCCACAGAAATTATCTTTGTAACTTGTCCAATCTAACAAATCACTTCCCTAAGAATAAGGAACAATGATATATTATAAATGGGTAGATTAGAGAGAGTTCTTTTAATTAAAATGAACCATCTCCCTTTCAATAGATAAGCTTTTTTCCACCTAGCAGGCCATTTCTCCATTTTTTCTCCATTTTTTCTATAATAACATTCCGAATTACCACTTCCCTATGTTTAGCACCAAGAGGCAACTATAAATACTAGATTGGAAGGCTGGCGATTCTACAATCCAATATCTCAACGAGTCACTCGCCATCCACCTTTTCACCAATAGGAATGAGTTCACTCTAGGCCATATTGACCTTCAAACTTGACAGTGCCTAATATTCTGACAAAATACAACTTAGAAATACCATTTGCTTCTCATCAGCTCCATATAACACAATTGCATCATCGATAAATAATAAGTGAGATACCACTGTCTCCTTGCTCTTGTTTTTAACCTCAAAATCTTTCAATAACCTTACTATGATAGCCTTTGATGATATCCTGTCTAACATCTTCATTACTAAAATAAATAACAGTGGAAATATTGAATCTCTCTACTTCAATCATCTGGTAGTTTTGAAGAAGGAACTATGCTCTTGTTTATTATTACAACAATAAATACTGAAGAAAGACATTTATAAATCCATTTGCACCATTTAACCCCACACTTAACTATCTCCAACTTATACATACAAAGTCCCATGAGACGTGGTCATATACTTTTCTTATATTTAGTTTACATACAATCCCTTTTCTTCTCATCCTTTGCTGAAAGTTTACCACCTCATTCATAATTAAACCAGCATCTACTTTTTCTCTTTCCTTAACAAAGGCACTTTGTTTTCCATTGATTATCTCATTCATTATATCCTTAAATTTGTTTACAAGAACTTTAGCCACCAATTTGTAAATGCACTAACCAAGCTGATACGCCAAAAATCTTTAACGTTAGAGACTCCGGCGTTCCTTAGAATCATCACAAGAGAAATTACTTTTAACTAATTTACAAACTACCCAATTTAATAGAACTCCTTAAATAGTTTTATCACATCATGGATGTATTATATACTCTTAATTAGTATTTGATAATTCAAAAATCCATAGAAAAATTTACATTGCATTCATACTAATATATGATTCATTATATATTTTGTTTTTTTTTAATTTTTAACTATGTGTTTTTGCAAATTTTTAAGAATAATGTGACTTTCTAAATATAAAAAATTTTGTTTAATTGCACAAAGAATATATGAACTTTCTCAATCAAAAGGTTTGCAAAAATAGTGAAGCTCACAAAAGACAGATACTTGTTAGAATACAAAGAAATCTTTCCTGGAAGCATGATCTCTCTATAGGCTTATGTGATTAGTTAACCAACTTGACTGCAATTGCTTGAGAGAAGCAATCATAATTTTTGTTTATTGGGATCTCTAGTTAACATCAGCAGCCTTGACACCATCCTTCTCTTTAGCAATTTGCTTGCATATTATTAATTTCATTTTCAAGATGAGACAATATACTATTAATTTTATCACCATTACTAAAATCATGATTAAACATTAAAAAACTTAGAATGAAAAGACTACCTTTTGAATCTTTGTAATAAACTTTTCAAAGACAAACCATTGTAAACAGGGCTTTAAGTAAAGAACCAGTAAGGTCTAAACTCAGAAACCATTAAAATTCAACTCATCATTCAACAAAGACCCAATGTATCCAAAATAATAAGCTTTTTTTGTCTCACAAAAATCTCTAGTACTAACATGAGTAAGCATTTACTTTTGAAGGATCTCTTTGACATACTTGTGACGAAGATATAGAAAGTGCTCTACATTAGCATCTTAACATCCAAAATACAAAATCTTATTATTCAAACAGGTATCAAAATAAAGAGTACTTAATCTTATTATTCAACAATTGTTTGTCACTTCACAATATAATCAAGTGCAACCTGCAATAGCAGCAGATAACCATGTTAACAAGGCTCCATGAATATCTCACAGAAAGAATGACTACCATAATTATAGCAAGCAAAAAAGAAAAAAGAGATAAAAACATAGTAGGTAAAGCTACCAACAGAAACAAACAACACAATGCATATAACAAAACTCACTAAGTAAATCAAATTAAATCTACCTTTTCTTCATAGAAACACCCTTGACAATCATTAGTAAAGAGGCATCATATGAGTATAATGGAACAAATGAAAATTCAATACAACATGAAAACATAAAGTGTAGAACAAACATACCACAAAAATGATTGCAACAAAGATTTCAAAAAAACCCTTATAACTACTAATAGAATTTTCTCTACTCGATGGCTATACTTTAATTGAGTTATCATATTTTGGGGTATTAATATGCAAACAAACTAATGATTTCTACCTAGAAAACCACTTCCGCTCCCCTGTACTAAATTCTGACAACATCAAGTTGTGGGCAACACCAAGGCGAATCGAAAATATGCTTTAACTATGACTATTCAAAAAACTTGGTAATTTATCTGTACTTTCCCACTAATGGATTTAAAACTATCATTGGGATCTTCACTTGTCATATGAACAACTACATCATGACCTTTCGGTCTAATGCTCCCTATCATGTCAAAATTGAAAGGGATAACAATAGTTTTTGTTTTCCTCCAAGAACCATACCATCCATTATGTTCCGTTCCATAAAATCACCTTATTTTCGATTAAATATGGGCATAGAATGTGAGACACTAGATTAAATGAATCAAGGAAAAATTTTAATGAACTTCACTATTATACCAGGAATTTGTCAGAAAGGACTGCCATCCCTATTGCAACTTGGGCAGCTGGAAGGTTTACTAAACCTTCGGCAATCCTTTTTGTAACTAAGTACTGCACCTGTATCTAATACATACCAATAATCATTAACATTAAACATATCAATAAGGTAACAAGTAGGCCATTTTACATGTGGAACAACTTGTGCAAAGATCATCATAAAATGAGGTGCAAATATATCAACCTTATTATCCATATCTCAAGTTAGAAATATCATCTATTAACATATCAACAAGAATAAAAATATGGGCACAAAAGAATTACAAAGCTTCCTAATAGTTTCAAAGTTCACAACTATACTTTTAACCTTTCTTTCCTCCCAAGTAGACATGTTGCAAACACATAAAGCATTATGTAATGAAAAAATACTTCAAACAGAATCTAAAAAGGCTACATAAGAATGAAACCTTCATGAGTATGAAAAGGAGTCTACAACTGATGGCACAACCAATGAAGTATATGTTGTAGAAAATAGTATTCATCAGTGTCCATGTCATATAGACACTCAACAGTAGCTGCTCTAACATAATTAACATATTTAGCCAGCCTTTTAGCTAGTTCCTCAAGTTTCTTGACAATTTTCACGGGAGTCTAAGTAATTGGACCCTCTTTAATAATCTACACCATACATATTAAAAAGTAAGGATCTCATAATAAAATACTCCTCAAAGATAAATGCTATTATTCTCTTTTTACGGTTGTGAAGGTGAGATGTAACTTAAATTTCATAGAATATAAAAAGGCTGCATGAAAATGAAACCTTCATAAGTATAAAAAGGAATCTATAACTGACGACACAACTAGTGAAGTAAACGTTATAAAAAATAGTACTCGTTAGTGTCCATATTGTAGAGACACTCAACAGTAGCTGCTCCAACATAATTAACACTTTTAGCCAACCTTCTAACTAGTTCCTTAAGTTTCTTGACAATTTCTATAGGAGTCTCAGTAATTGGACCCTCTTCAATAATCTATACCATACACATTAAAAATTAAGGATCTCATAATAAAATACTCCTCAAAGATAAATGTTATTCTTCTCTTTTTTATAGTTGGGAAGATGGGATGTTACTTGAATCTCATAGAAAGAAATATTAAAATAAGAAAAACATTGTATAGAATGACCAAATTTAATTTCAATATCAAGAAAAAGATCAACCTTTTGGTGCTTTCTTT
Source organism: Moringa oleifera (assembly GCA_021397835.1). Taxonomy (NCBI): domain Eukaryota; kingdom Viridiplantae; phylum Streptophyta; class Magnoliopsida; order Brassicales; family Moringaceae; genus Moringa; species Moringa oleifera. The sequence goes on from JAJFZO010000695.1 coordinate 352,082, forward strand.
AGATATTGGAATCACGGTTATGCAAAACTGCAACATTTCCATACTAATCACATAGTAGCTGAACCTTTAGATGTAAACTTTAGTTAGAAAAAATGATATGGATCTGAACTACTACTCATCTGAGCTTCTACCACTACTAATACTACTACTCCATTTAAACTGCTACTACTATATTGCTACTGCTGTACTGCTATATTGTTGCTGCCATACTTTCATAGTGCCATAGTGCCATACTAATATATTAATATATAAAATGCAGCCAAAACACTTACTGCAGGTCATGTTTTCACGGGAGTGACTCATCTCATCAACAAATATGATGACAGGAGCTAGCTTGCTAATAAAGTAGAAAAGGGCCTTTATAAATTGTTCAATATCTCCAAACGACTGTAACATATGAAAAAACGAAAAAAAAAAGTAGTAAGGAGCAAAATTAACCACAAGTTTTTTCAAAATAAAATGTCAACGCCAATAAGATTATACACACAAGCAAAAAAAAATCTAATGAAATCCTTCAAATTTTAAGTTAAGATGCAAGAAAATATTTAAACAAACCACGAAAATGTTGTCAAAGTGCTAAGGCCAAATCTTTTTTATCTGAAATCATAAATCACAATCAGTATTAATCTAAAGAAGAGTTTGTTAGTCTAGTCATCAGCACCATTAAGAATATCTAAACATAGGCCACAAATAAGTTTATTTTAGTGTTACAGACTAAGTGAAGAATGATTAAACTTATAACTACATTGAGTCTTTTGAGATAAAAGTTACATATTTCATAATTAAACCGTAGGGATTGATGATATGGTCATCCCATAAGGACATTGCCACAATTATACTAGAAAAAGAAATGAAAAAGGTAAAGAGAACAATAAAAAGAATCTAGAAGCATAAAAATGGTGAAAATAGAACCAAACTACATCAAAGAATAACATAAGTATAGGAAACATAAGTTTAGTGATCTAGAAATTCTAAATTTAATTAACTGAATGATTCATCTTTATCTCGGCACACCTTTGTAAAACCAATTATACTGATAAAGTTTGCCCCAGCTTTTGTTGCAAGTGCCTCGTGAAGAAGGGTTTTACCAGTACCAGGAAGACCAAATGGCAATATCCCTTAGCAAGGGTGACTGAATCATTACATGATTAACGAATGAAAAGAATAAAGCAAATTGCAGTTTAAAGTATTGAATAATATTCAGTACCTGGTCAAAATATTTTCATGAGAAAAAAGCTCTCGCCTCCTCATGACCAGAATGATTAGTTCTTACGTCCCGTCTTCAAAAGCATATCATCAAACTTGACACCAATTTCACCAGGAGATACCATGATAGAAACGAAGTTGCTTTTGTACTCATCCTTTGCAAGGTTCTGCCAGAACTTCAACATTCATACCCAGCTTTCAAAATTTCTTTATAAAGGACAATTGATGAAGATACGTGCCATCAAGCCTTGTGATGACTTCAAAGATATTTTTCCTTGTCTCCTTCAACCTCTTAATTGTAATTTCAAGGCTAAAGTAAAAATTATTAAGACTAGATTAGCTATCTAAAGGGTTAAGCAAAAAAACAATGTTACAGTGTTCTTTTCTTCTAAATGACTGTATGAGGCACAACAAATAAATTCATAGCTTTACCATTACTCTCCATGCCATCAATAAACCAAAGTTGTTAAAAGTGAAGGTTGCTCTAAGGTTAAAAAATGGATCTTTAAGCAGAAGAAGCAATTCCATCTAAGAAAGATGGGCTTTGTATTTATTAAACATTCATACGAATGCCTGTTATACATATGAAATGATTTGTGTGCAGATACTTCTATCATATTAAAATAGTTTCAATACCTTAACGTTAATGAATTATTTCATTCAATTCGTAAGAGAACTTGTTTAACAGAAAAATGGTAATAAAATAAGAAAACTTGGTATTGTAGTAACAGTTAGCTATAGTATTATCGGATCAGAGCAGCATCGATAACTCAATGTGAAAGATTTATTAGTATTAAATTATGCCAAAAGTAAACCTTCACAAATCATGCTGCTCGCCCTAAGTCATGACTCAACCACCATTACATAGGAGAAGAGCCTATGCTATTAGGAAGCAATAACAGACATGAAATTGATGTTTAAGTACCTGGGCATCAATAACCTTAAAAACATGCTTCCAAGACAAAAGGAAAGATGATGCTTCTCCAAAAACAAGGCTTGAAATGTAAATCAATTTGATAAATGCTTGCACTAGAGAATCACTAATAATGATCACACTTCACATTTTTATTCAAAATGTATAATTCATAGTTCATTGCCAACTGGCATTAGCACAAGTGACCTACCCGATGCTGCTCAGCACTGCCATCACGATCTCCAATCTCAAGCCTTGTCTATGTATCTGCCTTCCAATGTTCAATTGAAAAATCAATATTATTGAAGATGATATATCTAAAATTCACTTCATACTATATATATAAAAGCAATCCACTTATTAACATGCATAAAAAGAACCAAGTTAGGAATACCTCTATGTGCATGGAAGCTACATCTGGATCATTAATCCCTAAAGCACTTTTAAAAGTTAATGATCCTATTAACTTCATCACCTTTAAGTTCTTGACCTCCAGCTTGAAGGATAAAAGTTACAAACCTGAATGAAAGATTAAAGGGCAATTGAATTACATACAGATGTTTAATTCTCAAGACTCAAATAGCCAGAAATGCGCCTCTCACAAATAGAATTACCACGTATATATGGATTAGAAAAACAGTATGGTCTTTTGACTACCTACGCAAATAGACAAATAATAAAAAGATTCACTTTACACTTACCAATAATATAGATCACAAATCTCAGCTTTAAATGCCTCATCCCACTTGCTGACACCATACTTGAAAATATTAAAAGTAGCAATGAAAGAGATAAGAAACACATACTACAAAGAACAAATACTTTGATAACAACAATAATCCAATACAAGCTTTTTTGTTAAGGGAATTTCAAGAAAATAATATGAGTGTCAATAATATTACCCATTAATGAAATTAGTTCATCAAAATGCAAAAAATGTTATCCATGAACCATGTAATAGAGATTAACCAAACTTGCCTAATAAGCATAAAGCCATTGCTCTTAATGCTTAATTAAGAGTGTTTATAACATATTAGTGAGCCAAGTGTAAATAATTATGGATTATCAACAAAATTAACACTAATTACTAAAGTGTCCAATGAATCATAATACTAACTCATTAGCTGACTCTTTCCATATCCTCCTTTTTCATTGTCCCAGGATCATCCAATTTAGCCACATAATTATGCAAGCTAACTGCGGCAACTTCAGGAATAGCAGCATTCAAAGCATACATGGCAACTACACTTGTGGCATCAGTGTAGTAACAAGGCCAACAATTAATGTAAAAGAAATAAAAAGAAGAAAAAAGAGCAAAACAAAGAATCAAAGCGAAGTAGATCAGCTCAAAAAATTTTCCAAAATGGGAGTAGATAAGAAGAAGGAAGAGAGATAAATGGAGAAGGAGTAAATCAAACCTTACACCTACTCAAAGCGAATTAGAGAGGATTGAAACAAACAGATAGATTTGTTTCGAACATTAACAGAGGAAAGAAATGTGTATTTTTATGTGATTTTTGAATTAACTTATAATATATAATTGAATAGCAAGGTGTTTTAAATGTGCCACAAATGTCTATTTAGGCTTGTAAGCAATTCTTGGTTAGGCATAAGCTAAAGAAACAAACAAGGCACAAGACCTATAGCTTCTTAAGAATGACTTAACTATCGAGCCTGACCCAAGTCACAAAAGCCTTATGGGCTTCATGGCTCAAGTCACAAGAGCTTTAATAGTAGAGATTTTAGAGGCAAGATATTCATAACAAAAATCTCTCAATTACTAATTTTAGATTCATCTTTTGAGAAGGCTACCAACATATTGCAGATATGTGTTGACAAAATGTTTTGACAAACCATTTTGCCTTAAGATCCCATTTACGTAGAATATCTACATATCCTTTTTCTTTGCTATGGATTGCTCTGCGAGATATCTATCATATACAAAACAAAAAAGAGTCAAGCCTCTTTCAATGTAGATTTGCATGTGGCAGCCATATGTATGAATATGAAGTTATGTTCGTTATGCATGAATATTTGCCAAAAAAAAAAATTGTAAATATCTAATCTCTGGAAAGAAGGGAATGAAGAAATTACTTGGCAGTGTAGAAGCCTTTGGAATACCAAGCATTTATAAAAGCAGCTAGATTTGTTTTAGAACCAGTACTTGGATCCATTTCCTCCTTATTTTCTTCCCTCTTAACATTTTTTGTGTCCCAAGGAAGCATAAAAGATAAGATAAAAGAACATAATAGTCAAGGCATCCCTCATGTAGTCTGACAACATATCAAGACATGTCAAAACCCAATGAATTAGAGGTATTCCAAGATGGTGCAGAATAAAACATACTACACTACTTACATTCATTAACATTCAGATTAGTAGGAGTTCCATCTTAATGGAAGACACAGCTTGTTTTGCTACTTCCATGGCTATCTTGACAATGTAACCATCTACATAAAGTACCTTTGCAGCACCATTAGTAGCATTGCAAGTGTTACCACCACATGTCACACTTGAGGAACAAGCAGGATACAATGCCTAAGGGGCAATGAACCAATGACCTACATTGGGTAACATGAATAATAAACACTAGGATGAGAGGCCTGGCTTGATGCAACTGGATACTCTTGAGAAGCAGAATTCATGACCCCTCGTTTAGCAGCGTAAGAACTTTCGCCAGGAAAACGGTAATTTTAGTAACGAGATTAATAAAGATGTCGAAGAATCTTTTACCTCTTCTTCTGACCTCATAAGACTGAATAAGCAATTGATTGTAATCCCCTGGACCTTGTGCATGTGCATAGCCTCTTAATGCATCTTCCATATCATTCATGGGTACACCATTCAAAGAATCTATGTTGGATTTATGTGCATGCATATTAGTTTCAGCATCTGAGGTGAGATTACCATTCTCTGTTGTATGAACCTATATATGTCTCATTCATGAATGCACAGGGCACTAGTGAAGAGCTTATAGATTTAGTTATCATGAGATCTTTTTCTTACCACGAATCCCTAAATAAGGCACTTCAAAGGGAGGGACTACGAAAAAAAAGATGTTAGTGATCAGATATTCTCAAAATTTGTTGGTAAAGCACAAAGGAGCATGTTGAAAATAGCAACATTTTGACATTCAACTAATATACGCAACACTTGCCGCCACTTATAATTAGAATCTAGATGAATTCAGCTTAACTTTTTTCTACTCATCGAGTTATTTAGAACAAACCTTCTTTTACTTCTCTCTTCTTTATTTTGCTAGAACATGTAAAAAAAAAAGTGGTGGCAGAGAAGGACAAATTTCCATAGCTCATTAACTCACCTAGGCATACAAAATGGCACCATACTTTGTTAAGATATAGATTGCATCATCATTTGACTTGTCAAAGCATTACCTACTCCAACAACGAGTACTAGAAGTGTTAAATACTTTTCTATGAACACTCATAGAAAGTTCCAACAATTAACCAAGAGTAAGCGCTTCTAAAACACCAAACATACTCGTAGCCATTGCCAAAGTATTGCAGATCTTTGCTGGCTAAATGAATAACCACATCATAGATATCACAATCATAAAAACAAATTTTAGATAAGGATAAGTTTCTGATATACAGTAACAAAATATTATTTCTATACGCATCAAGCAAATGTAATAGAATTAAATCTATAAGATTATTATTATTAACTTACCTGCCATAAACTCCATCTCTAACCACAAAAAAGTACTAAAGAGTAGCAACGTTCAGCCTCTAAAAGAACTTACTGAACCATTTCCTACTCTGCCATAATAATTATGTTCTTTCCCATTAAGAGGAATATGGGTTTGGTAGCCACATGCACATCCTGAGGTCCACCTACCTAAACCTCAATGATATGCCATCTCAAGTTCTGAAGAATGCATAACAAAAATAGAGAGCTAACGCACTAACAACTTAAGATTCCTCACGTCACAAGAGCTTTAGTAGTAGAGATTTCAGAGGCAAAGGATTCATAACAAAAACATCTCAATTAATAGTTCTAGATTCATCTTTTGTGAAGTCTACCTCCATATTGCAGATATTTTTTGACAAACCATTTTGCCTCAGGATCCTTTTTACGATGAATGTCTACTGATGCTTTTTCTTTGCTATAGACTGCTCTATAAGTCAGGCCTCTTTCAATTAAGATTTGCATGTGGCAGTTAGGGTATGAGTATCAAGTTATGTTCAATATGCATGAATATTTGCTAAAAAAATTATAAATATCTAGTATCTGAAAAGAAGGGAATAAGGAAATTACTTTGCACTGTAGAAGCCTTTGGAATACCAAGCATTTACAAAAGCAACTAGATCTATTTTAGAGCTAGTACATGGATCCGTTTCCTCCTTATTTTCTTCCCTCTCAACATTTTTTGTGTCCTAAGGAAGCATAAAAGATAGGGTAGAAGAACACTATAGTCAAGGCCTTTCTCATGTAGTCTGACGGCATATCAAGACATGTGAAAACCCAATGAATTAGAGGTATTCCAAGCTGGTGTAGAATAAAACATATTACACTACTTAAAAGAGAAATGCTTACCTTCTTTGACATTCAGATTAGAAGTTTCCATCTCCATGGAAGACACAGCTCTTTTTGCTGCTTCTATGTTTGTTTTGACAATGTAACCATCTATAGAAAGTGGCTTTGTAGCACTATTAGTAGCATTGCAAGTGTTACCACCACATACCAAACATGAGCAATAAGCAAGATACAATGTCCAAGAGGCCAAAAACCAATGACCTACATATGGTAACATGAATAGTAAACATTAGGATGAGAGGCCTGGCTTGATGCAGCTGGATACTCTTGAAAAGTAGAATTCATGACCCTTCATTTAGCAACATAAGAACTTTCACAAGGAAAACAATAATTCCAATAACCAGATTGATAAAGATGTGAAAGAATATTTTACCTCTTCTTCTCGACCTCATAATACTGAATAAGCAATGGATTATAGTCCCCTGGACCTTATGCATATGCATAGCCTCTTGGCGCATCTTCCACATTATTCATGGGTACACCATTCGAAGAATCTATGCAAGATTAACATGCATGTATATTAGTTTCAGCACCTGAAGTGAGATTACCAATCTCTATTGTATGAACCTATATATGTCTCATTCATGAATGCACTTGATATTAGTGAAGAGTTTACAGATTTCACTATCATGAGATCTTTTTCTTACCATGAATCCATTAATATGACACTTCAAAAGGTGAGACTAGGAAAAAAAAGAAAAAAATGTTAGTGATCAAATATTCTCAAAATTTTGCTGATAAAACACTAAGGAGTATGTTGAAAATAGCAACATTTTGACATTCAAGTGACATAAGCAACGCTTACTGCCACTTATAATTAAAATCTAGATGAATTCAGCTTAACTTTTTTCTTACTCATTGAGTTATCTAGAATAAACCTTCTTTTCTTTTTCTCTTCTTTGTTTTGCTAGAACATGTAAAAGAAAGTAGTAGTAGAGAAGGACAAATTTCTAAAGTCATCAACTCACCTAGGCATACAAGACAGCACTGTACTTTGTTAATATAAAGATCGTATCACCATCTGACTTGTCAGAGCATCACCTATTCCAACAACAAGCACTTAAAGTGTTAAATACTTTTGTAAGAACACTGACAGAGATTCCCAATGACTAACCAAGAGCAAACACTTCTAAAACACCAAACATACTCATAGCCATTGCCAAAGTATTGCAGATCTTTACTGGTTAAATGAATAACCACGTCATAGATGTCACAATCACAAAAACAAATTTTAGATAAGGACAAGTTTCTGATATACAGTAACAAAATATTATTTCTATACACATCGAGAACATGCAATAAAATTAAGTCTATGAGATTACTATTGTTAACTTACCTGCCGTAAACTCCATCTCTAACCACAGAAAAGCACTAAAGAGTAATAGCGTTAAGCCTCTAAAAGAACATACTGAACCATTTCCTGCTTCACCATAATAAATTGTGTTCTTTCCCATTGAGAGGAATATGGGTTTGTCAGCCATATGCACATCCTAAGGTCCACCTACCTGAACCTAAATGATATGCCATCTCATGTTTTGAAAAGTGCATAACAAAAACAGAGAGCTAATGCACTAACAACCTAAGATTCCTCACGTCACAAGAGCTTTAGTAGTAGAGATTTCAGAGGCAAGAGATTTATAACAAAAACCACTAATTAATAGTTTTCGATTCATCTTTTAAGAAGTCTACCTCTATATTGCAAATATTTTTTGACAAACCATTTTGCTTCAAAATCCCATTTATGAAAAATATCTACTAATGCTTTTTCTTTGCCATAGACTATTATGCAAGATACTGATCACATGTAAAACCAGGAAGAGTCAGGCCTATTTCAATGAAGATTTGCACGTGGTAGTCAAAGCTATGAATATGAAGTTATGTTCAATATGCACAAATATTTGTAGAAAAAAACTGTAAATATCCAATATCTGGAAAGAATAGAATTAGGAAATTACTTGGCAATGTAAAAGCCTTTGGAATGCCAAGCATTTACAAAAGCCGCTAGATCTATTTCGGAGCCAGCACTTGGATCCGTTTCCTCTTTATTTTCTTCCTTTTCAACATTTTCAATGTTCCAAGAAGCATAAAAGATAAGAAAAAAGAACACTATAGTCAAGGCATCCCTCATGTAGTTTGACAGCATATCAAGACATGTAAAAACCTAATGAATTAGAGGTATTCCAAACTGGTGCAGAATAAAACATACTACATTGCTTAAAAAAGAAATGCTTACCTTCATTAACATTCAGATTAGTAGAAGCTTCCATCTTTATGGAAGACACAGCTCTTTTTGTTGGTTCCATGGCTGTTTTGACAATGTCACCATCTACAGAATGTGGCTTTGCAGCACTATTAATAGCATTACAAGTATTGCCACCACACATCACACATAAGGAACAAGCATGATACAATGCCTAAGGGGAAATGAACCAATGACCTACATATGGGTAACATGAATAATAAACATTAGGATGAGAGGCCTGGCTTGATGCAACTAGATACTCTTGAGAAGCAGAATTCATGACCCTTCGTTTAGCAGCATAAGAACTTTCACAAGGAAGCCAAAGAATATTTTACCTCTTCTTCTCGACCTTATAATACTGAATAAGTAATGGATTATAGTCTCCTAGACCTTGTGCATATGGATAGCCTCTAAGTGCATCTTTCACATCATTCATGGGTACACTATTCGAAGAATCTATGTAGGATTCACTTGCATATGTATTAGTTTTAGCATCTGAGGTGAGATTATCAATCTCTTTTGCATGAACCTATATATCTCTCATTCATGAATGCACATGATATTAGTGAAGAACTTATAGATTTCACTATCATAAGATCTTTTTCGTACCATGAATCCATCAGTAAGACACTTCAAAAGGAAAGACTAGGGAAAAAAAAAGAAAAAAATGTTAGTGATCAAATATTCTCAAAATTTTGCTAGTAAAATACCAAGGAGCATGTTAAAAATAGCAATATTTTGACATTCAAGTAACATAAGCAACAGTTGCAGCCACTTATAATTAGAATCTAAATGAATTTAGCTTAACTTTTTTCTACTCATTGAGTTATCTAGAATAAACCTTCTTTTCCTTTTCTTTTCTTTTGTTTTGCTAGAACATGTGAAAAAAGTAATAGTAGAGAAGGACAAACTTCCACAGCTCATCAACTCACCTAGGCATACAAGATGGCAGTGTATTTTGTTTTGCTAAAACATGTAAAAGAAAGTAGCAGTAGAGAAGGAAAAATTTCCACAGGTCATCACTTACTTAGGCATACAAGATGGCATTATACTTTGTTAATATATTGATTATGTCATCATCTGACTTGTCAAAGCATTACTTACTCCAACAGTGAGCATTTGAAGTGTTAAATGCTTCATAAGAGCACTGACAGAGATTCCTAATGAGTAATCAAGAGCAAGCACTTATGAAACACTAATCATATTCATGGTCATTGCCAAATTATTGTAGATCTTTACTGCCTAAATGAACAAGCATGCAATAGATGTCACAATCACAAAAACAGATTTTAGATAAGGACAAGTTTCTGATATATAATGACAAAGTGTTATTTCTATGCACATCGAGCACATGCAGCAAAAGTAAGTCTCATAGACTACTACTGTTAACTTATCAGCCACAAACTCTGTCTATAACAAGAAAATGGTGGAAAGGGGGAAGAAGAAGGTCTAAACAGTAGCAATGTTGAGCCTGTAAAAGAACTTAACCATTTCCTGCTCTGCCATAATAAATTGTGTTCTTTCCCATTAAGACGAATGTGGATTTGGTAGCCATATACACATCCTGAGGTCCACCTACCCGAACCGAAATGACATGCCATCTCAAGTTCAGAATTGTGCATGACAAAAACAAAAAGTTAATACATAAACAACCTAAAATTCCTTAGGTATTAGAGTATGCTCAATATAGAGTAACTCACATCATTTTTGAATGATTGAAAACTGCTGAAAAGTGATTCTATACAAATATATATATATATATATATATATATATATATTCGTAAAGAATATACATCGAGTGCAACAAAACTACTACTATTTTGTCAAATAGATTACTACTAGAGAAATCTGAGATCACATAGTTGAGTTTCACGTATTGTACCGCTGGCCTCAAGCTTAATTTATTTGCATCTTAAACAAGATTAGATCAAGCACTTTGCTATATCTTTGATGTTAAAATTCTTATGTATAAGAACATTTTAGCTAAAATGAAGCAGAATTAAACATATAACTCTCATCCATTTTTAAAATACATGAACGAAAACAAGTATCCACACTATTAGGAAGAAATCCCAAACAATGAAGCAAGTATATAACTTTCTCATCTCCAAAGGACCATAAAGATATTGAACAAACATTTTATTCATTGAAGTAGTAAGAGGTAAATTCATACCATGATTAAGTGTAGAAACTTTTGCATTAGTAAGAACACCTCAAGACACAAAATAGCAGCATCCAACAAGACAGGCTTTTCCTCGTTACCTACATAAAAGATACTTAACTATTTGAAGCCCTTGACTGAATGCCTCTAATCACTAGGATGCAAAAAAGTTTCTTTGAACAAATTTAAGGAAAGAAGACAGGGAGACTAGTGTTAGCAACATATTACCATCCTCAACAACAATTGAAGCTTTAATCAACAAGATAAACAAGTCTGAACTATAAAAAATAAAACATCAAGATAATATCATGTTCCGAGAGATGACATCTATATAATGCAATAAATTCTCAAATGCTAGCAAACAATACCAGTTTTACAAGGAAACCAAAATCAAGGAATATCATCCTTTTTAACATTGATAAAGAAAAAGAAAAGAAAATGTTAGCTACTAATTATGAACAAGTAAAGATTTAAGAAAATATATCATTCAATCAATTTATGTGTGTGCATGAAAGTGTGTATGTATAAAATTAATAACAATCCTGAGGCTTACAAATTTCTCTTTCTCCTTTGACCAAGTTTCAACTTTGTTTTGTCCACAAATTAGAACAATAGGACTTGACAATTAATCAAACATCTCTTGAACCTTAGGTATAAACTCCTTTTGCTTTGAGTTGGGAATTGCCCTGGACAACCATAGCAACAATCTAAAAGATAGACAATAAAGCTTGCATGGAATGCAAAACCTGCGAATAGGGCAAAAAGCATCAAGTATGCAAAGAATCCCATCTTTAAATCGTTTGCTACCAAAAGGCACTTGGATAAAAAGGATAAATAAAGCAAATAAAATGATGATTTTGCAGCCTGTTATATAAGCCTTACTAGAGTTGGAGAACTACAGTTCATCTAATAAATGACTGATTTTGCAGGTTTTTCTGAGAGTTTTCGTCTCTCTCTCCTGCCTTATATCCACCACTAATATCTAAAACGACTACAATTCTTTCTCCATTCACCTTATACGCCTCCTCACATTGCTCATTTGAAAATTGTCCGAAAACATAACTATGTCAAAGATTGGAAAAGTATAAAGATATCAGGGATGCACTTTAACTGAATTTAAGGTTTAATTATCTGATAAGACTAGAAACATTAGAGCGAAATTGCTCTATCAAACTAGATATTTGTAATCATTCAAAGGAACACCAAAGAATGGTAGAAGCGAACTATTTCACTATGCTGATCTATTCATGACAAAAATTCATAAACAAAAAAAGAGAAAAAAAAAAAGCTTATAGGGCATTTCATCATAAGTTTTTGTTGGAGATGTCATAAGTGCACATAGTACCTTGATATTGAGTATACTTTTAATAATTGATCTAAAGGGTACTCCCTTACTCTATTACCCACAGTTGTATTATTGACTAAACAACTCTTGATTCTAGTGGAATATCTAAACAGTTTAAAGAAAACTATAACCTTACCAAGAAACATTGCATACTCATCATTGCACAAAAGTTGAAAATGATTGTATAATACTATAGACAAGAAAGATTGTCGTGTCAAGATGAGAAAAGTCAAGTTGACATAGCATGAAACTAATGACTGAGGAATCAAAACATAATGTGTATTGCAACTCACGGACACATCTCAAAACTAAAACCAAAGTATTGGATATGAGAACCAATGCAAGAACAATAAGTAAACAATATAAGTCTTCCAAGGTTACTACAATGTCCTAGAGGATGATTATGATGCAGAACTTGTAGTAGTAGAATATAAAAGGTTTGCAAACATAATGAAGTTCACAAAGGACAAATACTTGTTAAAATGCAAAGAAATCTTTCCTGAAAGAATGATTTCTCTACAGGCTGATGTGACTGTAACTACATGAGAGAAGCAATCATAATTTCTGTTTATTAGGATCTTTAGTTAACATCAGCAGCCTTAACACCATCCTTCTCTTAGCAGTTTACCTGCATAATATTAATTTCATTTTCAAGATGAGACATTAAACTATCAATTTTATCACTATCAGTAAAATCATGATTAAACATTAGAAATCCCATAATGAGAAAAACTAACTTCTCAATGTTGGTAACAAATTTCTCAAAGACAAACCATTGTAAACAGGCCTCTGAGTAAGGACCAGCAAAGTCTAGCCTTTTTTGCCATAATGATCTCTCTTATCTTCTTTCTTCCAGCCAACTACCCAAAGAAAAAGTCGATGAATGATAAGTATGAAAATAGTAGCGTAAAAGACTCAAAAACTATTAATATTCAACTCAACATTCAACAAAGACCCAATGTACTATAAATAATAAGTTTTCTTTATCTCACAAAAATATTCATACCAATATAAGGTAAATTTTACTTTTGAAGGATCTTTTTGGAGTACTTGTGACGAAGACACAAAAAAGGCTCTGCATTAGCATCTCAACGTCCAAAATACCAAATCTTATTATTCAAATAAGTATCAAAATAGAGAGTACTTAATCTTATTATTCAATAGTTGCTCCTTGCTTTCCAATACAATCAAGTGCAATCTACAGGAGATAACCATGTCAACAAGGCTCCACGAATATCTCACAGAAAGAACAGCTACCATAATTCTTGCAACAAAAAAAAAGGAATGATTTGACTAAGACTTATAGCTTCTTAAGAATGATTTAACTATCGGGCCTGACCCAACTCACAATAACCTTATTTGTATTATAGGCTTCATGGCTCAAGTCACAAAAGCATTAGTAGAGATTTCAGGGGCAAGAGATTTATAACAGAAACCTCTCAATTAATAGTTTTAGATTCAACTTTTGATAAGTCTATTTGTAATAATATGTGTTAACAAACCATTTTGCCTTAGATCCTTTTTATGAAGAATCTCTACTAATGCTACCTCTTTCCTATAGATTGCTCTGCAAGACACCCATCATGTGCAAAACTAGAAAGAATCAGGCCTCTTTCAATGAAGATTTGCATGTGGTAGCCAGAGGTATGAATATCAAGTTATGTTCATTATGCATGAATATTTGTAGAAAAATACTATAAATATCCAGTATCTGGAAAGAAGGGAATGAAAAAATTACTTGGCAGTATAGAAGCTGTGAATACCAAGCATTTTAAACAACAGCTAGATCTGTTTCAGAGCCAGTACTTGGATCCGTTTACTCTTTATTTTCTTCCCTCTCAATATTTTGTGTGCTCCAAGGAAGCATGAAAAGTAGGACAGAAGACCACTATAGTAAAGGTCGCTTATGTAGTCCGAAAGCATATCAAGACATATGAAAACCTAATGAATTATAGGTATTCAGAGCTGGTATAGAATAAAACATACTACACTACTTCAAAGCGAAATGCTAACCTTCATTGACATTCACATTAATAGGACTTTCCATCTTCATGGAAGACATAGCTCTTTTGCTGCTTTCATGGCTGTTTTGACAAGGTCACCATCCACAGAAAGTGGCTTTGCAACACCAGTAGTAGCATGGCAAGTGTTACCACCACATGTCATACTTGAGGAGCAAGTAGGATACGATGCCCCAACGGGCCACGAACCAATGACCTACATATGAGTAATATGAATAGTAAACATTAGGATGAGAGGCCTAGCTTAATGCAACTGGAGATTCTTAAGAAGCAAAATTCATGACCCCTTGTGTAGCAGCATAAGAACTTTCACCAAGAAAACGATAATTCCAGTAACGAGATTAATAAAGATGCTGAAGTATCTCTTACCTCTTCTCCTTAATCTCATAATACTCAATAAGCAATTGATTATAGTCTCATGTACCTTGTGCATGTGAATAGCCTCTTGGTGCATTTTCACGTCATTCGTGGGTACATCATTCGAAGAATCTATGTAGGATTCAAGTGCATGTATAAGAGTTTCAGCATCTGAGGTGAGATTACCATTCCCTCCTGTATGAGCCTATATATGTCTTATTCATGAATGCATATGACATTAGTGAAGAGCTTACAAATTTTATTATCATGAGATCTTTTTGTTACCATGAATCCCTCATTAAGGCACTTGAAAGGGAGAGACTAGGAAAACAAAAAAGAGAAAAAATGTAAGTGATCAAATATTCCAAAAATTTTACTGGTAAAACACCAAGGAGCATGTTGAAAAAAGCAACATGTTGACATTCAAGTAACATAAGCAACACTTGCAACCACTTATAATTAGAATCTAAAAGAATTCAGCTTAACATTTTTCTACTCATTGAGCTATCTAGAATAAATCTTCTTTTCCTTTTCTCTTATTTTGTTTTGTAAAAACATGTAAAAGAAAGTAGTGGCAAAGAAGGACAAATTTCCACAGGTCAATTAATTCACCTAGGCATACAAGATGGCACTAAACTTTGTTAATATATAGATTGCATCATCATCTCACTTATCAGAGCATTACCTACTCCAACAGCAAGCACTTGAAGTGTTAAATACTCCTGTAGGAATACTGATAGAGATTCTCAGCCACAGACCAGAGCAAGCACTTCTGAAACACCAAGTATACTCAGAGCCATTGCCAAATTATTGCAAATCTTTGCAGCCTAATTTGAACAACCATGCCATAGATGTCACAATCACAAAAACATATTTTGGATAAGGAAAAGTTTCTGATATACAATAACAAAGTATTATTTCTATGCACATTGGGCACATGCAGTAGAAGTAAGTCTATGAGATTACAATTATTAACTTATCAGCCACAAACTCCATTTATAAATAGGAAAAAGAGGAAGGAAAGATGAAAATGGCCTAAAGAGCAGCAGCGTGAGCCTGTAAAAGAACTTATTGAACCATTTCCTACTCTGCCATAATAAATTGTGTTCTTTCCCATTAAGAGGAGTATGGGTTTGGCAGCCATATACACATCCTGAAGTCCACCTACCTTATGCCAGTGCATAACAAAAACAGAGGGGCTAACACACTAACAGCCTGAAATTCCTCAAGTACCAGAATATGCTCAATATAAAGTAACTCACATCGTTTTTGAATGATTGAAGTAGAATAGCTGAAAAGTGATACTATACCAAAGAAAAAAGCGCAAAGAATGTACATCGAATGCAGGAAAACTATTACTTTTTTTTTGTCAAATAGATTACTGCGGGAGAAATCTGAGTTCATCTAGTTGAGTTTCACGTTTTGTACCAATAACCTTGAGCTTAATTTATTTACACCTTAAGCAAGCTTGGGTGGGGTAGTTTGTTATATCTTTGATATTACAGCATCAATTCCTATATATAAGTCAGCAAAGATGAAGGAGAATTGAAAATATGACTCTCATTCACTTCTAAAATACATGAAAAAAACAAATATCCATACTACCAGGAAGAAATACCTCACAGTGAAGCATGTACATAACTTTCTCATTTTCAAAGGATCATATAAGGATTGAACAAACGGTTTTATTCATTGAAGTGGTAAGAGGTGAATTCATACCATGAAAGTAATGGTAGGAGCTTCCGCAGCAAGAACGCCTCCAAGCACAGACACAGGAGCATCCAATATCACAGGCTTTTCCCAGTGACATACATAAAAGATACTTAAATATTTGAAGCCCTTAACTTAATGCCTTCAACCTTTTCCTTGAATAAATTTAAGGACAGAAGCCAGGAAGACTGGTGTTAGCAACATAACACCATTCTCAACAACAATTGAAGCTTTAATCAAAAAGATAAATAGGACTGAACTAACAAAAACAAGACATCAAGATGATATCACGTTCAGAGAGAAGACATCCATATAATGCAATAAATTCTCAAATGCCAACAAACAATACCAGTTTTGCAAAGTCACCAAAATTGGAAAGTATCATCGTCTGCTTAACATTGACAAAGAAAAAGAAAAAAAAAATGTTAGCCACTAATTATGAACTATCTTTGGCTTATCCAATGTTTAAAACACGATCTGCTTTAAGCTTACTACATAAAGCACCAGAATTCAAATTCCTCACAAACAACTTAAAGAACTCATTATCCTTACCATACACAATGTATGCAAGATACTTATGATTCGGTGATACCTCTGACAATTCTTCATAAGCATAACGTATAAATGAATTGAAAATTAATAGAAACAAATCATTTCCCCATGTACAACCTTCCAAAATTAAAAATCAGTAATGCATTGAACTAGTAAAATCAATGATTCATTTACTTATAATAGAATAATAGAATCTAATCCTTTCAACATAGAACAATAAAATCTAATCCTTTCTTTTTCTCTTTGAGTTACTCTGTAACCAAAACATGTTCAATTTTAAATCAACAAAAGAAAAACCAGAATTATCTCCAAAACAGAGAAACTATTATAGTATTTCAAAAGGAAAAGGATAGTGAATGTAGCTTTAGTGATGTTTGGACAACTGAAACCAGTGAGTTCATTGCAACAGATTTACACGAAGTCCTCTGAAGCACACAAAATCGAATCTGTGGTAAAATCAATGATTCATCTGCTTATATGATCAAGGTGCATAGAACAATAAAATTTAATCCTTTCTTTTTCTCTTTGAGTCACTCTCTAACCAGAAATGATCAATTTTAAACCAAAAAAAAAAAACCAGAATTGTCTCCAAAACAGAGAAACTAATGCAGTTTTTCAAAACGAAGAGGATAGTGGAAGTAACTGTACCGAATGCTTGGACAAGTAGAATCTGTGAGTTCATCGTGATAGAAGCACACGAAGTCCTTGAAGCACTGGAAGTCGAATCTATGGTAAAATCAATGATTCATCTACTTAGAAGATCAAACTACACATAACAATAAAATTTAATCCTTTCTTTTTCTCTTTTGAGTTACACTGTAACCACAAATTGTTCAATTTTAAATCCAAAAAAGAAAAAACAGAATTACTTCCCTTAGAATTTTCGAATTATATCATGCTACTTTGAAATCCGATGGTGTTTTTTGTAGCAGTCCAAGGGGTTGGTGTCCTTGAGGGCACGCTTCGTTTGCTCTGCTCTTCTTCTTCGAAAAAATTTGGCATGATGCTAGAACCCTGTTCAGAGATATTTTTGCTGGTATTGATCCAGATTTGGATGCTCAAGTGGTATTTGGAACATTCCAAAAAATTAGAGATCCAACTACAAGAAGACAAGTAGTTTGGTGCAACGCTGCTTTGTTGTTTTTCGCTTCTATTTTCTGTTCGCGATTTGGCATAGGGTACTGGAGAAATCTTGCTTTAGATCGATGCCTTTTCTTTGACTCTTGATCTTTCTTGATCTGAAGGATCATTCCAAATAAACAAAATGGGTATGGAAGCTATGATTGTAAACCACGATCGAATTTATGGAAGCATCTGAAGTGGAACCAGTATCGCAGTCCTTGGCATCTAGAGCAGTTCTTCTGCATCAAACCCTTTCTTCAATGACAAGGTGGGGCTGGCGGAGGGGATTTCGAGAGAGAAAGAGAGAGGAGGAGAGAGAGCAGCAAAGGAAGAGGAAGGAAATGCAGAAAGCGTGAAGGGCTCTTGTTTATAGTCCTCTAAGCCCAACGGTCAAAATTTGAAGGCATGCATGAAATATATGCATGCATGATATATATTTTTTCATTTTAACTAAAAATAATAATTTATTAATTACTTTATTATAATTTTTTAAAAATTAAAATAAATCTTAATTTTAAAATAAATAAAATAATTAATTTAATTAAAAATGTAAAAAATCAAAATTTAGTAAAAAATCAAATTTTCATAAAAAATTAAAAATAATAGCATAAATGAAAATCCCAAAGCTACAAATGTATTTAAAATAATTTTGATTTTGTTGATGTTTTGAAAAGATCATAAAAATGTAATAAATCAAAAAATTAAAAAAATTTAAAAAATTAGATAAATTCCAAAGAAAAATATAAAAACACAATCAAAAATAAATTAAAATAAAATGTAAAAACAAAATAAAATTCAAAACAACACAAGAAAAAACTAAAAAAGTTATAAAAAACTAAAAACCAAACAAACTTTTAAAAAATTCAACAATTTGAGAAACACAATAAATGTTAGATTTTATAAAATTTAGAAAACAAAAAAAAAAAAGTAAATCATATACATAGGGTAATACGAGTTTTAAACCCATTAAGCATTAAAAACTCTACCAATAATCTATAAAAAAAGTTATGAATTTATCGTTAAAAAAAATATTAACCATTATAATTTCATGATTAATTTATATTAAATAATTCTCTACAATATTATTTTGAAAAATTATTTTTACATAACAAAATATTCATAAAAAATTAAATAACAAATATTAAACCTTACCAAGTGGTTGAATTTTGTTAGTTTCTTTCGTTTAGCTCTCATTTACCTTTTATTTATTTGATATTTTTAATTTTATTATTTTTTTTACATATTTTATTTATTTATTTGGATTTTTTGTTGCATTTTCACTTTTTACTATTTGATCTATTTTATTTTTGTTATATTGTTCTTTAAAAATCAATGCAAATTAAATTTTTTTTAAATTTTTATAAAATATTTTATGATTCTTCAATTTTTTAAATTTTTTTATTTTCTATTTTTTATTTTGATATTTTTTAAGTTTTTGTGTTATTTAATTATTCTCTTTATTTTCTTTGAACTTTTTTGGATTTTATAATATTTTTTCTATTTTTATTTTGCTTGATTTTTAATATTTTTAGATATATCTTTTATATTTTATTTTTATATTTTTACTATTTTATTATTTAACGAAATCTATTTTCTTACTTTGCAAAGAGTTTAGTTTCTTTACTATTTTCTTTATTATATATATATTATCTTGATTTTGTTGGATTTTCTTTCACTCTTTTTTTATTTAATTTGAATTTTTTAAAAAAAATTCTTTTTTATTTTTTTATTTTTTGAGTATTTTTATTTTCTAGCACTTATTTTATTATAGTAACTTTATTTTTCTTAAAGTTTTTATTTTATTTGATTTCTTAATCATTTATTTTTCAACCTTGTTTATGATTTTTGAATTTTTATCATCATTAACTACTTTAATATAAAATTGCAAATATTAGACATCACCAAATGGTTGTAATTTTATTAGTTTATTTAATTTCTAGTTTTTTGTTATTTTTATTTTTATTTATCTAATTTTTTTGTTATTTTATTTTTTGCATACCTTTATTTATTTATTTTACATAAATTTTATATTTTTGTTGTATTTATATTTTTTTATTGTTTGATTTGCTGTATTTTTACTACATTTTTCTTTAAAAGATCATGTAAATCAAAAATATTTTCTATTTTTTTATAGATTATTTTATGATTCTTGAATTGTCTTAAGTTATAAAATATTTTTACATTATTTTTTCTCACTTTTTTATTTTTTAGTTTTCTAATATTTTGTATATGTTCCCTTTTTAATTTTTTAATTTTTGTACTTTTTTTAGATTTTATTGCATTTTTTCTGTTTTTGTTTTAATAATTTTTTTCATTTTAATGATTTTACTTGATATATATTTTTAAATTTAGCATTTTATTTCATTTTTTAGTATTTCTCAATAAAATCTATTTTATTGCTTTGCAAAGAGTTATTTTCTTTATTTATACCTTTTTTTATAAATATTTTCTTGATTTTTTTATTTTTGAATTTTTTAAATATTTTTTAGCTACTTATTTGTTTATATTTTTTATTTTAGTCTATGTTTTTAGTTTTTTCCACTTATTTTCTTTTAGTAATTTTATTTTTTTAGATTTCTTTTAGTTTATTTGGATTTTTAGTTTTTTATTTGTTTTTATTTTATTTTTATTTTCTAATATTTTTATGATTTTTATTTTTTAAAATTTTCTATGTGTCTTAATTTTTAATATTTTTTTATTTTATTATATTTTATTATATTATATATTTTATCCCATACAAAAATTATTTTAATATAAAATTTTAATTTGTAAATATGTGAAAATTTTAAAGTTTATTTATAAAAATAATTTAATCTAATAATATTTATGAATGAAATAATACTTTTATTTATACAAATGCTAATAACATAAATATTAAATAAATTATAACAACCAACATAAAATAAATTCATGTTTTATATTAAAATATATTTCATATCCTCAAACCACTTATCATGTAAAAAAATAATAATAATAAGTGGAGTTCATTATAATATTTAATATTATAAAAAATATTTAACTTAATATTATATTATATAGTTTGACTGAATGCCTCATGTAACATTGCCAAATTAGTTATCCAACTTATTTAATTGTTTTTCTCATGTAAATAAATTCTTATTGGATAAAAATATTAGTCATATCATTGTCACATATTAACAATTTTTAAAAATTATTTTGATATATTAAAAAAATGAGAAATTAAAACAAAAGTTTATCATTTTATACGGGATAAAAGTTATATAAAATTCTAATATTTATTTTTTATTATTAAAAATTTAATATTAAAAAAATTAAACTTCAATTTACTAATTTGAATTCAATTAAATTTTAGTTCAAAAGACTTGAAAAAAATAAGTATACTTTTATTATATAAATATTTCAAAATTAATTGAAATCAATGTTATACTTTATTTCAAATCTATTTTTCAAATTTTTAAAAACTTTTACGATGTAAATTTTTTTTAAAAATACTTTCAATACTAAAAAAAATTGAATCTATTTTGTAATAGTTTAAATATTTTTAAAAAAATTAAATCAAAATTTATTCTATAAGATATTTAATTTTAAATTTTTATGCAAACTTTAGTTTGATTAAATTTGATAAATTAAAATTTTATTTACTATTTTTTAAAATATTAATATTTATTTAATAATATAAAATAAATATTAAAATTAAACATATATTAAATTTTTAAAAAAATATTAGTATGAATCAAATTAATTTTAAAAAAAAATTATTCATAATAACAATGATGAAAAAATGTTACATCATAATAGTAGAAGAATGGTTAAAAAGTAAAAACTAAAGTTGCCAATTACATCGGCAAAAAGTATAGGAAGAAAGCAACACAATTAGTGGTAGGTCACTTGATTAGCCAGCCTAATGCACCCTAAAGCTATGTCAATCTTCATACAAAAGCATGCTATTAAAGTTAATCAACAATGAAAATTCATTAAAAAAATATTTGCTTGATTAGAATATTAAGATTGTCATTTCATAACCCTAATTATGTCATGAGAATCAAATCCCACTTTTTAATTAAAGTTATTGCTTTTCTACTCTTCCGTTTCTCCTATGCTAAATAATTAAATAATTAAATTTTATAATTAAGTTCCGGTCCTTACTGTGCCACCATTGTTTGTGGCATGTGAACATTGTCCATGATCATAGGTCATGTGTTTAGTATGAAACAACTAGAAATGAAAAGTTTTATTGTTAATTACAATCTTAATCATGATTATTAAATTTATTTAATTACTGATTGCATGTTTAAATATTAAAATGCATAAAGTTAAATAAAAATTTAGGTTAATTGGGATTTTGTTTCGATTTATGTATATATATATATATATTAAATTATGAATACTATATGTTATTATTGTAAGCTTTAAATACATATAAAATTTAAAATTATATTAACTCTATGTAAATGCTGATTTAGAATTTTGATAATAATTAATATATAAATTTTTTAAAAAATTAAAAAACCTTAAATTATATTTGCTTTTAATTTGGATATTAAAATATTAATTGATTCAATTGTATTTTTAATATTTTAATTTGATTTAAATTAAATTTTATCAAAAAAAGTGAGGACATTAAAACTAAAAATCTTATATGACTAATTTTGACTTAAATTTTTTTATAAATACAAAAAATATTTAAGTTACCATTGTATAAAGTTTTAATTTTTTGAAATTTTTAAAAATAATATATTTTAAATTTTAAAAATATGTTAATTTAAAATCAGGTTAACTCTATGTAAATGTTGATATAGATATTTTGATAATAATTAAAAGATAAATTTTAAGGTAAACATTAAAAAACTTTAAGTTATATCTGCTTTTTAATTTGAACCTTGAAGAATGGATTGATTCAATTGTATCTTTAGTGTTTTAATTTGGATTAATTTAAATTTTATTAAAAAATAAAATTAAAAACTGTTTAAATTAAAAACCTTATATGATTAATTTCGATTTAAAAATTTTTACACGTGTAAATGAATATTTAAGTTATCATCACATAAATTTTTAAAATTTAAGTTTAAAAAATTTTATATTATTAAAATTTTAAAATTTTTATAAAAATTAATTTTATTTATTTTTATGATTAACTATGTTAATTAAATGTTTAATGTTTCAAATTGATTAGATTTTAATTTAAGTGAAAAATTTTAAAATTAAGAATATTTAAATTAAAGAACTTATATAATAAATTTTGATTTAGATGTTTGTATATATATATATATATATAAAGTCTAATTCATGATAAAAAAATTAATTTTTTGAAATAATAAAAAATATACTTTAGTTTTATATAATCAAAATTTTAAAAAATTCATTAAAAAAAGTTTATGAGATAAATTTTCTTAAATTTGTAAAATTCACTTAAAATAAAGTGTAAAATTTATATAAATATTTAATTATTTTTAAGTTTGCACAACTATTTGAACTAAAGTTCATTTTAAACCAAAATAAAATTATAAATGTATAATTGATATCATTAATGATTTTTAAAAAAATACTTTAGGTTTTTTATATTTATTGTATGTTTTAAAATCATAAAATTTAATAATATGAATGATTTTAAAATAATATTATATTTATTAACAAAAAAGTAAATATTATTAAATTTAATTTTATAACTCAATAGATATGCGATTTCTAACACTTAAATACTCAATCATATCATGTAATTTAAATATTTTTAATTTCTTAAAATTTTAATTATTTCTATGCCAAAACGAATCGGAATAATTATTTAATGATTGCTATAATTCCCCATGGTTAGTTATTTCATGTTTGACAAAAGTTTCAAAGCAATAAACTTTATGGAAGATTTTTGTCATCCTTATCAACTTAAGTTTATCTTGATTTTGTTGATTTTCTTTTACTCCTTTTTTCTTTTTTTTTTTTCAGTTACTTTGAATATTTTTAATTTTTTTGAGTATTTTTATTTTCTAGCACTTATTTTTATACTAACTTTATTTTTCTTAAATTTTTTTTATTTTATTTGATTTTTTAATCTTTTATTTTTCACCCTTGTTTATGATTTTTGAATTTTTGTCATCACTAACTACTTTAATACAAAATGGCAAATATTAGACATCACAGGTGGTTGCAATTTTATTAGTTTATTTAGTTTCTAGTTTTTTGTTATTTTTTAATAAAAAATTAAAAAATAATTTTAATTTGCATTGATTTTTAAAGAAAAATATAATAAAAATAAAATAAATCAAATAATAAAAAAATAAAAATGCAACAAAAAATCCAAATAAATAAATAAAATATGTAAAAATATAATAAAATTCAAAATATCAAATAAATAGAAAGTAAACGAAAGCTAAATCAAATAAACTAACAAAATTCAACCACTTGATAAGGTTTAATATTTGTTATTTGATTTTTTATGAATATTTTGTTATGTAAAAATAATTTTTCAAAATAATATTATAGAGAATTATTTAATATAAATTAATCATGAAATTATAATGGTCAATATTTTTTTAAAGATACATTCGTAACTTTTTTTTATAGATTATTGGTAGAGTTTTTAATGCTTAATGGGTTTAAAACTCGTATTACCCTATGCATATGATTTACTTCTTTTTTTTTCTAAGTTTTATCAAATCTAACATTTATTGTGCTTCTTGAATTGTTGAATTTTTTTTTTTTTTAAGTCTGTTTGGTTTTTAGTTTTTTATAACTTTATGTTGTTTAGAATTTTATTTTGTTTTACATTTTATTTTAATTTATTTTTTTATTGTGTTTTTATATTTTTCTTTGGAATTTATGTGATTTTTTTAATTTTTAAAAAATTTTGATTTGTTATGTTTTTATGATTGTTTTAAAACATCAATATAAATCAAAATTATTTTTAAATATATTTGTAGCTTTGGGATTTTCATTTATGCTATTATTTTTAATTTTTATGAAAATTTGATTTTTTTAATAAATTTTGATTTTTTACATTTTTAATTAAATTAAATATTTTAAAATTTTTATTTATATTAAAATTAAAATTTATTTCAATTTTAAAAAATTATAATAAAAGTAATTAATAAATTATTATTTTTAGTTAGAATGAAAAAAGATATCTCATGCATGCATATATTTCATGCATGCCTTCAAATTTTGACCGTTGGGCTTAAAGGACTATTTAAATAAGAGCCCTTCACGCTTTTCACATTTCCTTCCTCTCCCTCTGTTGCTCTCTCTCCTTCTCTTTCTCTCTCTCTCGAAATCCCCTCCGCCAGCCCCACCTTGTCATTGAAGAAAGGGTTTGATGTAGAAAAACTGCTCTAGATGCCAAGGATTGCAGTATTGGTTCCACTTCAAATGCTTCCATAAATTCGATTGCGGTTTACAATTATAGCTTTCATGCCTCTTTTGTTTATTTGGGATGATCCTTCAGATCAAGAAAGAGCAAGATTCAAAGAAAAGATCTAAATCAAGATTTCTCCGGTACCCTATGCCAAATCACGAACAGAAAATAGAAGCGAAAAACAACAAAGCAGTGTTGCACCAGACTACTTGTCTTTTTGTAATTGGATATCCAATTTTTCGGAATGTTCCAAATTCCACTTGAGCATCCAAATCTAGATCAATACCAGCAAAAACATCTCTGAACAGGGTTCTAGCACCATGCCAAATGTGTCCGAAGAAGAATAGCAGAGCAAACAAAGCATGCCTGCAAGTAAACCAGCCCCTTGGACTGCTACGAGAAACACCATTGGATTTCAATGTAGCACGATCTAATTCAAAACTTTTAAGGGAGGTAATTCTGTTTTTCGTTTCTGGTTTAAAATTGAACAATTTGTGGTTACTCAAAAGAGAAAGAACGGATTAAATTTTATTGTTATGTGTAGTTTGATTATCTAAGCAAACGAATCATTGGTTTTACCACTGGTTCCACTTCGAGTGCTTCAACGACGACGTGTGCTTCTGTCGCAATGAGCTCACAGATTCGACTTGTCCAAGCATCAGTACAGTTATGTCCACTATCCTCTTCCTTTTGAAATATTGCATTAGTTTTTGAGTTCTGGAGACAATTCTTCTTCTTTTTTTTTTTTTTTTGGTTTAAAATTGAACATTTCTGGTTAGAGAGTAACTCAAAGAGAAAAAAAGTGAGTTAAATTTTATTGTTCTCTGCTGCTTGATTATATAAGCAGGTGAATCATTGATGTTACCATAGATTTGACTTTGTGTGCTTCAGCGGACTTCGTGTGCTTCAATCGTTATCAACTCACAGGTTCGACTAGTCCAACATCCATAAAGGAACGTTCACTATCCTCTTTCTTTCAAAATACTACATTAGTTTATTTGTTCTGGAGATAATTCTGTTTTTTCTTTTGTTGATTTAAAATTGACCATGTTTTGGTTACAGAGTAACTCAAAGAGGAAAAGGAAGGATGAGATTTTATCATTCTATGCTGTTTGGTTCCAGTTTTGAGATGTGTTTCATGAGTTGCAATAGACATTATGTTTTGATTCCTCGTTCATTAGTTTCATGCCATGTCAACTTGACTTTTCTCATCTTGAAAAAATAATCTTTCTTGTCTACAGTATTATAAAATCATTTCCAACTTCTACGCAATGATGAATATGCAATGTTTCTTGGCAAGATTTTAAATTTTTTTTTGAGCTGTTGGGAAATGCTACTGGAATCAAGAGTTGTGTCAATAATACAACTCTGGGTAATAGAGTAAGGGAGTACCCATAGATCAATTATTAAAAGTATACCCAATATTAAGGCACGACATGCACTTGTGACATCTCCAATAAAAACTTATGATGGAATGCCTTGTATGCTTCTTCTTTTTTTCCCTTTTTCTCTTTGTGAATTTTTGTCATAAATAGATCAGCATAATGAAATAGTTTTCTTCTACCATTCTTCGGAGTTTCTTTTAATGGCTACAAATGTCTAGTTTGATAGAGTAATTTACTTCCAGTGTTTTTAGTCTTATTAGATAATTGATCCTTAAATTTAGTTAAAGTGCATCCCTGATATCTTGATACTTTTTCAGTCTTTGACATAGCTATGTTTTCAGACCATTATCAAATGGGCAATGCGAGAAGGCATATGAGGTGAATAGAGATAGAGTTGTAGTCATTTTAGATACTAGTGATGAAGATAAAGCAGGAGAGAGAGATTAGAAACTCACAGAATAGCTGCAAAATCAGCAGTTTGTTAGATAAATTGTACATCTCCAACTCCAGTAAGGCTTATATTACAGACTGCAAAATCATTCATTTATTTGCTTTATTCTCACTTTTATCCAAAATCCTTTTGGTAGCAAACTGGATTCCTTGCAGACTTGATGCTCTTTGAACTGTTTGCAGGTTTTGCATTCCACACAACCTCTGTTCTCTATTTTTCAAATTCCTCGCTATGGTTGTCCAGGGCGGTTCCCAACTCAAAGTAGAAGGAGTTTGTACCTAATGTTCAAGAGATATTTGACCCATTTTCAAGTCCTTCTTTTCTAATTTGAGGACAAAACAAAGTTAAAACTTGGTCTAGGAGAAAGAGAAATTTGTAAGCCTCTGGATTGATATTAATTTTATACATACATACTCTCATGCATGCATAAATTAATTGAATGACATATTTTCTTAAATCTTTACTTGTTAGTGGCTAACATTTCTTTTTCTTTTTCTTTATCAATGTTCAGCAAATGATAATACTCCCTAATTTTAGTCACCTTGCAAAAGGGGTATTGATTGCTGGCATTTGAGAATTTATTGCATTAAATGGATGTCTTCTCTCTGAGTATGATATTATCTTGATGTTTTATTTTTGTTAGTTTAGACCTATATATCTTGTTGATTAAAGCTTCAATTGTTGTTGAGGATGGTAATATGTTGCCAACATCAGTCCCCTGGGCTTCTGTTCTTAAATTTGTTCAAGGAAGATTGTTTGCATCCTAATGGTTAGAGGCATTAAGTCAAGGGATTCAAATATTTAAGTATCTTTTATGTAGGTTACTGGAAAAAGCCTGACATGTTGGATGCTCTTGTATCTGCGTCTGGAGGTGTTCTTGCTGCAGAAGTTGCTACACTTACTTTCATGATATGAATTCACCTCTTACCACTACAATGAATGAAACCATTTGTTCAATCTTTTTATGGTCCTTTGAAAATGACAAAGTTATGTACTTGCTTCATTGTCTGAGATTTCTTCCTGATGGTGTGGATACTTGTTTTCTTTCATGTATTTTAGAAGTGAGTGAGAGTCATATGTTCAATTCTACTTCATCTTAGCTAAAATGCTTTTATATATAGGAATTGACGTTGTAACATCAAAGATATATCAAACTGCACCATCCAAGCTTGCTTAAGTTGTAAATAAATTGAGCTCAAGGTAATTGGTACAAAATGTGAAACTTAACTACGTGAACTTAGATTTCTATAGTAGTAATCTATTTAACAAAATAGTAGTAGTTTGTTGCATTCAATGTACATTCTTTGTGCCCTTTTTTTGTGTAGCATCACTTTTCAACTATTCTATTTCAAGTATTCAAAAACGATGTGAGTTACTCTATATTGAGCATACTCTGGTAGTGAGAAATTTTAGGTTATTAGTGTGTTAACTCTCTGTTTTTGTTATGCACACTTTTAAACTTGAGGTGGCATATCATTTCGGTTCAGGTGAACTTTAGGATATGTATATGGCTGCCAAACCCTTATTCTTCTCAATGAGAAAGAACACAATTTATTATGGAAGAGCAGGAAATGGTTCAGTAAGTTCTTTTACAGGTTCAACACTGCTACTCTTTTGGCCTTTTCGATCTCTCCTTCCTCATTTTCCTTGTTATAGATGGAGTTTGTGGCTGATAAGTTAACAATAGTAATCTCATAGACTTACTGCTGCTGCATGTGCCCTATATGCATAGAAATAATACTTTGTTATTGTATATCATAAACTTGTCCTTATCCAAAATATGTTTTTGTGATTATGACATCTATGGTACGGTTCTTCATTTAGGCAACAAAGAAGCAACAATTTGGCAATAGCTATAAGTATGCTTGGTGATTCAGAATTGCTTGCTCTTGGTCAGTTGTTGGGAATCTCTATCAATGGTCTTACAGGAGTATTTAACACTTTAAGTGCTCGCTGTTGGAGTAGGTAATGCTCTGACAAGTCAAACATGATGCAATCTATATAGTAACAAAGTTCAGTGCCATCTTATTTGCCTAGGTGAGTTGATGAGTTGTGAAAATTTGTCCTTCTCTGCTACTACTTTCTTTTATATGTTTTAGCAAAACAAAAGAAGAGAAAAGGAAAAGAAGGTTTATTCCAGATAAGTCAATGAGTAAAAAAAAAGTTAAGCTGAATTCCTTTAGATTCTAATTATAAGTGGCTGCAAGTGTTGCTTATGTTACTTGAATGTCAAAATACTACTTTTTTCAACATACTTCTTAGTGTTTACCAGTAAAATTTTGAGAACATTTGATCAATAACATTTTTTTCTTTTTTTTTTTCCTAGTCTCTCCCTATGAAGTGCCTTATTGACAGACTCATGGTAACAAAAAGATCTCATGATAACGAAATTTATAAGCTCTTCACTAATGTCATGTGCATTCATGAATGAGATATGTATAGGTTCATGCAGTGAAGAATGGTAATCTCACCTCAGATGCTGAAACTAATATACGCACCTAAATCCTACATAGATTCTTTAAATGGTGTACCCATGAATGATGTGGAAGATGAACCAAGAGACTATTCACATCCACAAGGTCTAGGGGACTATAATCAATTGCTTATTGAGTACTATGAAGTTGAGTGGAAGAGGCAAAACATTCTTCGGCATCTTTATCAATCTAGTTACTGTAATTACCCTTTTCCTTGTGAAAGTTCTAATGCTGCTACACGAGGGATCATGAACTTTGTTTCTCAAGAGTATCTAGTTGCATCAAGGCAAGCCTCTTATCTTAATGTTTACTATTCATGTTACCTATATGTAGTCATTGGTTGGTGGCCCCTTGGGCGATGTATCTTGCTTATTCCTCAGGTGTGACATGGAGCAGCAAAAAGAGCTATGTCTTCCATGAAGATGGAAACTCCTACTAATCTGAATGTCAATGAAGGTAAGCATTTCTCTTTTAAGTGGTGTAGTATATTTTATGCTACACAACTTTGAATACCTCTAATTCATTGGGTTTTCATATGTCTTCATATGCTTTCGGACTACATGAGGGATGTCTTTACTGTAGTATTCTTTTATCTTACCTTTTATGCTTCTTTGTAACAAAGAAAATGTTCAGTGGGAAGAAAACAAGGAGGAGACAGATCCAAGTACTACCTCTACAATAGATTTAGTTGCTATTCTAAATGCTTGGTAGTCCACAAGCTTTTACACTGCCAAGTAATTTCTTCATTCCCTTCTTTCTAGATACTGGATATTTATAGTTTTTTCTGCATATATTCATGCATAATGAACATAACTTGATATTCATACCTCTGGCTGCCATGTGCAAATCTTCATTTAAAGAGGCCTGACTCTTCCTGGTTTTGCATGATAGGTATCTTGTAGAGTAGTCTATAGGAAAGGGAGCATTAGTAGACATTATTCATAAATGGCATCCTAAGGCAAAATGGTTTGTCAAAATATTTTATTAACACATATTTGTAATATGCAGGCATACTTCTCAAAAATTGAATCTAAATCTATTAATTGAGAGGTTTTTGTTATGAACCTCTTACCTCTAAAACCTGTACTACTAAAGTGCTAGTGACTTGAGCCGTGAAGCCCACAGTACAGATAAGGCTCTTATGACTTGGGTTTAAATCATTCTTAAGAAGCTATAGGTCTTATGCCTTATTTGGTTCCTTGGCTTTTGCGCAACCAGGAATTGCTTACAAGCCCAAAGACATTTATGGCACATAAGATGCCTTGCCATTCAACTATATGTTATAAGTTAAATCAAAATATCACATAAAAATAGACATTTCTTTCCTCTGTTAATGTTCAAAACTGATCGGTTTGTTTCAATCCTCTCTAATTCACTTCGAATATACCTGTAAGGTTTGGTTTACTCCTTTTCCATTTATCTCTCTCCTTTTCTCTTATCTACTCCTTTTTAAAAAAATTTCTCAAGCTGCTCTACTTCACTTTGATTGTTTTTTCCTACTTCTTCTTTCTGGTTCTTTTACATGAATTGTTAGCCTTGCTACTGCACTAGTGTCACAGGTGGAGCTGCCGTGTATGCTTTGAATGCTGCTGTTCCTGAAGTTGCCGCACTTAACTTGCATAATTACCTAGCTGAATTGGATGATCCTGGGCCAGTGAAGAAGCAGGATATGAGTCGCTAATATGTTAGTATTATGATTTGTTAGACACTTTAATGGTTAGTGTTAATTGTGTTGATAATCCATAATTATTTGCACTTCGCTCACTAATATGTCATCTTCACCCTTAATTAAGCATCAAGAGCAATGGCTTTGTACTTGTTAGGCAAGTTTGGTTAGTCTTTGTACATGGTTCACAGATAACATTTTTGCATTTTGATCAACTAATTTCACTAGTGGGTAATATTGTTGACACTTACATTATTTTCTTGAGATTCCCTTAACAAACAAGCTTGTGTTTGATTATTATTATTATTATCAAACTATTTGTTCTTTGTAGTATGCCTTTCTTATCTCCTTCATTGCTATTTTTAATATTTTCAAGTATGGTGCTGGCAAGCAGGATGAGGCATTTAAAGCTGAGATTTATGATATACACTATCGGTAAGTGTAAAATGGATCTTTTTATTATCTGTCTACTTACCTGGGTATTCTAAAGACCATGCTATCTTTCTAATCCATATATACATGGCAATTCTTTCTGTGAGAGGCACATTTCTGGTTATTTGAGTCTTGGGAACTAAACATCTCTCTGTAATTCAACTACTCTTTAATTTTTCATTTAGGTTTGTAACTTCTATCCTTCCAATTGGAGATCAAGAACTTAAAGATGATGAAGTTAACAACATCATTACTTTTAAAAGTGCTTTAGGGATTGATGATCCAAATGCAGGTTCCATGCACATGGAGCTATTCCTAACTTCGTTCTTTTTATGCACGTCAATAAATGAATTGCTTATATATATATATATTTACAGTATGAAATGAATTTCATCATCTTCAATAATATTGATTCTTTGGTTGAAGATTGGAAGGCGGATACATAGACAGGGGCTTGAGATTGGAGAAAGTGATGGCAGTATTGAGCAGCATTGGGTAGGTCACTTGTGATAATGCAAGTTTGCAATGAACTAAGAATTATGCATTTTAAATAAAGATGTGGAGTGTGATCATTATTAGTGATTCTCCAATGCAGGCATTTATCAAACTGATTTATTTTCCAAGCCAAGAAGTATCATCTTTCCTTCTCTCTTGGAAGCAAGTTTTCAAGGCTACTAATGTCAAGGTACTTAAACATCAATTCTTTTGTCTGCTATTGCTTCCTAGTAGCATAGTTCTTCTCTTATATAATGGTGGTTGAGTTATGCCTCAGGGCAAGCAGCATCATTTTTTAACCTTAGAGGAGCCTTCACTTTTAACAACTTTGGTTTATTAATGGTATGGAGAGTAATGGTAAAGCTATCAATTTATTTGTTGCGCCTCATATAGTCATTTAGAAGAAAGGAACACCGCAACCTTCTATGGGATGGAGCTAGGCATTCATGAGCTTAAATTGGTTTTGAGTTCTCTCTTCAAATTGGCGAATCCTTATTCTTCTTTCCCCCTAACACTGTTTTTTTGCTCAACCCTTTAGATAGATAATTTTATCTTAATAATTTTTACTTAAGCCTTGAAATTGCAATTAAGAGGTTGAAGGAGATAGAGAAAAATATCTTGGAAGCCATCACAAAGCTTTAAGGCATGTATTTGCATCAACTGTTCTTTATAAAGAAATTTTGAAAGTTGTTTATCAATGTTGAAGTACTAGCAGAACCTTGCAAAAGATAAGTACAAAAGGAACTTTGCTTTGGCTGTGGTATGTCTTGGTGAAATTGGTGTCAAGTTTGATGATATAAGTGCTCTTGAAGATGTGAAGAAGGCATTTTAAGAACTAGTCATTCTTTCAATGGGGAGGCGAGAGCTTTTTACTCATGGAAATCTTTTGCAGGTAATGAATACTATTCAATACTTTTAACTACAACTCCTTTTATTCTTTGCATTTATTAATCAAGTAATGATTCAATCAGCTTTGCCAAGGGATATTACTGTTTGATCCTCCTAGTACTGATAAAACCCTTCTTCATGAGGCACTTGCAACAAAAGTTGAGGCAAACTTTATTAATATAACTAGTTCTACAAAGGTGTGCCGAGATACAAATGCGTCATTCAATTAATTAAATTTAGAATTCCTAGATCATTAAACTTATATTTCCTTATTTATGGTATTCTTTGATGCAGTTCGGTTCTATTTTCACCATTTTTCAGCTTTTAGATTCTTTTTGTTATTCTCTCTGGCTCTTCCTTTTCCTTTTTTAGTGTAGTTGTGGCTATGTCCATATAGGAAGACCATATCATCAATTATTTTTCCTTTGATAAATAAAAGCTTAATTTTTGGAACTGAAGGCCATCAGTTCTCCTTATGTTGTGTAACAGAAGAAAAGTCTGATCTTTAAAACAGTTTAATTATGAAGTATGTAACTTCTAATTCAAAAGACTCAATGTAGTTATAAGTTTAATCACTCTTCACCTAGTCTATGACACTAAAATGAACTTATTTATAGTCTATGACTAGACTAACAACTCTTCTTTGGATTAGCGTTGAATGTGGTTGATGATGTTACATAAAAAGGATTTAGCCCCAGCACTTTGACAACATTTTCATAATTTGTTTGAATATTTTCTTAAACCTTAAATTAAAAGTTTAGGGATTTTATTAGATTTTTGTTTTACTTGTGTGCATAATCTTATTAGTATTGACATTTTATTTTGAGAAAACATGTGGTTAATTTTGCTCCTTATTACTTTCTTCCCTTTTTTTCATATGTTACAGTGGTTGGAGATGTTGAAAAGCTTACAAAGACCCTTTTCTACTTTGCTAGCATGCTAGTCCCTGTTATTATAGTCGTTGATGAGGTGAGTCACTCCTGTGAAAACATGACCCGTAATAAGTGTTTTGGCTCCATTTTATATGTTAATATATTAGTATGGCAGTATAGTATTACAAAAGTATGACAGTAACAGTATAACAGTATAGCAGTACAGTAGTAACGGTATAGTAGTCGCAATTTAGATGCAGTGGGCAATAGTAGTAGTAGTTTAGATGCAGTGGATAGTAGTAGCATTTTAGATGCAGTTACTGCTTAGATGGAGTAGTAGTTTAGATCCATGTCTAAATTTCTAATTAAAGTCAGCATCTAGAGGTTCATCTACTTTGTGATGAGTATGGAAATGTTGCAGCTTTGCATAACCGTGATTACAATATCTAGAGAAGGCATCAAAAGGTTGATTCTTTTTCTTCATACTAAATTTAGACTTGGTTATTCTATACAACATTTTTCTTATTTTAATATTCTTTTATATAGAATTCAAGTTACATCCTACCTTCCCAATCATAAAAAGAGAAGAATAGCATTTATCTTTGAGGAGTATTTTATTATGAGATCCTTACTTTTTAATGTGTATGGTATAGATTGAAGAGGGTCCAATTACTGAGACTTCAGCAGAAATTGTCAAGAAACTTGAGGAACTAGCTAGAAGGTTGGCTAAATTTGTAAATTATGTTGGAGCAGTTACTGTTGAGTATCTTTATAACATGGACATTGGCAAATACTATTTTCTATAGCTTAGTCCTCGATTGCAAATATACTTCACTAGTAATGCCATCAGTTTTAGACTCTTTTTTTTGTATTCATGAAGGTTTAATTCTCATGAAGCCTTTTGTTTAAAGTGTTTCTTCATTACATAATGCTTTATTTGATGCACTAATCAATGTCTACAACATGCCTACTTGGGAGGAATGAAAAGTTAGAAGTATAACTATGAACTTTGAAACAATTAGGAAGCTTTGTAATTTTTATGTGCCTGTGTTTTTATATATGTTGATATGTTAGTAGATGATATTTCTAACTTGAGATATGGACATCCAGGTTGATATATTTGCACCTCATTTTGTTATAGTCTTTGCACAACTTATTCATATTTGAAATGGCTTGCTTGTTACCTTATTAATTTAATGTTAATGAATATCAATATGTACTGGATATAGGTCGAGAATCTAGTTATAGAAAGGATTGTCGAAGTAAACCTTCTAGCTGCCTGAGTTGAAGTAAACCTTCTTGGTATGATAATGAAGTTCATGAAACTTTTTCCCTGATTCATTTAATATAGTATCTCACATTCTATGCCCATATATAATCAGAAATAAGGCAATTTTATGATATGGAACATGGTGGAATGTATGATTCTTGGAGGAAAACATCAATTGTGGCTAATACTTTTCAATTTTGACAAGGCAGAGAGTACTATACCGAAAGGTTATGGTGTAGCTGTTCATATGACAAGTGAAGATCCCAATGATAGTTTTAAATCCACCAGTGGGAAAGTACAGCTAAATTACTAGGTTTTTGAACTGTTACAGCTGAAGCATAGTTTTGATTCACGTTAGTGTTGGCCATAACTTGATGTTGTCAGAATTTAGTACAAGGCAGCAAGAGTGGTTTTTGGGCAAAAATCATTAGCTTGTTTGCATATTAATACACCAAAATACAATAACTCTGTTAAAGTATGGCCATCGAATAGAGAAATTTCTATTAGTAGTTATAGGAGCTTTTCTGAAATCTTGATTGCAATCATTTTTGTGATATGTTTATTGTACACCTAATGTTTTCATGTTTTACTGAATTTTCATTTGTTCGATTATACTCATGTGATGCCTCTTTACTAATGGTTGTCAAGTGGGTTACTTTGAAGAAAAGATGGATTTAATTTAATTTACTTAGTGAGTTTTGCTATATCTATGGTGTTATTTGTTTCTGTTGCTAGCTTTACCTGCTATGTTTTTACTCTTTTTTTTTTCTTTTTTGCTTGTCAGAATTATGGTAGTCATTTTTTCTATGAGATATTCAGGGAGCCTTGTTAACATGGTTATCTACTGCTACAGGTTGCACTTGATTATATTGGAAAATGAGGAGCAACTCTTGAATAATAAGATTAAATACACTCTATTTTGATACTTGTTTGAATAATAAGATTTGGTATTTTAGATGTTGAGATGTTAATGCAGAGCATTTTCTGCGTCTTTATCACAAGTATGCTAAAGAACTCCTTCAAAAGTAAATGCTACCTCATGTTGGTACTAAAGATTTTTATGAGACAAAGAAAGCTTATTATTTTGGATATATTGGGTTTGTTTTAAATGTTGAGTTGAATTTTAATGGTTTCTGAGTTTGGACCTTACTGATCTTTTACTCAAAGGCCTGTTTACAATGGTTTGTCTTTGAGAAATTTATTATCAAAATTTAAAAGTTAGTTTTTTCATTATAGATTTTCTAATGTTTAATCATGATTTTATTAATGGTAATAAAATTAATAGTATATTGTTTCATGTTGAAAATGAAATTAATAATAAGAAAGTAAACTGCTAAAGAGAATGATGATGTCAAGGTTGCTAATGTTAATTAGAAATCCCAATGAACGAAAATTGTGATTGCTTCTCTCAAGCAGTTGTAAAGAAACTAATTAACTAATCACATCAGCCTGTAGAAAGATCATATTCTAGGGAAGATTTCTTTGCATTCTAACAAGTATTTGTCCTTTGTGGACTTCACTATGTTTGTAAACCTTTTGATTGAGAAAGTTCTTATATTTTATGTAATTAAATAAATTTTTTATATTGTGATAAAACTGTTTGAGGAGTTCTATCAATTTGGACAGTTTGTAAATCAATTAAAAGTAATTTTTCTTGTGTTGATTCTAAAGAAGGTCGAAGTCTTTAACATTAAAGATTTTAGCCTATTAGCTTGGTTGTTGCATTTACAAATTGGTGGCTAAAGTTCTTGTAAACAAATTTAAGGTTGTAGTGAATGAGGTAATTAATGAGAAACCAAAGTGCTTTTTTAAGGAAAAACAAAAATTAAATTATGGTTTAATTGTGAATGAACTGGTAAACTTTCATCAAAAGATAAGAAGAAAAGGGATTGTATGTAAACTAAACATAAGAAAGGCATATGACCACATCTCATAGGACTTTGTATGTATATGTTGCAGATAACAAGTGTAGGGTTTATTGGTGCAATTGGATTTATTGTATTTCTTTAGTGTTTATTGTTGTAATAATGTGCAGGATTTTAATTTTTATTTTAATTAATTTTCTTAATCATTTACTTGTTATAGTTTCCAAAAATTTTATATTTGTTTGTATTTATATATTTTTTTAATTGTTTGATCTTGTTTTCTAATCTTCTGTATATTTTTATTTCATTTTTTAGTATTTTTTTTAATGAAATCTATTTTATTGCTTTGTTAAGAGTTTTATTTTTTTACTGTTGATTTTTTTTAATATGTATTGTTTTGATTTTTTGGGATTTTTTGGTTACTTGATTTTTTTATTAGTTTTTCTTGCATTTATTTTTTTATTTTACTGTAGGTTTTTAATTTCTTTCACTTATTTACTTTTAGTAACTTTATTTTTTTTTTGTTTATTTAGATTTTTTATTTATTATTATTATATAATATTTTAATTTTTTAATAATTTTTTAATATATTTTTTATATTTTATCAATAAAATTATAAATGTTAGACCTAATCAACTGGTTGTAATTTCGTTAGTTTATTTGTTTTTAAAATTTTTTTATTACTTATTTTTTAATCAAATTTTTGAATTTTATGTTATTTTTTTATATATTTTTATTTTTTTACAATGTGATTTATTGTGTTTTTTTACATATTTCTTTAAAAAATCAATGCAAATCAAATTTTTTTAATTACAAATATTTTATTATTCTTGAATTATTTTACATTATTTTTCTTATTCATTATTTTTAAAATTTTTTAATCTTTTGTGTTTTTTCTTTTTTAAATTATGTTTTAGTTTCTTTTATTTTTTATATTTAAGTTATTTTTACTTTTATTTAATTTGATTTTTTATGAATTTTTTGTATTTTATATTTTTATTTTTATATTATATTATATTTTTTACTATTTTTTTAACAAAATTTATATTTTTTGCTTTGTAAAGAGTTTTATTTTTTTACTATTATATTTTATTATATATATTATCTTGATTTTATAGATTATTATTACTCTATTTTTTAAAGATTTTTTAATTTTTTACATTTATTTTTGATCCTTAAATCTTAGAGTATCGTGACTTTCACACGATATCTTGAAAATATTTGATTTTTTTAATTGAATTATTTACAATAAATATTTAGACATATTTAACATGAAAAATAAGTATGACATGTTGTAAGCTCATTTGATTTAGATGATTCACGTCATAAGTAATTTTCGATTGTCCTCAAGCGACTAAGCTAAGTTTGGATGTTTCTCACAGAAGAGTTAATCTTGTAATCATCAAATCAGAATAATGATCTTTGAAGAGTCATTCTTAGTTTCTCCTTCCAAGTAGAGACTTTTATACTTGTTTTCATTGATTTCTTCAACCACCTTCATAACCAATCTATCATATTACCTAATTTTCGTTACACCTTCAACAGTCTACACCAATTAGACTTTTTAAAATATTTTTCTCATTA
Source organism: Moringa oleifera (assembly GCA_021397835.1). NCBI lineage: Eukaryota > Viridiplantae > Streptophyta > Magnoliopsida > Brassicales > Moringaceae > Moringa > Moringa oleifera. The sequence continues at coordinate 390,977 of JAJFZO010000695.1, forward strand.
CTTGCTAGAGAAACTTGTATTTGAATAATTTATTGCGACTTAGAGGTGAATCAACCAACCAAATCAAAATCTTACTTTTTTCTTTTTAACCGAATCAAAAAACTTACTGCTACTATGATTTTAAACTAAATCTTAAATCGAATTTATTAAATTATAATTTATATATTTTATGAATTATAATTTGCACCAATAGATTGGAATTGTAGATTTTGATTTTTTTAAATAAATAATTAAACATTTAATTTATTCAATTATTTACTTAATTAATATAATTAAATATTTTTCTTATTTTTTAAAATTAAAAATTTTGTAGAACATTTAAACCATTTTGAAACAATTTTGACATCACACCTACCTTGATCAATATCAAAACCTAACAATTCAACTTTCAATTTTTTTCTTCCATCTTAAACCGGTCCCAAGTGAATAGGGCAAGAGATGGCTGTGTTTTTTTTCATGAGCTTTACCTGAAGCTGCTAAATTGAGGAAATCAAGTTTAAAGGTTGGATCAAAAAACCCAACAACTGCCTTAATATAACTAAAATCAAGTACAGAATAAAACCTGCAAAAATTTAACGTTCAAAGGAAGAAAGAAAAAAAAAAAGCCTCAACAATCAAATATCAAAATATGAAATAATTTTTCTTCATTTTACTCTCCACCTTATCAAAAGTTCTTTCATTTCTTTCTTTCTAAATCATAAATTTTTTAAAAAAAATCTAACAAAGAAGTCACTAACAAAATTATTAAAAATAATTTTGCTTTTTTTATTTTTTCTTTTTTTCAGAAATCTCTACCTCACATTGAACACCATATAATCAAGCCTTAAAAAAAAATAATTTCAGATGAATATCCATTTATTTTTTTGACATTTTTAGGGTCTGAAATATTAGCTTCTTACTCATTTCAGTAAATCCCCAATTCAGAATGACAGCAACTATTGCTTAATACTAACACTGCTTAGGGCCGCATTTTCCCACTCCATCAATATCATGATAGCAACTACTGCTTGATACTGGCACTGCTTATGGCTGCACACCCCATCAAAGACCAAACTCAGCAGGGAAAATTCAGAAGGCACTTTCAACCACTGAAAAGAAAACCTGCTTATAGGCCTCCTCTTCAACTGGACCAACAAGCTTGAGCCAACACGACATACAGCCATAAGCTAGCAATTCTTAGAACACCCACCCTTACCTGGAATTCCATGTCCCATGTATATTACTTAAAAAAAGGATAATCTCAAAAAAGTTAAGACAAAAATGATAATGCAAAGCCACAGTGATACACTACCCTTAACAAAGGGGTCAAACCAAAGGGGAAAACAAAATTACTATAGAAGACCACTAATCCATTTTCAAACATTTACTTCATATTCATCAAGCTATCAAAGCGCAAGTTTTGAGTGAAACAACAAACAAAACAACCTCCAATTTCATAGAGACTAACTCAAAGCGACATATCCAATATCCAAAAGGAAACTGATTGACCAACTCAACTCAGATTCGATTCATTAAACTGAGAGAGATCATAATGATGCAACCGAACAAATCTCACATGGTAGCTTCTACTTCAGGGTCAGTTTGAACTGGAACATTAGGTGAATTGTTGCCACCTCTTAAGCGTGAAGATACATTGTCAATAGCAGAATTAAGTTGGCTGATCTTTGCGTTCAAGGTCTGCCTAGTTTTCTGCTTTTCAGGAATTAGAAAGAGATTCAAAATTACAACTTAGTAGAGAGCAAAAGGGAGTTGCACGAGTAGGAGTTTTCAGTTACCTCTAACCCTTCATCATAATATATGGGTCGCTTGGCTCTCCGAAAACCATATTCATCTTCATTGAGCAGGGATCTCCTGATCTGAATGGCACAGAAAAAGACATCCACAACAATCCGGGATAAACCACAAGCCAAAGTTTCCAACACTATATAGCGAGAGTTAACAATAATAAGGCATTAAGGCACAGTAGGACAGCATCTAACAAAAAATTTTAGTGGATAACGTACACATGATACAGTCAAAACTAAAATGATGGGTCAACATTACAGGTAATAAAGCGAACCAAACATCCTGGGACTACAGAAGAGAAATGTGATTGTCAATAAAGAAATGACACCATTAGTCAAAAAGTTGTAATCAACAACTAGGAGGTGCCGTTGAAGTCAGATAAAACAATGATGATAATTTTAATTGTGAATCAAATGGAAAAAGGAGAAATCCTGATATCACAGCACGAGAAAGTATAACATCAAAATACGAGGGCTGTGGCAGCATGGAACTTAGAATTTTAAATAAAAGACATTGAATAAATTTGCAGGCAGCCTTTAGTGTCTCTTCCTATATTGGCAATCAAGAGATCTCCTTACAAGTAGGGAAGATGCAGCATAATGAGTGGAATGCGATAATGAATCCTCCATTAACCACACAACTATTACTAAGAAGCATGAACGTTGAATATCCTTGCAGCAGAGCAGCACATACAAGGGGTCAACCTCACTGTAAAGCACGGGAGTAAGTGGTGTGCGCCTATTGAGTGGTGTGTGTTACTCTTTAATGTGTAGAACCCTCCTACTTTACTGAAATAAGATGAACTAATGAAAGCAAAATCCACCTTTGTAATCCTCAACCAGACTGTCAATCTTTCAGGTAAATGAGACATTATGCAGCAAAGCAGGAAATAAAATATAGTCACCTGTGGAGCAAATATATAAGCCAGTGTCCCAAACACTGCACCCCCTAAAAGAAAACCAGCAACAAAATCGCTGCCTCCACCCCTGCCACCATCACTGCATCATCACAGCCAAAATCATAAGGTGGTAACAGATTTGAAGTTTTAGCAATCTTGTTCAACAGTTTGCTACCATAAAGCAAGAGCAAGCATCCAAAATACCAAAATAAAACAAGGTAAATTCACATCTAATAAACACTACGGAAACCTATGCTGAGATTCAATTAATATCTAATAACCACCATGGAAACCTATGCTGAGATTAAGTTTGAATAAGAGGGCGAAAGAAACAAAATTTGAATCCGTTAGCTCTGAAGGGCAGTAACTTTAGTGATCCATTCTTGCATAATGTTGGCTTTATGGATGCTGACTGTCAAACTTTTACTTAAGGAATTGTGACCGCATGCCTCAATCATTTTATAGTTATCCATTGCATATCATCATGAAAGCGTAAGTTTTACATTTCTTTCAGTCCTCAAATTTTGTAGCCGTCACCCAACCCATATTTCAAAAGATTATATAAAAATAAGAAATGTATAAAACAATTTCCATAATGTAGCTCTAAATTCGAAAGTTGAAAAACAAATTACTCCAGCAGTTGACACAACATGCAGCCATCAAACAAATACCCAGAGCTATATGAGGCTGCTCACTAACTAAAATACAAGAACAAATTTTCATCTCCATAATATGATTTCTTCAAACTACGCCTTCTTAAATAACTTCCCAATTTACATCAACCATGATAACACCTTCAATCAACATAATCCCAAGAATTAACAATTACAACATAAGCCAAGATAGTCAGAAGTCAAAAATGGCAAAAAAGGAAGGCAAAGTCTTGAATAAGTAAAAAAAAAAACTTGAAACTACCTTTTTTCTAAAATGCCTCTCACCTACTCAAATGAGATGGGTTCCAGATGGAGCCCCATGTATTGAGTTTAGGCCCAACTCTGTCTCAATAGATTGTAAAATGGTGACAAGACAACTGACAGGAAACAAGCTTTTCTCCTTAATTTAACCCTGCCATAGCTTTTTCCTTTCCCACTTCTTTGAAAAAGTAGCATGGAGGAGGAAGGTAGAAGGAAAGGGCATTATCATAATCATCAATAAAGATATGACTGGAATTAGGGAGGCAACACAAATCAACAAACCATAAAACAGAAGTACCACAGAAAAGGGAATGGTTCCAGTCCAACTCCATACACAAAATGCCTAGACACCACTCTTCTCACACTAAAATTAATATGATGTACTTCTGAAGAATTGTATCTACAGAGCCCTCATATGAAATCAAAGGCCACTGTTTCTACTCAAATCTATTCCAATCATAGTGGACATTTCAAGTATCGTGGAGAACCAAAGTTTGAGAAGATAGTTATCTCACTATTAATTAGGCAAACTTCGAGATGGTTTGTTCTTATAAATTTGGTCATGAAGATACCAAAAGGTAACCCCATGTCCCTAGGTTCTCTTTTCTTACTACATGAATTTATTTTATCAGCTCTACTTTTGCAAATACAACTAGTCTGCAATTATGGTCCCTTACCATTTGCCCAAATAATAAAAAAATGATAATAACAACAATAATAAAGAAACCATAGTAGTGAAAGATGTTAAGGACTACCAACATCTATATGATCAATCCCAAAGCTTAACAATTCTTTACCACCCAAGATGTAAAATCAAGCACACTTTTATGGAGAACGAAAGACAAAAATCGAAGAATTCTATTGTCAGGGGAAGTTAAAAGGAAAAATAATAATTTCCTTAATATTTGTATTATTTGGTGCCTATAAATACTTAAGCGCTATAGTATTTCAAACAGACTCACTGTAATATTATATGAAAAATTCGTATTTTTTGAGATCTCAAGGTTTCGTGATTTAAGGCACGAGGCCTCACTTTGTTCTTTTCTTCTCCTTCTTTGTTCTTCCTCCAAAACCCCATTTTCTTCCTACTTTCTTAGTTGTCCCACATCAATTGGTACCATAGCCCAACTTCGATCCATCACTACAATTGTCCGCCGGACAGGGGGGGGGGGTGTGGGGCGGGGGGGTGGGGGGTCTGCGCGGGTGGGTGGTGGGACTGAAAGAAAGTATAGAAAAAAAACTCACATGTGAAACACGTGTATTTTTTCAGTATCAAGCAATTTTGAGTATCTTCTTAAATTTACCCTGTAAGACTGTTCTTACACATTTGGATGCACCACTTGCACCGTTATAACTAAAGTCTGAAGATCCCCCAATAGTGTTCCTAGCACAGTTCTCTGACTATGTCACTTACTGCACATAGTTGTTGTTACCAGACCTACTACGGTTTCTCTTCTTAACCCCTTTATTTTCTGACTTCTTTTTTCAACTTAGCATTAAAAGAACCAAAAGAGAACAAAAAGGAAACAAAAAACAAAAATATAATACAAAAGAAAAAAATAAAAAGTGAATTTTATTATGAGAAGAAGAGTGCACTCTAACTGTTGCTGATCAAATTAATATGAGAATGCACCTGAAGAATTTTGTAAACCAAAACGAACCCTTTTGGTTAGAATTCATCACATGCGCTCTCTTGCTACAATAGATGAACCATACCAAATTTTTTCTCGTCATGGACTTATGGGAAAGATCTGTATCTCAAAATCTCCAGCCCTAATAACAATACCAATCAGTTAAAAATGCAGTTACAGCTCTAAAGTCTCTTCAAAATTATTTTTCAAGTAATGTATGATGAATATTCGTGGTTTCACTAAACCAGCTGAAGAATCTTGTGCATCCTTGGATATGCTTGAGCATCAACCTAGCTCTAATAAATCAAACAAAGACATTCTACCAATTCAAACAAAGGCATTCTATCTACTTCTTTGAGGGTGCTAAGAGAGATAGAATACATAAAAGATTGAAGAGAAATTAGGGCAATATTCTGCTTGCCTCTGATCACAACAGAAAACAGATGCTACATATTCAAAAGGAGCACTTGAAGAGTTGAAGCAAGCTGCCATAGAAAAGATAATATATTTCCAGTTGAGAAAAACATCACATGCAAAGACATCCAAGATGATGAGAACATATTGGGCAAAGACAGAATGATACGAAACTTGTTGCGGATGTTGCAAGAAAAATCTTCAAGGTCATCAAGTTCAAAACAATGATGATCTTGAACTCATTAAGCCACAAGATGTTTCAAGCAAGTTGAATCTGAATTTTTTGTAGCAGAAAATATGAGTAAGAAGAAATTGATGTCTCAAGTGTGCAACTTCTGCCTTTTGTGGTTATGCCTATGTGGTTTCACAATCATTGTTTTCTCCTGAAGCACAGTAATCAAGGAAGTATTGAGTATTCTTTGCACTCTTTCTTGATACTTTGACTTTTTAAAACTCTAGATCAAGTTTTTACCATCTGGGGAGAATGAATACAATGTTTCTTACAAAAATCTTTCACCAACCACATGAATTTCCAGATGGCCAGAAAAAGCAACTCTTGAGTGCACATGGATCAACTAATAACGACTAGTATAACCACCACAATAAAATGGATTGCCACACTGCTAATCATTACAGTAAACTAATAAATAATATCAAATAAATGTTCAGGATACAGAATGATGTACCGGTACTCGGCAGACACTGGGAACATGTGGTTCCTTCCCATTTGATTTGGTTTCCTTTGAACAGTCAATCTTGGTGTCTTCCCAAATGTATTGGATTTTGTTGAAGAAAGCTCACGTACCTTCAGCAGAGATCCACCTATATTGGAAGGATCACACAAAACAAGGATCTTAATCTCAGCATAATTAACTGAATTTAACAGATTGACCTCATATTGAAAATTCTACTTTTTTATTTTCAGTTTTATCAGATTTCTTCTTAGTGATTTCTAACAAATAAGGCTTTGGGATATGGCATTCTTGTAACATCCATAAATACATTTATGTGGGTTAGGAACCCCATAGAAGATGTTACAAGTACAAATAGCATAAGGCAGCCACTGGAACCAACTTCCCAGAAAGAAAAATCTCATAACCAGATTCAAGAAAAGCACAGCTCTTGATTTACGAGCAGAACAAAATTCTCCCTGACACTTACTCTTTAACAGAGAAATCTTGTTAATCATTTACATTAACCACTCCACATACCATCCCTAACCAAGAATTATCAACTGCCTTAACAGATTCAATAATCAGAAACCAAAGTTAACTCGACAAAAGTACTTAAAAATAAAACTAACTTATCAGTTATGAATCTCTCAACTAAACCAAGATTCCTTTCTTTTATCATTTTGGTTGAATCCCATTTTCAGGTGTCTATGCAAATAAGCAACCTCATCTCAGAAATTGGTAAAACAAATCAGAATTCTTAAACATTACATACACACATATATACAGGAATAGTGAATATTTTGAAAAAAAATCAAACATCATATGGTGAATCTAGCTTTAGGATACACAAACATGTTCACATACATGAAGAAAGATCTTTAAAAAAAAATAAAACACGTGGGATATGTGCACCTGAGATAGACACATGAGCGAAAGAGGAAGCCATGAGAGAAAGAGAAAGATCTGGAGTAAGCTGGAAATAGACTGAGTGAGAAGCAGAGAGAAAAGGGAGAGCGATTAGTACGAAATCAAAAATGGCAGTGCACAGGAGCTACTTTGGGAGTAATCTTTAATTTCCGTAAATACCCCCTCATGTTTGGGAAGAATAACGTTATGTACTCTCAACATATCATCGGTTAATCCGCTCACCAGTGACGCCAATATTTGTGAGGTAATTTTTTTAAAAGTTTTTAGGAAATATTTATTTTTATTAACTTAATTTTTTAATATTTTAAAAATTTTTAGATTAAATTTTTTTAATATTTAAAAAATTTTTAGATTAAAATTTTTTAACAAATAATTTTGTTTATAAAAATATTATTTTATATAGGGTTAATAATTTTTTGTTTTTATTTATTTTTTCAAAAAATCATTTTTTATTTTTTTATTTTTAATAGTGAATATTTTTTAAAATCTATTGAAATCATCATTGATTTTTCATAAACAACTTTAGAAAAGTCTTAAGATATATATTTTTTTATTATTTGATGCATGGATAAAGAATATAAAAATGAGTTTCATGTTTGTTATGTACGAGTTGTGTTTTTTTTTTTTAATTTTATTGGATTCCTTAATCTTTAAAAATGCTTTTAATTTTTTTTTTCTTATAAGTTTGAGGTACATGTATTTTTTCTCTAAGGTTTGGATGAGAATGAGTTTAAAAAAATAGTAACTTTCTTCTGTTTTTCTCTCCTCTCTCTTCTTGTGAGATTCTTTAATCCATATAAAGTTTGTTAAGTTTTCAAGTAAATTTCTATCACAGGCTTCGTGTAACTTTGATAGTAAAAGCTTCGCATAACCTTGATAACATAGATTTTATGTAATCTTAATAGCATGTTTGTGGCTATATTTCTAAGTGAATTTGAGATAACATGAGATAAACACTAAGGTTATATGCTTTAACACATGATTGTCAAAGAAGATGTTAAAACACATATCAAACAAATGAAAATTGTATTTAAATTTCATAAATTCATAGATATATGAATAACATATCATCATTTTATATAAAAACATTTTCCTTATTAATGCAAAATTCTGGGATCAACACTCTTTATCAATCCATATTAGGCTCGTGTGTCGATCCATATTCGATAGTAATATTTTTAAAAGAACCAACAACTTTACACAAAATTGTATCTTTACATGAAACTATATTATATAGAATTATACCGTTACACAAAACCATGTTACATGGAACTATATCTTTATAATATTAATATATATTGGGTTTGTGTGTCGATTCATATCTAGTAGTGCATAGCATCTTTACACAAATCAACAACTATACATAAAGTTTATAAATAAGGTTACATTAAACTTACAAAAAAGTGTTACATAGAGCTTATTTTATTAAGGTTGCACGAAGCTTGTATAAAAAAGTTGTATGGAACCTAGTATTTGAAGGTTACATAGAGCTTATTTTATCCAGGTTATACGAAATCTATGAGGTTACACATAATCAATGCTTTCAAGATCACAAGGATCTTATGTAATAAACTTTACATGAAGCCTATGATAGAAGGTTGCATAGAGCCTTTGCCCTCTACCTTATTGGATCAAGTGCTTGGTATGAGTTGTATGGGCCAGCAAGGGTTTTGGCCTATTAACCCTAATAAAAGCCTTGCACTTTTGGGTCTTAAACAAAATCATTTTGGATGCCAAGTTTCCATCATTCATGCATTCTTTTAAAAAGTTTTTCCTCTATAATGATGTATAGCTTTATATAGGATCAAGTTTAAATATTTTTTACCATCCGAAAGTACATTTGGTTTTAACTAGTACCAATTTTAAACATTGTGAAGGTGCTAATCCCTCGTTGTATTTAATTGAATCCTGAACCTAGATTTGTTTTTAAAAAATTCTTTTAAAGGGATTTGGAAAAAAAAAAGTAAAAGAAATTTTTTGTGACCAATCATATCATAAAAAAATTGGTAGTGACTTTTATTTTTCTCGATTTTCATTAAAAGACCAAACTAATCAAAAAAACAAGACAAATTATTCTATTTCTTACTATAGGGGATGGAGTGCCCAACTCACCCGTTGGGCCTTATCATGACACATGTATCTTACCTTTCACTTAAATTTAGATAAATTCTCAAAACATCTGACTATCTGGAAGTCTAAAATTTCTCCTTCCATTCTTTTAAAGAGTCCTTTAAAGTATTTGTAATCCGTTTTCATGGTGAAATGATTTAGGAATAAGAAGAATTGGAATTTCTTGATTCTTTGCACAACTACTAACCCTTCTTTTCGGGATAAAGGGTAGTATTGTTGAGATTTTAATAGTTGTTTGGATTTATAACCATAAACTTTTTTGTAGCTATAGGTTTCTTCAACGAGCGTTTTTTTCTAAGGCTTGTTTGATACATTTCAATTCCCCTTTATCAGTAATCTTCAAGGGTGGTAGTTTATGATATTTTTCCAGTACTTTGACATGATGCTTGTGACAAATTTAGGATGTTTTATATGATCCAAACATAGTTTACTATTTCCAAAAACTGCTGAATTTGATTTTTGCTTTAAGTTTATTAATGAATACTATAACCTTTTATGCAATATGAGCTTGTGGGATTATGTGGCTACCTTTAATGTAAAGATCCAAGAATTCAATCTCCTTTAATTTTATCTTCCTCTTTGTGTTTTGTTTTTCTCATAGTGCTAGCCATGCTAATATGCTAATAATTAGAATCGTCTTAAATATTTGGAGTGATTTTCTTCTTTTTTACTAAAAATGAAAGCATTATCTATATAGACCAGGCAAAATTTTGAGATAGGGCTATACACCTTATCCATTTGATGTTCAAATTTTGAAGGGGCATTCTTCAATCCAAATGGCATTATGTTTCATTGATAATGATCATGAAGAACTATGAATGCTTTTTTATATATTTCTTCTTCTTATAGTTCTATCTTGCAAAATATTTATTTCATTTCAAATTTCAAATAATACTTGACATCGCCACATTTAAGATGTGTTCTTTAAGGGATGGGATACCGAATGTCTTGTGAATAGCCATTTCAGTTTCTTTTAATCGATGACTAGCCTTTTCTTTCCTTCTATTTGTTCAGCTTGACTATTCACATAAAATGCTAAGCTGGCCCATGAAGATTTGAAAGGTTTGATTAATCTAAGGTTTAGTAGAGTAGTGATCTTTTATTTGCATAACTCTTCATTGTAAGGCATTCTAAGTGAGATGCTATTTGATGTGGCGTTGTTCATTTTCTTTTTATTATAGTGCCATGAAATACTACTTACAAGTCCAAAATTTATTTGGAGTATGAATAATATTAAAGCAATGCTTCCTTTTCTTTTTTAATGAGATATTTTGGTTTTGTTTTTCCTTTATCACCCTCTCCAAAGAAAGTTTGTTTTTCTACTCATGTTGTAAGATGTTTTCCTCCTTTCATTATGACTTTAAGCCCATGATGTTCAAATGTTATTGATAAAAACAATATAAGGAACTCCATTCCTAAAATGAGGTCATTCCATATTTTATCAAAGACATAAAAACTATCTTCTATTAAAAAGAAGGACTATGATTAGCTTGGTAAGAGTAAACTAATAGTAGCAATGCTTAAATATTACAATTAAATAACCTACTTTAAATAAATTAACCCTCCAATAAAACAAAATTTTTATATCTTTGAATTAGTGAAAAAAAGAAAAAGAAACACCTAATTCACATAAAAGATTGCATTTTTTCAATTTTTAATTTTAAAACAAGAAAATAATGCCTCTAAGGGGAAATTTATGAACCATGACATATTCAATCTTGATAAATAAAATAGCTAAAGACTTGTGGATAATACCATCAAGCACAACATAATGGATTTCCTTTTAACCATAATATTTGCAATGATGTGAAGCCCATAAAGAACCCCAACTCTAAAAAATTAGACATTATATTGCATTTAATATCAAGCTCTTCAAGCGACTTAAAGTTATCTATTCTATACAATATAATTAGAAGTATTGTTCCTTTAAAAAAAAAAAAAGAAGAAGAAGAAACAAGTTTAACTATAACATGATAACTACACAATTCAAGGACACTAACTATAGGCTTAAAAGCTAATTATTAAACAAAAACATTGGATAAAATGCAAGTTACGTTAATTGAAACCATAAAACAAAATGCTACCTAATTAATGTACAATGTCATTTATGTCTAAAAAAGAGAAAAAATATATTCTTTTGTTAAAAACAAAAGCAAAATGACTTTATGCAAAGTGAAAAGAGAACGAACATTTGCAAAGTCCTTAAACTCCTAAACATAAAAATCTACAATTAAAAAAAAAAACAAAAAGCAAGTGAAGAAAAAAGAAAATTAAGGAACACAAAACATGCAAGAGCAATTCAGTCAAACAAGAAAAATCTAAAATTATTTTCACCTTCCCACAACGAAATCAACGTGAGTTGTTTGTAGGTAAATAACCAAAGCATCCAACAGTTTCTCATAAAACTAATAGTTTTCCTCTTACCATCTAAGATTCACTTTTCAATTTTGAATCGAAAATTAAAGAGATAATGAATTCTTCAATGGTGGTTTTAATGAAAAACTATGATGAAAACACCAAAGTGAAAGAGTTATCAGCTTCGTAGCCTAACCATTTTATGAAATAAGCTTACAACTTTAATTGCATTCTTTATATTAAAATAATATTAATTAAAATATTAAATAGTTTTAGCTATTATAAAATAAAAAAGTAATAATAAAAAAATTAATATCAAATAGAGAGAGTAAAGAGAGTGACTTGCAACACAATAATTAGAGTAATCTTCTTTTGTTTATCTATATTTTGGTTATCAACTTACAAATTTACATCATCTATTTATAAGCACTTTCACCAACCATAAAAATAAATAAATTAACAATATTATTAAATAGTGTAATTAGTGTACATTATGGGGAGATGAAATGGTATAAGAATGGAGAGATGTTACGAATGCCAATAGTTGATAAGCAAAGGGACTTCTTTTAAGAATGTGAGATGAAGAGACATCTATAAATTTATTATAATATTTATAACACTCCCTCTTGGATGTCCATACACAAAAAATATGTCTCATTAAAACCTTTACTAAGAAAAAAAAAACCACGTGGGAAAAAAATCTTAATGAAAGAATATATTATTCTTATGCAAATACATATTAACAATTTACCTCATCAAATACTTTGCTAGGAAAAAAAACCTAGTAAAAAAACTATAAGCAAGAAAAAAAGAGCACAATGCGTATTAACTCTCCCTCGTTATTATATAAGATCCTTACGTCGATGCATACCTATACCATATCTCAATTTTTCAAACCTTGAAGTTGATAATGTTGTAGTAAATATGCCTTTTAAATTATCATTGGAAAGACTCTGTTGCACATTTGGAGATCATGAGTAAAAAAAACTTTTGCAAGATATGTTAAATGTTTTTTTCTATCTTCTTTAGCATATCTTCCCTTTAATTGAGCTATACATGCAGTATTATTTTCATATAATATGGTAAAAATGATATTGATTTCTAATAAATTACATATCTTCTCGATATGTTGAATCATTGCTCTAAATCACACACATTCTCCGCTTGCTTCATGAATTACAAGAATCTTAACATGGTTTGAAGAAGTGGCTGCAATAGTTTGTTTTATTGAACACCATGATATATCAATATCATTATAAGGAAATAAATAACCTATTTGAGATTAATCCTTGCATGAATCAGATAAATATCCTGCATTGACATAAGTAGTTAATTGTATCATTAATTTATTAAAATAAAATAATCCCATGTCAATCGTTTCTGAAATGTAATGAAGTATGTGTTTGATTCCATTTTAATGTTTTCATGCTAAAAAAGAACTGTATTTTACTAGAGAAGCTATATCGAATGGTGTATTATTTATAAGATATATTAATGCACCGATTGCACTAAGATACAATAGTTTAGGATTAGTGTTTCTTTATTATTTTCTTAAGGTTTAGAAGGAATTTTTTTTACATTAAATAATCTAACAACCATTAGGGCACTTAATGGATGTGTTTTATCCATATGGAATCACTTTAAGACATTTTCTGTGTAAGTAGATTAATTTGCTTGGTGCTTAATTTATAAGCTGAGATAAAACTTTATCTTCCTTAAATCCTTCATCTCAAGTTCTTGTTTTAAAATAATTTACTACCTTAGAGAGTTCATCAAGAGCACCTATAATGTTTATATCATTAACATATATTGTAATTATAGTAAACCTACAATTAGACTTCTTTATAAAAACGCATGGACAAATATGATTATTTTTATATCATTTTTTTAATAAATAATCACTAAGACCATTATACCATATGGATCCAGATTGTTTTGACCCATACAAAGGCTTTTTTAATTTAATGGAATACATTTCCCAAAAACTTAAATTACATGCTTTAGGATTTTTATATAAGTATCATTATCAAATGAACCATAAAAATAGGCTGTAATCACATCTATAAGACGCATTTCTAAATTTTTACAAACTGATAAACTAATAAGAAATCTTAGCGTAATTGCATCCACCGCAGAAAAATATGTCTCTTCATAATCAATTCCAAGTCTTTATGAAAAACCTTATGCAATAAGTTGTGCTTTATATCTCACAATCTCTTTTTTCTCATCTCACTTTCGCATAAGACCCATTTGTACCCAATAGTTTTACATCCTCTGGTGTTTGGACTACTAGTCCAAATACTACATTTCGCAAGTGAGGCTAACTCAATTTGAATTCTGTTTTTTTTTATTTTAACCAGTTATGTCTACATTGACATTCTTTAATAGTTTTTGGTTCAAGATCTTCATTTTTTGTTATAATATCTAGCACTATAGTGTATGCAAAAATATTATTAACAACCATATCTTTTTGATTCCATCTTTTTTTAGTATTTGCATAATTTATTGAGATCTTAATATTTTCATCATGATCAAGTCCTTAAACCTCTTATTGTGTTTAATATTGTTTATAACTTCATCTGGTATACTTTTTTTTTTAATTAGAATGTTTTGATCAACAACTCTTTTCTTCTTTCGAGGATTTTCATGTTTTGAACCAATTGGTTTGCTCGTTTTAAATGAGGGTGAGATTCATTTACCGTGTTGGTCCTATAGAGACATCAATTCATTCTGGAGTATTTGTAGCTAGAATATGTAACCTTATTACTTTATTTAAATCATTAAATGCATCAAGCAATTGATTGACTATTCTTTGTAAATGAATGATCTTTTGAACTTCCAATTCACATTATTTCATTCTTGGATCACAATGTAACAATAATAATACATTCCAAAAGATATCTTTTTCCTGCTTTCTCCTTCTCTTTTCTCCCCTAAAGCTGAGAAAATTATTCTTATTAAAGTGACAGTAAGTAAATCTAGCCATAAAAAAAAATCACGTGAAAAGTTCAAGATACTTAATAATATAAGGTGATTTATATCCAATATATATTCTTAACCTTCTCTATGGTCCTATCTTAGTATGTTGTGGTGGAGCAATTAGAACATAAATCACATAACTAAATATCCATAGATGAGAAATATTAGGTTCTTGACCAAAAACCAATTACAATAGGGAGTGTTTATGATATGATGTTAGTTGAATGAGAACGAATATTGCTTCATGTAAAATAGCATATCTCCAAGTAGATATGAGGAGTTCTGTTCACATAAGTAACGGTCTAATGATTAATTGATGATGAAGGCACCAGTCAATTTTTCAAACCTTGGACGAAAATGAGCACCCAATTGAAATGGACTGTATGCCATGAAGAAAACCTTTTCAGGTGGGACTTTAATACTATTAAAAATGGATGGCCCTGTTCTTCCAAACCTAATAAATTCAGATGCCATCAAGAAGAATGTTTGAATTGGTTGGACAAAAAAAAAATAAAAGGGAGGATTGTGCGAAAAACCTGAAAAAGCAGCCTAGTCACGCAATTAAAGTTTCCAGTGAAGGAAATAGATGACTATGAATCTCACTTAATTGAGATTAGATGAAATGAAAGAATCAGAGTGTTCATTAGTCAATAGAAAAAACTAAATATAATATAGTTTGCCTTGTACAACATTCCATAAATGAAGCTATCCAGCATCTCTCACTCTTCACTTCTCACCTCTTTGTCTTATGCAAAACCGCATGAATAAAGCTATTATGCATGTCTTGGCCCTTATTCCTCCTACAACATTCCATAATAAAGCCACACTTTTGCCCCTTACTTATTCCTAAAGAATGAAATATGCAAGAATGTCTCTCAAGTATTATGATCGTAGCAAATGTTTTGTTTAAACCAAATTTTTAAAGACACGCACTGACATTTCCCTCTTAAAAGGATAGGTAAGTCGTAAAATACAAGAGAAAATACTTTCAGGACTTGAGAGTGATAACATTGAAAATAAGAAATAGACAAGAAGGACTGTGTTCCCACATGAGATTTAGTCATTTCGATGAATTTCACTGTAATAAGGACAAATTTGCACAAAAGTGATCGGATTATAAAGCTTTATCTAAAAAACAAAAAAAGCATAATGCATATACTTATGTTCACATTTTGAGAGCCT
Source organism: Moringa oleifera (assembly GCA_021397835.1). Lineage (NCBI taxonomy): Eukaryota > Viridiplantae > Streptophyta > Magnoliopsida > Brassicales > Moringaceae > Moringa > Moringa oleifera. Next base: position 406,866 of record JAJFZO010000695.1, read on the forward strand.
TTTAAGCCTTTTTAAAAGAAGAATGTCTAAAGAAGAAAACATGAAGAGTAGACAAACTCCTCATTGTAGTCAAAATCTTCTCATCCTCAGTGAGAAAAGTCTTAGTTGCTAAAAGACACATCCTAGGAAAAGCTTCATCAAAGTTTTAAAAGATCTAAATAGTTGAAGACTGCATTTTGGGTCAATCTTATCAATCTATGAACAGAAAGATGAATAAGAATCGCTTCTTAACTGACCCTACAAGAATTCAGTACCTTGAGAAAAATAAGAATCGCTTCCTGAAGGCTACCAAAAATCAAGGAAATAGGATGAATGAGAATTAATTCCTCATTGATCGCATAAAGTTTAATACATTATAGAAGAATGGAGATCACTTCTTAGTAGATTATCATAGTAGGATGAATGAGAACCATGTCTTGTTAACCTTACAAGAATTTGGCACTTTAAAAAAGAATGGAAATCGCCTCTTGAATGTTACCAAAAATCAAGATAATGGGATGAATGAGAATCGTTTTCTCGTTAACCCCACGAAGTTCAGTACATTAAAAAAGAACAAGAATTACTTCTTAGTATACCAATTCAAGGATAACAAGACAAATGAGAATCACTTCTTGGTTGATCTTACAGAATTCAATGCTTCAGATTTGATAAGGACCACCTCCTGGAAGTTACTAAAGTTTGGCTAGCAAGATAAATGAGAATCACTTCTCAGTTAGTCTAATAAAATCAGAATAACAGGAGAATAAGAATCACTTCTTAGTTAACTCTACCATTTTAGAACAATTAGATGAGTGTAAATCACTTTTGAGATTGATTTATGCAAATCCAATACATCAAGATGAATGAAATTTGTTTATTGAGCTAAAAAAGCGAGAAAGAGATAAGGATAGATGCTTAGAGATCAAAATTAGGTGATCCTTAATCTTTGCCTTATTCCTACTTTTTAGAAATGGCAAAAAAAGAGCAACTGTAGCACTTAATATTTATTTATGGCCTTAAGTCAAAATTTGAAGTCAATTCTCCATAGATCGGGATCATCTACCAACCTTGATGTAGATTACCTTGAAGTTATGTCGAGATTCAAAGGTAATTTATCGAGTTCAAGGTCAGGATAATGTTATCAGATTGGGTAAGTTCAGATCAGTACCTTGATGACAGGTCAAGTATACTTTTACCCCGGTGATAGATAAGAATATGTGAACCTTAATGATGCGTTGAGAATAGTGCAGTGATGATGTCAAGTTAGATATGACTCATTGAGCGTATATCCGAATGTAGTTATCCTGATGTGGATTACCCCGATGTGGATTGTCTTAACGTGGACTACCCTAATATAAATTATTTTGACATGGACGCAAGTTATTCCAATGTGGACTATCCTAATGTCATGTAGAGATTCAGGCATACAACTACTGTTTAGAAAGGAAGAATCGCAAAAGTGATGAGGACTCTTGATGGAATTTGCACAACGAATATTCTAGCACTGTAATCTCCTTCCTCCTAAGAAATGACTTTTAATTGGGTTAATCCCAAACTCATTTGTATAAAGCATGCATTATCTTGGACAAATTTTGAATTTGAAGATTTAGTTGATCCCAAACTCTTTCTGTGAAAGGCAAGCATTATCCAGTAATAAGATTTTGAATTTCACGATAAGATTGATCATGTTGTAACTCTTTTTTCTTTATAGCAAAGTTTCAAATCTGGGATAGACCTTATCACATCATTGCCTTATAAATAGATTGCTTATTTTGCAGTCAAGGCACTGAATGAGAAATTAATTGATTAGAGAGGAAATAGGAGAGAAGTAGGAACAGATGATGAAAAAATCAGAGATGAATCATCAGTCATCAATCAAAGAAATTTGAAAGAATGAGAAGAAATTTATGGTGCCTACAATTTTGTAAGAACCTCCAGATTGATTGGGGAATGAGAAATCTCAAAAACAATCAAACATTGAGGTCCTAACAGTAAACTACTAAAGGTTAATGCCATCAAGCTCAAGATCTCTTTGTGAAGCTCTTGTAAGACTAGTTGCTTGCTTTCACATAAAAAAGATAGAACTATATTGAAGATATTACTGCTTTGTGGTCATTATCTTGCAAAAGTAAATGAAAGAAAATTTTCTATGTTTTATTTTTTTGTTGGTTGTTTATTGAGTAATGCATTTCATGTTTTTCTAAAACTGTTTAAAAGAAATGAATATGATGAAATTCATGTTCCAATAAGAAGCCTATTTATATAAAGGAAATGGGATAGGTCTATTGAAAATTTGAAACTCCATTACAGAGAAAAAGGAGTTACAACTTGATGAACCCAATCTTGAAATTCAAAATTCTATCCTCGGTAATGCGCTTTCTCTATCGATAAGCTCGAGATCACCCAATCTTGATGTACAAAATCTATCATGGATAAAGTGTACCTTTATAAATGAGTATGAGATCAACCTAACATTGAAATTCAAAGCCCTATCGTGGGAGAAAAAGGGATCACATTGCCAGAATATTCTTTGTGCGACTTCCTGCAAAAGTCTTTCGCTTGTTTCTTAAGCTTTCTCAATTCTTCCTCTTTAAAAACCTGTTACCTAAATCCCAATGTGACATCAGGGTAGTCCATATCAGGGTAATTCACGTTAAGATATTTCATATTGGAAAGATTCACATCGAGGTAGTCCACATCATAGCGATTTACATCGAGGTAATTCACATTAAGGCCATCTATGTCAAGGTAAAACTGCATTGGAATATGCACTCATTGAGTCATACTCGACTTGACATTGTCATTACATTGTTCCCAACTTAACATCAAGATTCAATAGTTTTCAATCTGTCATTGAGGTAGAAGTGGTAATCTAGAACTTGCCCGACTTCAAAGGTGGTGACATAAAATTAACTTTAAACTCGATAGATAATCCCAAAGTCAAGATTGGTAAAATCTCTATCTGGAGTGAATTATTTTCTATTTTCGAATTTTGACTTAATGTTAGAGCTAAAGTTAGGTGTCTGTAAAAGTTCCAAATAAAAGAAACAAAATAACCCCTATGAACTTTGGGAGAAAGAAAGCTCAACCTCAATTATTTCAAAGTTTGGAGCCGTAGGGAAATAGTCAACATACCTGCACAAAAAAGAAATAAGTTAATAGAAAGAGGATTTGAATGTGTGTTCCTAGACTATTCTGAAAATAGCAAAGCATATAGATTCATGGTCATTGAATCTAATTACTCATATCCAATAAACATAGTAATTGAGTCTAGGAATGCAATTTTTCAAGAAAATATATTTAATTCAATTCCAAGTCCCAAGGATAATGTTCATTCCAAGCATATAATCTAAAAAATATTGTATTTATAAAGATACTTTAGAACATTTAGAACCTAAAAGAAGTCAAAGAGCTAAGAAAAAAAAATTTATGAACTTGATTTTCTTAATGTTCCTAGTTGAAGGGATAAAAAAAATTCATAGAAAGTTATGGACCAATTTTTTATAATATAGAAATTAATCTAGAAAAATTTGAAGAGACAATAAAGTCTCAAGATGCTACTTTTTGGAAGGAAGCTGCATAAGAGGAAATGGACTTGACAATAGGAAATAAGACATTGAAATTAGTTGGGTGTAAATGGATTTTCAAAACAAAAACGAAAATAGATGGAACCATTGATAAATTTAAGGCGAGACTAGTTGCTAAGGAATTTACACAAAAAGAAGGCATTGACTATTTTGATTCATATGCACCTATAGCAAGGATTGCTATAATAAGAGTGCTAGTGCTACTAGCACTTGCTTCCATTCATAAGTTTGTCATCCATCAAATGGATATGAAAACTACATTCTTAAATAGAGAATTGAAGGAAAAGGTGTATATGATGCAACCTGAGGTGTTCATTGTTATGGTCAAAGAAAAAAAGTATGTAAGTTAAAACGTCCGTGTATGGATTAAAGCAAGCCCCTAAACAATGGCATCAAAAGTTTGATCAAGTTGTTCTTGCTAATAGATATAAAATAAATGAGTATGATAAATGTGTATAGTAAGTTCCATGATAGAAAAAGTGTCGTGATTTGTTTATATGTAGACCACATGTTAATTTATGGTACTGGTCTAGACAAAGTAGAGCACATTAAGAGTTTTTTGTCTAAAAATTTTGATATGAAAGACTTAATGGTAGCTGATGTGATTCTAAGAATGAAAATAACAAGAGATGGTGAGAGTACATGTTTATCTCAATCTCATCAAATAGAAAAGATATTAAAAAAATTAATCACTTTAATTGTCAGCTAGTTACTACTTCCTTTGACCAAAACAATAGTTTTGTATGAAGCAAAGGTAATGCAATAGCACAATTTGAATATTCAAAAGTAATTGGATGTTTGGTGTATGCTATGACATGTACCCAATCAAACATTACATAAGTTGTAGGTAGATTGAGTCAGTATATAAGCAAGCCAAGTAAGGACTATTAGCATGCTATCCAAAGAATATTGAAACATTTAAAGGAAACAATGAATTATAGTTTGGAACTATAATGAGTATCCCTCATGTTGGAAGGATACACAGATGCTAGTTGGGTAACTTATACAGAAGATCATGCTTCAACAAGTGGTTGGATCTTTACTCTTGGTAGTGGTGCTATCTTTTGGGATTCCAAGAAACGAACTTGCATTGCCAACTCCACCATGGTTACAAAATTTATAGTTTTGGCTGCAAGGAGCAAAAAGGCAAAATGACTTAGAAATTTATTGTATAAGATATCGATTTGGCCAAAACCAATATCACTAGTATCCCTATATTATGATAACCAATCAACACTTCAAAGGCATTTAACCAAATATATAATGGAAAGTCCAGACACGTTGGACTGTGTGAAGGATTTAATTGCAAATGGAGTAATATTCGTAATTTTTATAAGAATAAAACAAAATCTCGTAGACCTTTGACAAAGAGATTGATAAAGGATATGATGTGGAAGACATCATTAATGATGGAACTCAAGCCCATATCTTAAATAATCACCAATGATGTAAATTAGAATCGTATTTGACTTCAATGGTGAAAGTACATTGTCAGAGTGATTGCACGTACTTGACAACCGATACACCTTAAGGAAGAAAGTACATTGACCAAAAATGAATAAAGGAAGAAGGTTGAGCTTTGCTCTTAATGGACTTATAGCATGTATGTGCTGAACTGCCTATTATAGGGGCACTTCCGATAGAATCTACCTAAATGAGAGTACGAGAGTGAAGTGGGGCTGCTTCTTGGAGATGACGGACTTGACTCTTAAAGCTTTCATGAAGAGAATACAAGATAGAAGGCCATGTTAAATGTATCACTTTCAATGGTACCGAGATTTCATGTACAATTTTTGCTTGCTTGTTTTAATGAATATTTGGTTCAAAACTTGTCTTTCATTTTATTTGGGATAAGTAAAACCTATTACTTACTAAGTAAAGGTTCAAATCATAAGATACCTTCATTTAAAATCTTGCAATTTTTGATACGATGAGATTTGAGTTCATTTTGAAAATAACGGGGGATTGAGAGGAATTTGCAAAATGAGAAACTACTAAACTTCATCCAAGAATTGTGTCCTTTCGAACAATAATATATTTTCATTTTGGTATGTTATCAAAGTACATGAGAACGTCTTTAAATAGAATCATTCTTGATGCAGATAAATAGATATTTTAAGACTATAAAATTAATAAGTCTTTTACTTTCTAATCATTTCCTTTTTTCTTTTATGCGTAGAAAGAATTGAGAAAACTTTTTTTTTTTTGTAAAATACCATTATTGTTAGACTTGATTGCACGTGTTCAAATCAAGTCAAGGGTATTCATTGTATTCAGTAGAAAAATCGTTGTTATCCTTTCACATCCAGTGAGATCGAAACTGGTGTAGACGAATTGAACCTAAAAGTTAGTGTAATCCTATAAATCTTGAAGAGTTTCCACATTTTTCTGTTTATCCTTTTGTTACAAAACTATCTCCACCAATAAATCTTGCTTCATATAGTAATAGCTACCATTCTTTGTGTGCTTGATTGGTGCCTAGCTTACTAAGAGTGAACTGGGTTCTTTCTTATCAAAATGATGAAGTATTAATTATATAGAGACTGAACAATAGAGGAAGTCAACTGCCTGATTAGCTTCATGAGCTTCATGAAATCATTACGTTATTGATGTTTATGGTGTTAACCTATCCCTTAAGGCCAATGCTTCCTCAACCCAGATAACTCTAGAAGTGCCATTTTCAGGTGCTGCCCTTTTTTCCTTGTCCAGAAATGTGGCCTTATTAAGTTGTTCATTTTCCAGTTACAGAAACTGCAAATTAAAAGTCAAACATTGAACCGTTTTCAGAGAAAAAAAAAAAAAACAGATTGTAGTGATTGTCCCAAAGAGGGTGTTAAAGAAGTTAGTAGAGATGGTCACAATAGAAATGTCTCAGCATTCAGGACTGTCTAAATCATGGAGCAAGATGGGAAAAATCATGGGATGGTGAGATTGATGATTCTTCCATGTCCTCTTCTACTGACCTCTGTAACCTCCAAGTTTACAGCCACCACAAACGTTATTTATCATACATCATTTACTGCAACTTCTAAAGCCTTACAAGGATAAAAACAAGGCTCTTTCCTCCATTGCCTTGCTTTGCATCTATTATTGTTCTCCTCTTTGCTTCTTTTACATAACACAAAGAAATCTGTCTTTATTTTTATAGACGAATTTAATAGTATCAGTTAAACACAAATGTAATAGTTAAAGCTCAGCCCATTTTAGAAGACATTGATTGCTTCAAAATCATGGGTTTGAGAAATTGACTACTTCAGACAATGTAGACATTGGAAGCTTTGTCTGTTTATCCTCCAATTTAAAGAATGAACTCTAGCAATTCTTTATCCTAATCCAACCACAACACAGTGTCTGACGTGGTATATGTTTCACCTCAATGCCTTACCACAGACCAGGAGTAAGGCCAAATGGTAAATTGAACTTTTAATTATTTTATACAAAATTACTTTTTTTCACTTTAAAATATAAAAATATTAAGTAAACCATTTTGGCAGATTCCAAAATAGTTTGTTACAAATTTAAATTTAAACATTACAAAATTATTATCATAATGAAAATAATAAGAAAAAATTAATTGAAAAATCATAATTTTTATCATTTAGTTTAAAATTAAAATGTACAGTGACATCCACACTTTATAACAATGCAATTCTTTAGCCCAACAAAAATTGGAATGATTTCTTGTTTGTTTCTTCATCCCTATCTCCCTGATCCGATTCTTATATGTAGTGAATAAATTCAAATGATAACAAAGGAATGAACACTGACTCTTTGCTTTGACTACATAATCACTAATGATAAATCAGTAACAAGTCTATGTATAAGTGTTGTCAGCTAAAAAATACTTAAAAATATAGATAACATGTAGGTGGAGTTTCAGGATTAAATTACATGTTCCCCCAGCGAAAAATGCGGAAAAAATGGTGTAGATCATGAAATAGTAACATGAATGATGATGATTTGTAAGCTGTGTTGTGTTTAATCTATGGTTACAGTATGTTAATACAATGAAGAAATTAAGAAGGGAAGAGGAATTAATGACCAAAGGATGCATGATATATAGATTTCATGGATGACCTCCCACTTGTTGGGTGGTAGAACCAATTCCATCTGCAACCATAGAGATGAGGGTCCACTGATTTTCATGTCCTTTGAGTTCACCTAGCTTGGCTAACTTCACCTTACTTTCTGCTTCATCATCCTGACAAGTATGGTCATGTTAATTTTAATGTTGTTGTTCATATTATTATGTTGATGTTTTATGATCTCTTACATCACCCTGACAATAGTGTTTGCAATGAGTGCTGCTGGGCCTCAAACAAAGCCACGGAGGTAAAAGAGTGAGTTTTGGAGGAAGAAGGTTGTTTCCTTTGATTTCTGCAGTAAGAGTTGTCACAAGGCTTTCTTGTCAAAATGGGAAGCAGCCCTGGCTATCAGTTTGGGGAGGGGTAGTTGTGAATGAGAGAAAGCTTGAAAAGCAAATCACTTTCATTATGAGAATTCATTATTGCCTATTGAGTTATTAGGATGAGAAAACAAATTAATTCGACAGTTTACAGCTTGTTTTGTTTAGCTTGATTGAGACAAATCATTACACAATAATCCACACGAGGGCACGTTGAGCACTTATGCGTATCCCTTGACATAGTTGAGTATGTCATGGATGGATGACTTCAAAGACAGACAGCAACCCACACCCCGACTTGGTGACGCGGATGGTGAATTTGCTATTTCAGCAAGGGGCATGAGACTTGTGTTCAATTCACCACATTAAATCATAAAGAGGAAAGGATTTCAACAAACAAGCGATTCCCACTCAGCCCCGCCTAAAAACCTTGCAACATCTTACAACTAAAATGACGCTGAGCAAAACACACAGCAGCAAGCATATCAATTATGTCAGCCTTAATGAGAACAGTGAGAGTTCTGCCACAGACAATCGTTAGCACAGCAGGAGGATGGTATGGAGACACCAACTTGAAACATGCAGAGCAAGCAAGACTAACATAAGCGCCAGGTGCCTCATGACAGCAGCATGTCAGTGGACATGCTAAGCATGCAAACAGAACCACGACATCATGGGCAGCTTCTAATCCAAAAAAGCAATTATTTTAAATGCCATGCTGCTCTTTCATTCAATTTTTTACAAAAGTAAGACTTCTCATGCAAAGTCCTGCGTCCCAGGCAAGTGAGCCAACTTTCCAACAAGTATCTAAAAGTCATTTCAAATGCTATATCTATTCTGACCTGCAAGACAGTTCCAGCTAAAACTGATTATGGTAAGGCCAACATGCAATCATGAAATGACAGTGCGTGCTTGAGCTTATGAAATACTTTCTCAAAAGTCTTCATTTAGTTCCTCTGAGAATTTCTCAGGACAAGAATTAGCTACCCTTCTGGGTTCACAATCTAAATAATCACACAATGAGTGGTATAAATCTAGAAAAAAGGTCAGACCCTAAGTGTTATAAAATAATGAATGATTCTTCAAGCTTGACTGAGTACAAACAAAAATATACGTAAATTATGTTCTAATGGCACTAACCAGAAACCTCATCCCCATCTATACCACTATTGATATCTTGATCAACCATAGATTTTCTTTGTTACTTTTGACAATCTAGCAGAAGATTTCAAGGGTTTCAAAGGTTTTCTGACCTTCTCTGCCTGCAACTCCAAGCCCTTCTCTGAAGGCTTCCACTTTCTTCTCAAGCGTGTTCCTCCCAGAATTTCTCCAGCAAAGAATTCTTCCCAAAGTCATAAGTCCAACCCAAAGAAGAAACCTCGATTGCTAAAAGTAGGTGCCGTAAATTCCTCCATGGAATCAGCACGTTGCTCCCGCTACAAGCATCTTATAAAGAGATTCTACAATAAAGGACTGAACAACAAACCATTGCCCTAAACCTTTTAGGGCAAACTGCATAACAAAGCATCACAGAATAAAACTGCCAATCCCCAACTGCATGAACCTCAAGTGCAATGACCCACTTGTCCATCCCTAACAGCTATAAGTTCATCTTTCATCAACTGCTATCAATAAATGTGCACCATCTAACATTGAAGAATGTTAGGCTAGAAGTAATTGAATCTGTTAAGAATTCAGTTAGGTTATTTTTTCTTTCCCAACATCAGTAGAACATATTAATTCATTCATGATATTGACATAATCCATGTGATTACTACACCTAAGGATAATAATGTGGACAAATTTATGTTAATAGAGATTTCAAAGGACCACAGGTGTAGTCAAGGCCTCACTGAAGAAAACACCAATCAAGGTGGCTCTCATTAAAATCAAATTTTTACCAGCATTTTACCCAACTCAAGAACTGACCTATTCAAGGTAACTATCACTGAATCTCTAAAACTCTTTTCAAAGATTGGATAACTGAAATTTGTGACAAAGTCTAAAGATATATTAAGCTCCTAAACCATGAGAAAACAAGTGTTGATCACTTGCCTACATAAATGTCACATAGTTCATGAATTTTGCCATTATGCATAATTAGTTCAGTTTCATGCTAAGATTAACGTTCAAAACTCACATAATTAGCTAAGTTTGCAATCGATACGTCAACTCTGACTCATAAAGTGCTAGCACTTCAGGACTAACCCAAAGATTGATTGTTTAATAAGGCGTAAATTCAAAGTCCTAAATCACATTTTTTACCTGAATGATCGAATAGTGATACACCACTTGAGTTCAGTAATGAAGCAAGCTACCAAAATTTGAACTCAAAGTTATCAAAGAACCTTCATAATATACACACGATGCATGATGTTACCTTCAAGTGCACTTGATGCCTGGTTTGTTAATTGTCCATTCTGCCCAGCCTCTTCTGAAATAGGCAATCCACAATGATTACTATCCATTAGCTTTGAAGAACTTCCCGCACACTTTTCTTACTGCTTAAGAACATCAGGACAGGTAATAACATGCAATAAGTAAAGTTCTTCCCATAACATATCTGAATCATTGAAAGCATCCTTCTCCACTGTCACTATATCAACATCGTCATCTTCATTAACATTTGATTCTTTAACCTAAAAAGCATTATTATATTTCAAGAACATAAATGAAAAATAAATGATAATGTATGAACACAAATGGTCTACTTTCTTCAACCTTTTTCGTTTCGGGCATCAGATCAAATTCATCTTCTCGTTCTACATACTCCTCATTTTCCTCTAGCTCCTTGAAATCTGGAGCAAATGCACTCCAGTTCTCAATATAATCTTTAGCCATATATAAACCAAGCCAGTCAAGGAAACAGAGACAATAATGGCGTGAACGGGATGCTATGCAAGATCAATCAATGCTTCCTTTGAACACTCGAGGATTTTCACAAGAAGGCCAGCCCTATGCCATACGTAGATCTTGTGCTCTCTTTTGCTTGCAGAACCCCCAACTACCCACTCACCATCACTACTGAAACAAGGTACCTTCTAGTGCATCTTGTGATAGAATCTTGAAACTCTCGAAAAAGTGCTAAGCATTTCGATCCAATGGCCTTCATTTTCTCAACACCATCAAGATCATTGGTGGCCCTCGTTTAGGTCATTAAGAGTACTAGCTCCATCTCTCAAAGGCAGAAGATTTTCATAGACCCTGATTGTCCGATCATTTGAATTCGTAAGAAGATACTGCCCAGTCCTGCTGAAGACTATGTTCTTAATGACCACTGCCCAGAAAAGAGAACCATAGCACGCACCTTAATACTTTTGTAATCTATTATGAGTATTTCCCCCTTGCAGTTTCCCACATAAATCAGATCCCCATATTTGTTAAAGCACGCAGCAGAAGCAGGAGAGAAAGGGGGGTTTCCATCTGAGTATTTTGTTGCGTGATGGAGGGACAGATGCACTGGCCATGTCAGAAAGAGCAACTGGAAGAGCAGTTGTGCTTCCAGTTTTTAGGTCGATAATCATGGAAGCAGATGAAAGAGGACAAACAAGACAAAAAGACAAAGTAGAGGAACCAGGATGTGGATGAGCCTGTAGAAAGGTTTGCTCGAGAATTGTGCGCATAATCTTCTCTCCATTTAGGACATCCCAAAGTGCCAATGACTTGTCAGCGGCAGATACAAAAATTTGATGGCCATACCTTGAGCAGCAGACACTTGTTATAGTAGCAACACAATAATTATCCGAAGCTCATTTGCAATTCTCCTGGTCTCAAAATCCCAGATAATGCAACTTCCATCAAAGCACCCAGCTGGTAAAGAATAGCAAAGCAAGTACAAGAATGAGCAACAAATATTTCTGAAAAGCTCCTGTAACTGCTGTATAGAAATTTTTCTATTTTGACCCATATTCAATGCACATTTAATAAGTAATAGTTTTAAGGATGAAACCTGAAATCTAAAATTGCCAGTTCGGAATTTTTTTATAAGGAATTCTGTTCTTAAAACTTGCTCAGCACTTCCTATTATAATTTTAAAAGTCTTAAAACCATAAAAAAGGTTCCACATTCTTTCACTGCAAAGATGTATCTTTTTGACCCATATCCAATGAACATCTAATAAGTTATCATTTTAAGGATGAAACCAGAAATCTAACATTTCAATTCATAATTTTTTCTAATAATAAAACTTGCTCATCCTTCATATTAAATTTTTTAAAAGTCTTAAAATCATTAAAAAAAGGGTTCCACATTGTTTCACTGCAAAGATTTATTCTCTTAAAATGCTGAACACTTTCAAAGGAAAAGGAAAGCACCCTTTCTTAGGAAACCATGAAAGCTGCATTGTCAAAATAGCAAACCTTTGTTCAAAAGTTGCAGAATACAACAGAGAAAATAAAAAAAAATGGGACAAACAAGCCAAAAAGAGGAACTTAAAAGAACAACCTACAACAAAATAGTAGGGAGAGAGTAAAAATTACCAGCAAGAAAGGTACCACGGCGATTAAAAGCGACGTGTTTCATGACCCATGCTCCAAATACTCCTCTATCAGATCCGGAAAGTCCCCTTGCAATGGATCTTCCATGGATTACGCAGTATCAACATCAATATCAATATTTGAAACAAAAACTAGAAGGAAGAAAAAGACCACAAAACGAGCAAGCAAGAGCAGAAGAGAGTGAGAGGAGTTGACCAATAATCGAGGCATTCATGTTCTACGCTGTTCAGCGATACCAGGGCTTATTCTCTATGAAAGCAAAGAGGAAAAAGAAGCGAATTGGAGGCAATTCTAAGCTGACCTGAATTCACCCAAGAAGAAGGAATTGCCAAAAAAGAAAAAGCGCCAATCAGAGCCAGAGACCGGAGACCGAGAAAGGGGGAGACAACCGTGGTGGCAGCTTAGGTCTCAAGGGCCTGAAAGGCACGTGGGTTTCGCCGCGTTACACTCCTGCACTCAAGAAGGCACCCGGTTTTACGGTGTTTCTTTCCCTTTGAGAGACGCTGTCAGTGCATTTGATAGCCTATAAGATAGTGAAAAGACTTATTAGTCCTCTTTCTTTCTTTTAAATAAAAATTTCTTAAAATGTTTATATTTATTTTTAATATTAAATTAAATTTTAATATTTAAAAAATAACATCACATCACATATTTATAAAAAAATTCATGAAATAATTTTTATGCTTAAAACTATCAAAAACCAATATTTAATGTTAAAGGTTTTTTTTTTATTTTCTTATTTTTTTCGCATCTTAATATAATCTTAAGCATCAATTTTTTTATTTAAAAGATAAAACAACTAAAATCTAAGTTGATAAATAAATTAAAAATTAATTATGAATTCAAACTGTTAAAAAAAATTGAAGTTCGAGTTGTTGTCTTACTTCTCAACTAATAATGAAATAAAAAGAAAAGAAAAACTCATTGTTTTTCTTTTTCCATCTCTCTTTTTTTTTTTTTTTGTCTCTTTTACAATTATTATAATTTTCATCAACCGCATGTAAACATAAATTCTTTGGCGAACAACACTAATCAAAAAATAGGCATTCTTTTATCTTTCTTGTGTTAATAATCAATTCATACAAAATTCAAACTAGAAAGAACAAGTGATTAATGTTGTTACTATTTAATTTAAAGAAAAGAGAAATGATAAAGAAGAAGATAATGATTTAAAGGAAAAGATGATTAAAAAAAGATACTGTTTTAAACGAGTAGAGAGATAATGAAGAAGAAGATACTACTTTCATTTATTAAGAATAACTTTAAAAAGAATTTTTTTATAAAAAAAAGATGAGATCCACCATTAAACATCACAAGAAGACATGACGGTGGGACTTCAACCTTTGTTTCCAACCTTGGAAGTGATACATTCATTCAAACCGTAGCAAGTTCACGAACTATAATATAGTTGATGATTTTGGCCAAATTTTGTGATGATAGGAAATGGCATCGCAGATTGCTTAAGTCAAAAGCATGTTTATGACATTAATCTCATTCGAAAAGGTAATAAAGTGAAACATTTAATTTTCAACTAAATTCTAATGATTGATTCATTAGATTCTCTAATGTAAAGGCCTTTTTTTGGAAAAACTAACATGACTTTAAGTTTTAAAAGGTTGCCACTCATGATGCAATTTAAGAATATAGTTGATTGTTCCTTTCATAAAGTAATAGATGAACTGTATCTTAAACTTTGCCTAGAGTTCACTCTCCCCTGCCACTTCGACAATGTTTATCTTAAGTTCTTTGAAATTATTGATCTTTTCAACCGTGAGCCATCAAATAATAAGTCAAATAAAAAGAAGCAAACAAGTCAGAGATGAAGGCATACATGGGTGATGATGATATAAAAGAAAAACGTAATGCAGCTACAGTAGATCTACATGATGACCATAAAAAAAATAATGAGTGATTACAAGATAAGCTGTCGAAAACAGATCTACATGATTAACATTGCTCGAGAACCAAAGAAAACAAACAAAAAAGGACTATGTAGCTTGAAAAAGCTTCTAAATGACTAAAAAATCTTTTAGAAAACTTGATAATAGCTTAGGGAGCATTTAGGTAACTAAAGCTTCTAAGAGAAGTTGTACAATAGGAGAGTGTAAGCATTTCGGAAGCTTAGGAGGGATAGTTGTACACTGGAGGAGCTATTAAAGGAACTCGATAAAGAGAGTTAGATAAGGGAAAGGATATTGTTGTTGTGTGTAATGTATTCTAAATATTAAGAGGTAGGGCATTTATTTATAAGTAAAAGAGGAAAAGGATAAGGTTATATATTAGTATTAGATAACATTTAATCAGTAAAGGATATCTATAAAAAAAATGTAAAGAATGACTTGATCTCAAGATATCAATGAAGAAACATCATGATTAGACACATGTTGAACAAGCCCTGTCACGTGTCTCATTGATATATGTACTAAAAATTTGGATAAAAACTCGGTCTCATATTGATCAAGTCTTCCTCTATATAAGTATTTATCTCCAAAATTAAAAAAAAAATAAATGAAATCTTTTTCAAAAAGTAAAGTACTTTTTAGACTTGATCTAGACTCGGCATGGCCGGTCGATCAGACAAAGGTGATGATGGTAATGCATGCATGTGTGATTGTCTCACATGGGCTTAACTTCTCTTCCTTCTATGACAATGGGTTGTTCTTTGGGATCTAAACTCATATCTCACTCCAACACTTTATATACACATCTAAAAAAATGTTTCTATGCAATGTGAGATACCCAGGATAAGGTATCTCTAGCACTTTTGCATTGTTTTTAAAATTCATTCCCAATAAATAATTGATTGTTCATGGAATATAAGGAGTCATTGATTTTCAATTAGAAATGAAAACCATTATTAGAACCAACACTAACTATTATAGAGTACTTTTATGCAAGTAAACTCCACAAATTCATAGTTATTATGAGTATGCCCATCACTTAAGTCATCACTATATACATTTGAAAAGAGCCCAACCAAAAGGAACGCATATTTACAAAGTAAACAAAACAAGCAACATTAGTAACTACTACAACTCTTCAGTTTAGTCAACCCACCTAAGCATCTATATTGATTTATTTTCTTTCTTCTTGTTGTTTTATTAAAACCAAATGCTTCATTTGGTTCTAACTTCAATAACTGGCCTCATGGTTTGATAATTAAACTAAATCATTTAGTGTAGCGATTTTGTAAAAGTGAGAGGAAAATTAAACATTTCTAATGACATATTGACTGTTTCATAGTTATTGTATGTATGGGGGTTTTAAAGTGAGAACATTAATGTGATAGGTTTAGTGGTGAGTAGTTGTGATATTTCTAGCCATCATCGATTATATAATAACAGGTGAGGTGTGATAAAAGGTTTAGGACAATTGGCTATTACCAATTAAAAGACCATTAACATCATCAGTCACCACAAACAAAGATAAAGATCAGAAGTTGAGGGATGATGGCATATCAAGAGAAATTCAAAGGTCGATTATGTAACTCATGCTTACATATTTTGATATAGGTAAGAGGTTAACCAAATGAAATCTAAGAGAAATGGAGTGTTTAAGTCTGTCTAATCAAAACACAAATATTTCTTTTTCTATTTTAAGTCAATATATTATAATATAAATTTTTTTATAGGTTAGATAAAAAAATTTGAAAACTCAATTTTGCCCTTCTTGAAGTGTTAATGATGTAACCAAAATGTTAAGTTCAACTTAGTATTGGCTGATACACAAACTTCAAAAGCTTGTATTAGTCGATACTGAACATCATAGTTTGATTTATAATTCGAGATAAATACAAAGGTTTTATCAGAATTTTATCTTTCTTTTTATTATAATAAATCATTAGAATATTTAGTTAGTAAATTCAAATGAAAAAAAAAAAGGCCACCAATTTCTACCTTTGGACCATACAAAAACAAGCCAAGATGCACATGTCATACTTAAATATTAATAAAATTATAAGAAAAATGAAACAAAGATGAAATTCACATAAATGAATATTAAAAGAAGATGATCTATAATTTCATTTAATTTATAAGAAATATATAATCTTGTAATAGTCTATCTAACATGCTATGGTTGTTGCTTTTGTTAAATGTAGAATGGGCAAAGCTTCAAGCCTAAACAGATCCTATCTTTGTATATTCTTAGTAGATCAATGGCTTTTCTTGGCTAAATTAATCTTAAGGGATTAGATTCGTTACTTTTCAAGCATATTCTTCTAGGAAGATTATGGGTGCCTATGTCTTTAGAGCAATAACCTCTTATTTTGCCAATAACTTCTCAAGCAGGGGTTTCAACAGAAAGTCCTTTTAATTTTTGGCGTTTAAGGAGGAAGGAAAGGGAAAGCTTCAAGGAATACATTAATTAAATCATTCTTGCTTTTATCATATTTTATTCCCTACCACATTAGTGGTACTCACGTGATTCAACATTTTAAGGTCACATCAAAGTTGATGGGTTTATAAAAATGGAGAGAAGTCTGGTTATGGTTAAAGATGAAAAACGTTGATCCTTCTTATCCAATGGTTAGTACAAGTCCTATAAGAAAATCATTGTAAATATAATCTTGTTAATAGTACCTAAAAGAGTAACACATGATGATGAACATGTAAAGGGCTTTTTCTTCTTTAGAAAGAAGAATAATTCAGAATCTGTAAGAAAGTATAGTAAATGAGGCATCATTGGATGACAAATCTAACCTTTAAAGTTTAAGTTACTTTGATAGTTTTTTAGAATATAAGTAAGGTAAAGAATACATGTTGAGTGTTTACCATTTTATTTTATTTTATTTTATTTTATTTTTTGCATTTTAGTATGCTTGAAGATTTTCTCACTAATTTCAGTTTTTGAAATATCTGTATGGGGTAATTTTCTGAGAAGCCTACATGTTTTGCCATTGGGTGGTGTAACATCCTATTGGTTTAGTACAATTATCTTCTTGTTGATTTGGTCAACTTTTCTTAGGAATCTATAACTTCATTAGTCCATACTACTTTTCAAGCTAGTCTATTCTTTAAATTAATTCCTAATAAGCCTCAGTGGTTGTAAAGTCTAAGACTATATTTAGACGTATCAAAAACCTTTAACTCTCATAATTTAAGAAGTCCTATAAAAAGTGTTCACTAAAAAAGATAGTTTACTCAACTATTAATACTAAACACTTTTGTTCTTTGAGCACTTCTTTACACCTTTTATTTTTTTATTTTTAATTTTTCAAGTTGTTAAACATAATGGAATTAAGATTGAAACTTTTTTCTGATATAGACTTTTTTTTTTAGGGTAAGTATCATTTAAATTTAGATTTTACTCTCTCTCATCAATCAAATCTTGACTTTTAAAAAATATCCAAACAAATTTTAATCTATTAATTTTATCCAAATTAGATCTTAATTCAAAATAATTATGAAAAATTAATAATATTTTCATTATTGAAATACCTAAAAATTATTCAAATAAATACCACAATCTATTTTGATTTCATTCCTCAAATTTGAATAATTTTTTACTAATTTTTTAATTTTTTAATAGTACAAATTTTTTAAAAATATATTTTTAAGACTCAAAAGGTTTTGGATTTTTTTAATGATAATTTGAATATTTCTTTTACTTTTGTCAAAAATTTCAAGTTAAAATTTATTGTAAGATTCATAATTTAAATATCTTTAATTTTTTAATAGCATTCAATTTGATTCAAATTAATAGATCAGAATTTATTTAGAAAAATTTTTAAAAATTAAAATTTATTTGAAGAGAGAAGATAAAATTTAGGGTTTGTTTGAAATAAGAAATAGTAAAATTTAGAGTTTGAAATAACATTTTCTTACATTTTTTTAAAGTTACTTAATAATTTTTTACCATTATTATTATTATTGTTGATGTTATTTTTATTATTATTGTTGTTGTTGTTATTATAATAATAATAATAATAATTATTATTATTATTATTTCCATCTAAGCATTTAAGTGTGCTTAATAATTGAGGTTGAGGCTTTTTTTAAAATTTTTTTTCAATTAATAGCTTGCTAAGTTTTTTTTTTTTTTGGTGCTTAAGAGTCTATTAACCCTCTTATCTTTCTTGGCAACTTACTGAAGTTTTTAATTTCCTTTTCTTGCTCAACATCTTGCTAATTTTTTAAATCAGTTGTTTAATAACTTTATTATTATTATTTTCTTCTATATAAGTTACAAAGTGCGCTTAGTAACTGAAGTGGAGGCCTCTTTTTAACTTTATTTTTTGGCCAGCAACTTGCTAAGACTTTTTTTTTTTATGCTAAGTAGCCTATTGAACCCTTTATTATTGTTAATTACCAATGGAAGCTTTTACTTCATTTTTTACTCCCTAATTAGTTGATGTCCCTTATTTTCTCAATAGCTTGTTAAGACTTTTTCTGTTTTGGTAGCTTGTTTATGCCCTTTTTTTTTCCTCCACCCAAATCATTTATTTTTTTTTAACTTAAAGATATTGGCTTTGGTTGGTCATCTTTCCACATTGATTTAATTGTTATTGATGGAGTTAAGTTATTATTGGTCTTTCCTTTGTTGAGCTAATAACCTGGCTTCAACAAAAGCCATCTTGGTTGAGCCTAATCCTAACAAAACTTTAAACTATGGAGTCATTGATTCGATGATATTTAAACTATTTTGGTTGAGCTATCACCTTGGTCAATACTAATATAAAATGATTTTCCTTTGCATTTAGTTAGATTAATTATCTCTTAACTAAGTTAGCTCGTCTAAGTTGCTGACTCATTCGATTTTTTGGTCTAAAATTGCTAAAACTTCCCTTTTCATGGTGCTTTTTTTAAATTTTTACGAGTTAGTTATTTTTCACATAGCTAGAATTTTTCATTGCTATTCCATTTACTCAAGATTCATTTACTTAAGGAATGAATAATATTAATTATTTTACAACTTATAATGACCCAAAACAGAAAAATAAAAAAGAAGCAAAAGGGAAAATTTGAACCTAAACCCTCTCACTTAAGAATGCAATATCTTAACCACTTCTAATGTGATTTCGTTTTCGAGAGAACTTTACTTATTAGCTCCATTGTCATACTTGTCCATAAACCAAAATCAAAAACTTAAGTTACAAAATCGATCAGGTATTTTAGATTTGCATGTTGACTTTCAAAAAAAGGTAAAGTTTTAAAGAGAGCTCGGTAAACTCAAAAGACAGCTTGAGAAAATCAAGAAAGAGGGAAGGCTTTCTCATAAGTGATGTTGTCTCTTTCTTTGAAGAATTTCATCTAAGGTCAATGATTTTATCCTTTGTTTACAACTGAGTAGGATTGCATATTTGTTAGTTACTATAAAAAGGATTAATTTTATAGAAAAAGAGAATAAGCCCCTCCAGCATATCTTTGATTAATTTGACTTAATTTGGTGTTATTAATGAAGGAGGAGATAACTTTTTGGAATGTAAAGCCCATTTTTACAAAGAATTATTTAAGTGAAGATGAACAATCGAGTAGCTTTTTTGGGTTTAATCAAATAATGCAAAGATAAACCATGTGCACCTGTGCAAGATTATTGGAGTTTAAGATTGCAAGTTCTCTTCATATGTGTTGTCAATTCTTAGGCATTATGTTTCTTTATTTTTTACCTTTATAAGAAAAGAATTAAAGCATTGATGTAATTGATGCACACTTAATAACAGATACTTAGATGCTTAACTTAATATAACAAAAATAAATGAGATGTTAGACGTCGGTATTTTCTCTTTTTACTTTTTTATTGTCATTTTAAAGATATACAATCTTATATTTTTTTATCTTTTCATTACATATGTATTATGCTTTTACAAACTGATATGATAGATGCTATGAAAGATGAACAACTAAAAAAATATCTAAAATACAAGCCATAAAAGTTAAAAATTGTAAAAATTTAGAAAACCAAGCTTAAACAAAAAGTAAGATATATAAAATCTTAATTTGATATTTTTCATACATTGCGAAATCTATAATTATTATAGTATTGCACATTTTTCTTTGATAACATTTATTTTTTTCTTTATTAATTACCAATAGATTTTAATAAGAATTGGTTGTCATTTATACGGGATCGCAGATAATATATCATTTCAATTCTTCGGATAATGAACTAGAACTTGATCTCAAAGATATTGTAACAACATAAGTTCTAGATCTGTTTTATTTATATAGTTTGCTGGTTTTCTCGTTACTTTTGAAAACTAACTATGAAATGGAATATGTATAGGGATTTCAAGATGTTTTGTTTGAAAAACAATCTTATATGACAACGAGTTAAAGTGAGTTTCTTTTATTTTTTTATATTAATTAAGAAAATGAGAACTATTAACCATTATATTTTTATTTGCATAAGCTAGTTAAAAGATTTGGTATAAAATATAGATATTTTGTACCACGTTTTATGAAAGAAATAATGAAAGATTTGAAAATTCTTAATGCAAATATGATATTGTCTATTATATTTAATACTACATAATTCATGTTTATAAATGGTGTTAAATTGATTATGTTTTCTTTTCTTATATTTTCATTTTTTAAAGTTTAATGGTAAAAATATATATAGTAATGAAGAAGTTAATGAAATATTTGGTGAATAGGATGTGAATGTGAAACAATTACTTTTGTAGGTATATAATTTAATGTGCTTTTGATCCAATGTATTATTAGCTGGATATATTTGACATGGCTTAAAACAAAAGTAAAACTGAAAAGAAAATATGTGGAAATAAAATTACATATATCAATTAGCTTTTTATTTGTATCATTTATGAATCATACTTTACTAGGTGCTTCCTCTTAAATTTACTTCACAGGTAAAACAATATCGACATTTTTTCATCAATTTGTATTGGTATAATTGACCACAGTTTAGAAGTGTATAAATGCAAGTAGTATTTTCATGTGCTTACTTATTATAATTGGTGCTTGGTTGTGAAATATTGACTTGTATCTACTTAATGCATGCTAGCATGCTAACATATCAAAAGGGTAAGAGTTCTTATAGTTGAAAAAAAAGTTTTATATTAAATTTTTTAAATATATACTTAATTATATTTGTCTTATATTTAGTTGCATTTTTGAGTTTATTTTACTTTTGTTCCTATTTTATTGTTGCATTTGTGCATTATGATTGTAGGATCTACATTAGCAGGGGAAGGGAGTTGGACTTGTATAAACTTTTTGTAGAACTAACCTTTCGTAATGGTATTGAAAGGTAATGTGAAACTATTTAGTGTCAATTTAACAGGTTTTTTTTCCCCTTAATTAGTTCCATTGATTTCAAATATTAGTGGATGGTGTTTTAATGCTAATGTGGATTTAATATTGATTTGAATTTATAGCTAAATAAGTTTAAATAATCTAACACAGTATGTGAAATAATATATATATATATATATTCACTTATCATAATTTATTTTGGTAGATATTTAATACTACATTTGAAGGCATTGACCTATGGGGAAGAAACTTTTACTAAATAAGATGAGAAAGAAGAGTATCTAATGATGATATTCAATTTTTATGCAACTTTTAATGTGGTGAAGTAATGTATATTCAGCCACTTGTATGCTCACTTATTTGGCAGGGATAAATTAAATTATTATAATAAAGAGATATTTTTAAGCACTTTGATAATGAGGATTAACTTTATAATTGTAAGTAGATTATGTAAGTTAATTATGATTTCAATATAAAATATAATTTTGTTCTTTTGATTTACATGTATATTGTTTGATTTTAATAAAAAAAGACAGTTAAATAAATATTTTTAAAATATTAATTAAATAAATATTTTTAAAAAACAGATATTTCAGTTTTATGACGATCATTAAAAACCCTTATCAAATTTTTTATAACGATCATCCAAATATCTATGATGATTCTTAATGACCATCATAAATTTTCTATGATAATACTCAATGATCATCATAGAGTTTTTATGATGCTTTTTAAAGACCATAAAATTATTGTAAATAAACAATAAAAATCAACATAAACTTTTTATGATACTAAATCCAATACTACTTTATTAACAATCATAAAAGACCTTTTTCTATAGTAGTGATCTTGTTAACAACCACTTAAAATCTTAATCCTCATTTAATAGAAAAATCTCACCCTTTTTTTATTGTCAACAAAAGTTAGGTCCTTGAGGACTTGAGGCCCAATCCTTAGCGAGGCTTTCTTACTACTGCTTATTTAAGGAAGATTCTATGGTTTTGAGCACTTGAGATATTAACTTTAGCCTCTTTTAACCTCTCAACAAATTTAAAATAAATAAAAATGCTTGAAATATAGACATGTTAGTCTAAGAAAAACTTTGATGTTCATTCATTAACCTTAAAATTCTACCTTTCTTTATTCTAAAGCTTCCCTTCTAGCATTTATCTCAGTTTCTTCTCTTTTTTCTAACTCTTTCTCTTTTCATTTTAGGTCCACTTAAGAACTTTTATGACTTCTCTTTAGTCTTTATTTGACTTAAATCAAACTTAATAGTTGTTGTTTGACTTCTAGCTTGGTTCCTTTAATTTTTGTATTTCTCTTTTCCACCTTAAATGATAACTTTCTCTAGTACTCAAGTCGATATAAGATTTTTAAAATGACAATAAAATTGAACAAATGATACTTATAATTTTTTATAGTTGTTTACTAAATAGGATTTTGGCTTGGGTGGAATTCTCCTTTGATGTTGTAATTGTAAATTAAAAAATTTGTTAATCTATGCATTTAAGTGATATATGAGAAAATCACATGCAAATTTCAAACTGAGGTAGCACTAAATATTTCTTTAATCTTATTAACTATTAAAAATTAACCATATTTATGTTAGTTGAGGTGCCAGATAAGTTGCTTTAACCAATGACCATATTGTGTACCATATTGTAAGGAGCAATGGAATTTGTGATATTTTACCATAAATAAGAAAAATAAATAATAAGAGAGAGATAAGTCAAAGAGAAATCAGTTCAAATCGATATTATATGTTTTTATTTTAAACTACAACGTGCCCTGCTTATTATCATTTTTAATATGCTTCTTTAATATTTATATTTATATCATAGCTTTCATAATAGTTTATATTTTTATAAACAATTTTAAAATAAATAAAAATTATATTTTATTTAAATTTTTAATTAAAATTTTTTAATTTTTAAAAATCAATTTATACATAAAATATCAAATCATTTTTGTTTTTTATTTTTTTTAAAAAATTAAAAAAATTTAATTTAAAATTTTTCATTAAAATGAAAAATATTAAAATTATCATAAAAATTTGTAAATAATTTTAGGCACTAAAAATATTTTTATAAATTTTTAATAATATAAATTTTAAAAATATTTTTATTACTCAAAATTTTAAAATTTTTTGAAACATTAGATTAAATATTTTTATATTTTTTAAAATTTTAAATTAAAATTTATTATACAAAATTTTTGTTTTAATAATTTTTTAAAAATTAGAAATAAAATTTAATTTAAATCATTTGATGGATAAAATTGGTTTAAAAAATTAAACGATTTTGATTAAAAATTATATAAATTTTTTAATATTTTAATTAAGTTTAATAAATTGTTTTAAAAAAATTTAATGATTTAGATATCAACTTAAATAAAATTGAATGAACTTTGCCCTTACAATGTTAAATCACGTGAGTAGCAGGTGATGTGGAGGGAACAGGATCAGTTGCTATCTATACCACTAAGGCGTACCATCACGCGAGGAGCAGCCGATCTCATTGGTGGTAATTAGCGGTAAACGAATGTAAGAGAATTATATCCAAAAGGAGCGATGGGATACAGAGAGAACGCAACCAAAGTCTCACCGCGAGAAACCCACCTGCTACAAACGCTGCTGCGGTTAACGGAAGCGAAAGATACTCTTCCAGCAACACAATGTGCTAGATAAATAGGTACGTGATTCTGTGTTTCTGTATATAGTTATACTTCAATCCTGAGGTAGTTGTTCTAGGTTTCTTTGAATTCTGAAAATTCCAACTTTAGTTTTTCTTATCAATTGAACTGGAGATGCAGGGTATATTCTCTTCATTTTCGTTTCCGCGAATTCCGTCTTTGCTTTCATTTTGTATTCTTGGTTTCCTTCCTTTTTTTCCCCCCTTCCTCGGGATTCTGCTAATATCTAAGTATGGAATTTGCATTTTGGCTTGTTTTTGCAGGTTTGAAAGATCGAAAATTGGTGTGCCTTTTTACTTTTTTACTGAGTTTTTTTGCTTGGATTTCATTTTGTAAGTTTCAGTTTTGCTTTTCTTTCCTTCCCAGGATTCTGTGGAAATGTAAGTATGAAAACTGGTATTTTGCCTTGCTTTTGCAGGTTGAAAAGATCAAAACTTGGTGGCCTTTTTTATTTGAATTTTACTGATTAAACAGTGCAATTACTTTGTAAACTGGGGGTTCTTTCACTATGAATGGTGCTCCAAAAAGATCTCATGAAGAGGGTGGTGCTCATACGTCATCCTCAAAGTACCCACATGAAGATGTGGGTTCATACTCTAAGCTGACATCATCTGTAGCTGTTTCGGGTGAGTACCACCACCATCAGCATTCCCATTCTCATGCTCCCTATGAGATAGGTCAGGATTCTCGAGTGCCCAAAACTACCACAACTGAATCTCGTGATGTCGATAGGAGGTCCCCTTTGCATTCAGTTTACAGAATGCCATCTTCCTCTTCCAATGATCCCCATATGGATTTGCAGCCAGCTGCCTCTGAAAGCAGGCTGGAGTCCAGGGATCCCAAGGACATTAGAGATCCTAGGGTTGAGAACCGGGATACGAGGACAGACGGGAGGGAGTTGTATGGTGAGGCAAAGAGGGATTCGCAAAGTGCTAAAGGTGAAAGGGATGCAAGGTTTGAAAGCAGAGGGGACGATAATAAAGAAACAAAACATGATAGGGAGAACCATGGTGATCCGAAGGCTGATATGAAGATAGAAAAGGATGCTTATGGTCACTTCAATTGGAAAGAACCGAAAGAATACCATCGAGGGAAAAGATACTCTGATGCCCAAGGTGGAAATATGGATCTGTGGCATATTTCTCGTTGTAATTCCCAAGGGTTAGCTGAGGCTGGGAAGGAAGGCTCAGCAGCTGAAGAGAGGGATTATGTGGAAGGACACGAGGCTGTTGGGGAGAACAAAATTGATTCCAAAAATGAGGACAGATTTAAGGAAAAAGATAGGAAAAGGAAAGAGGCAAAGCACAGGGATTGGGGGGATCGAGATAAGGAAAGAAGTGATCGTAGGGGCAGCTTGCAAATAGGTAATTCTACTAATGAGTGCAAAGAATCTGCCAGAGAGGAAAGGGAAACAGAGAGGTGGGAGCGGGAGAGGAAAGATCTCAAAGACAAGGAAAGACTAAAAGAGAAGGAAAAGGATCATATCAAAAGAGAGCCATGGAATGGAGTTGAGAAAGAGGGTTCACACAATGAGAAAGAACTGGCAGATGGGTCTGTCAGAATGTCAGAGCAAGAAAATCTGGCATCTGAACAAAAGAAACAAAAAGATTTGGATAGCTGGAAAAATGTTGACAGGGATCCTAGGGAAAGAAGGAGAGAGAGAGATGGTGATGTAGAAGGAGAAAGACCGGAAAAGCGCAGCAGGTGTTATGACAAAGAATCTGATGATGGATGTGCAGAGGGTGATATGACTATGGAAAGGGAAAAGGAAATTTTCAGTTATGGAGTCCAGCAGCGTAAGAGGATGCTTCGTCCTCGAGGCGGCCCTCAAGTGGCAAATCGTGATCCCCGTTCTAGGTCTCGTGTTCAAGATAATGAAAGGTGTGTCATATTTATCTTCCTTGATTGGAGTTTCAGCTGCAATTATATTTAGTTTAATGATTAATTTTGCATTATTTTACTCACATTTTATGGATATGCATCTAGAAGATCTGCCATGTGTAAATAAACCTTCTCTTACTGAAATTTAATTTTTGATTTCATAACCAGGTATAATTTTATTTGTTGTTTGCTTACGTTCATTGTGGCATGAATTTACTTTACTGGTGCTTTGAGCAAGAAAGATAAAAAAGATTATGTTTGAGTTGTATTATACTTCGTTTGGTTTGTTTAACTAGTTAATATGCTTTTTTTGTTGGACAAACAAGATTCATCTACATATCATGGATTTAAGCATGTATTAGTGTTGCGGATGAAAAATCTGAATTGAAAGATTTATTTAATGTGATAGTGATGAACAATGTGACAGAAATCTGTGCAAGATTGCAATTGAGATGATGATAAATTTTGCTAAATTTGCCACTGAAGGACTGGAACAATAAATCAGTAGGTTAACTTTGTGCTTTCTGTGCCAAAAAAGAAATTAGTCATTAGCTTGAGTTGTTGGTAAGAGTTGGGAACATCAATAAATCCATTGGTGATAGGGTCAGTATTAGTCTCCTTCTCCTTCCTTTTGAAAGTTAGGTCAGTTATGGCAGCTACCTGTGAACTTTAAAGCTTTTATCACGTCTTATAGAAGGAACAAAACTTTCAGTGTTTGACACTTAAAAATATAAGGTTTTCTTTTGTTCTTTTATTTTTCATTTTGGCAGTCTTCTTTGTGAAACAATTGGTTTTGACTGTTTCTCTCTAGGCTGCTACATAATACTTGTACCTTCTGCAGAATATTTGAAATTTTGCCTAGGTGTATTCTGAAATTTTTCCTAGGGGTATGTTACCACAAATTTGATTTTTTTGAGGAGTTGATTGCCAAGACTAAAGTTCATTTGTTTGTATCAGGTAACTAAAGTTTGTAAACCACGTGTCTAATCACTAAGGACCAGTTAGGGAACATTATGGGAGAAATGAGATACGGCTTTTCTTATCCTAATTATCCATATTTGTGGTGACTTAAATCTTAAGGAGCTTTGACTTTTGAACCGGAAGAAGTGAGCAAAGTAAACATTATATGCACACACACTCGTATATATGATAAATGTCTTCCTTAGGCATTGCTTTTTCTTCTTTTCTCTTCCCTTTTCCTTTTTTGTCCCTTTGGCTGTTTCTGTCCGCAGCAAAGGTCAATGAGCCTTTATTTCTATCTCTTATGTTATTATTGCTCTATATAATAACTTCCACCTTAAAGATAAAATACTTCTTATAGTTGCCCGGGAATTTTTTATGTTATAATATGATAAATGTGCAAATGCATCAATGCTATATTCAATAGAGTGCTTTCTAATATTGGGCATGGAGTGATGAATTATTTGCTATCTTGAATCTACAATTAGCTCTTGATATTTTGTAGCTTGATGGATCATTACTTCAATTTAAGAATTAGTTTTGTTTGAGAAGAACTTTTGGCCTTTTTTTCTGTGTTATAGTTTTATTTTTAATTATCTCACAGGCATTTTCTTTCAGATGAGAACATTACTCAAAATGCATGATTATTGATTGATATCTAGGTCAAGACATTAAGGATACAGTTCTTGTCTAATGAAGCTTCATTTTTGTTATTTTCTCCTCCTTTAATGCATATTGACTTTGTTTTTTCTTTTCTTTTTTTTAATAATTTTGCAGTTCCCCAGGTAAGCTGAAACTTTACTTGAATGTTGCGGTGATCAGCAATGACTTGTTGAAGGATGCCGACTAAATGAGAAACTACTTCAGTTTGCAAAGCTCTTTGCCTTACATTTTGGATTGCTTAATTTTTTTTGGGGAAAAGCCCAGGGAGGGGACGCTCTCTAGGGTTGGGTGTTATAAAGAAGCTTCTTGTCATTTATGAATGTCAATGCATGTTTTCAGGAAAATGGGTGTTATTTTCATATCAAGCGAAGTCGCTTCAAAATGAAAGTTCTCCTTATTTTGGGAGAACTTTTGGTAGTATACCTCATGCTAGGCTTGTGTTATTGTGGTAGTATACCTTATACTTATATTAACAGCTACTATACTAGTTGCCTATTTACTATTTTATCTGCAGGAGTTTTGGTTAAGGCGCTGTTGGCTTTTTTTCTTTGTTTTCATTCCATATCAACTATTGTTACTGTGGTAACATTATATCAATGGTGCTTGATGGCGGAACTTAAACATATGTGCAGTTTAATTTCCTTTTGCATGCTTGTTAAATCTTAATGCTAAATCTGAATGCTGCTGGTGATTCAGGCAAATCTGAAATGTCCTCTGTTGTTTACAAAGTTGGTGAATGTATGCAAGAGTTGATTAAGTTGTGGAAAGAATATGAAGCATCCCAAGCTGATAAAAATGGTGATTTTGCAAATAATGGTCCCACTCTTGAAATTCGGATACCTGCTGAACATGTTACTGCTACCAATCGTCAAGTAAGATTGAGTTGCTTCATGTTTATCTGAATCATTAGTAACTTTCCTTTTTATGAATTCCTTCTTTGGTTACCTTTGCTTTTGTTCCCTTTAATCTTTGGTTTATCATTTCTGCTTATTTATTTGTTGAATCCTTTTTATTGATTGTATGGATATCTTAATTGCCATATGTTGCAAACTAAGAAAGGCTCTGGAGCTAGATGTTGCTATTAACTGCCGAATATTTGAAATACCAGAGAGTTACGCAAAATGTGGAGGCTAATAATTCTCAGTGCATGCTATGCAGTGAAGAGTTAGTCTATTTTTCTTGATGGTGTAGCTCAATAAGGGACTTTTACTAGATATGTGATTTCTTGCTTACATTATGACTGCCTTTCTCACTACCATACTCATTTCTCTCTCTCTTTCTCACACATGTGTTCACACACATTAGGCAGACACATATTCTTCTTTGGGTATGTGTGGATGTTTATTCAATCTCTTCATTAAGTCCTTTTCTAATAAAATTGAAACTATCTCTTTTTTTTTTTATTCAATATCTTGTACCTCATGTATATAGACCTTGATTGCATATATTTAAATATTGCGATGAGATGTAATTCTTTGATTGCAATGGAGGATGTAGGAACATGAAGGGCTTCACTTGCAAGGTACAGTTCTGATGCTGTGTAGTGGTCATTTTGTAAAAGAAAAGCCCGATGTTATTTCTGAATGTGAATTTGCCTTTTTGAGTGCTTCTTGTGTAGGGAATTACACTGATTGGTGGCCATATCTAGGAAAGTGGCTGATCTAAGGGGTTTCTCATTCTTTATCTTGGGGTTATCTTTGTTTCATTTGTGCTGTAATTTACAAAAGATGGATTCGATCAAGTTTACTTGAGAAAAATAAAAAGGAAAAAGTATCAGTGCATTGAGTTTGTCACGGCTAATCTTATGGTGGTAAACAGTTACAGATGATCAGTCCTAATTATGCTCTGGATACTTGTTTGCTGGATTTCTGTGAATCCATGATTGTTTATTTGGTCTTATTCATCTTTTTCGCTAGTCTCCCCTTGGCATAGGTAAGAAGTTCATTGAAAAACAAGAGGGGTGGGGACATCCTGCTATGCAGTGGTGTACAAGGGAGGGCCATGAAAAAAGAACTGAATGAAGAAAAGAAATTAATGTTTAAGATCTGATACATCAAGAAATCATAGGAGGCATTTTAATCTAACTTCATTTTGTGGAAGATAGTTTCACTATAAGTTCTTATTGAGCAGCTTAGTGCTGTTAGGAGTAAGGTAGGTATTGCACTTCTTTTACTTCAATTTATTTGTGATTGCAGTTTAATATTGTTTTGCTTTAGTCAATGCCTTCCTCCCCTACTTTTACGCGCACTTTTTTTGTTTTCTGAAACTTCACTCCCGAGCTATTTTGATTTGCATTTTAGAGCTCTACTTATAATGTTCTCAGGTCATTACGTGCATTGCATGCAGGTCAAAGGTGCCCAGCTATGGGGGACAGATATATACACAGATGACTCAGATCTTGTTGCTGGTATGCTCTGTTGTGAAGAAAAGTTTGAGATTAATATAGCTTAGGCTTGTAAATTATAGAATTTGGTGGTACAGTTATCTGAGCATTGATATTGGAATTGTCTTCAGTTCTCATGCATACAGGTTATTGCCGCCCCACTGCTTTGCCCCCTCCACCTGCAATTCTAGAGTTGCGTGCTACCATCAGGGTGCTACCACCACAAGATTGTAAGTCGAGTGCTGTCTCTAGCTTGCTTTCTGCTCAAGTTAATGGTTGTGCTCCACCTTCACCATATGTTAAACTTTGAAATGCAATGAGTATTAACCATAATCACTATTATACGCATCTGGGTAGCATGGTTATCATCATTTGGATTTACACAATGAGTGGAGAAGATTGATATTTAGTGCTACTTTATTAATCCAATGAATTTATAGAGGCCAAAACTTAACATTTTGACTTTTGCTTTAGCTGGATTGTGCTTTGAAAATGTAGCCACTCAATACTCTACTGAGGAAGAGATTTCTTTGTAAACCACTTCAAACGATTAATTACGGCACAACTTCTACTTGGTTTCTTCTGCATTACGATCTCTTTATGCAGTATACTACCAAAGCATCTCCTTTATTGAACCCGGATGAGATCCTTCCAGCTGTGATTGTTTAAGTAGGTATCTGATTTTAGCTAACAACCTTTAGTATTACTTTCTTGTTCCTAACTAGAAAAGCATGCAGAGGAGATGCTGCATTCTTAAGAAGATTGGGGATTGAAGGGAGGTTTGGAGCAATTTCTGAAAACATCATTAGTCATAGTTGGAGTAGTTATTTTTATTTGCATCATGATATCTGCTAGTAGAATTTTATGCTATGTTCTATATATCCCTTTAGGCTTTTTGCCTGTGGTATGTAGACATTGTGAAAAGCAAGAGGCTAGGTTTGCAAACGCTACCAATATCTGTTTCTTTCTTTCACCCCCTTGGAAACTCTGTTTCGATTATTTACTTTTGTTTCTAAACATGAATGGTAACCTATATCTATCACTGCAACTTCATCATCTTCTCTCCATACACAATATGTTCCAAGATCTTATCCTTTCACCCATAGTGCCCTAAATCTTCCTATTAATACACAGTTTTGCACATTCTAAATACGTGTTTAGTGTTGATACCACAAATGTATAGTCATGATCAATTGATTTACTTTGCTAAATTTGTTCTCTCACCAAGACTAATTCGCCACAAGCACTCAAAACATTGTCAAAGTTTTCTTGACTAGGCTTCACCTCATGGTGACTGTTATGAAGGTCGAGTTTAGCTTGTTTTGTATTTTAAGTTTTTTTTGAGTCTCAAGGTATTTGTGGTTAAGTTGTTTAGGGTCTGGTCAATGTAGGTCTGGAACCATATTGGTTTCAGGTCATCTAGTGTTGGGTCATGTTTGGATTTCATCATGTTGGATCTTGGTTTATCTTGGAATCTTGTCATTTTAGTTCGGTTTGATGTGCGAGGTTGACTAGATTCTCCTTAAAAGAAAATTCAAGTCAACTTGGGTCCTTTTCTTTGGTTGTCGAGTGGTATCAACTTCCGAGTTAATTTAATTTGGTATTGGTTGAGTCAGGTTTGGGTCTCTTGGAAAATGTACTGCAGTGTGCTTGGGATCCGTTGTATTGATATATTTTGGGTTAAATTAAATCGGATTTATGGCCAATCAGATCAGGTTTGAATTTGCCTGTTCTACTTTTATATTAATGAAAAACAACTTAATGCTTCTTCTTTGTCATTTGCCTGGACAACAAAGTTTTTTTGTTGACTTTGTTGACCATTCCTCGTTCCCACATAACATCAATCATGGATTCTAAAACGTCTGTTACTGGCATTTCATAGAATCACGTCTCTGCTAGTCTGATTTGATTTGATCTCCAATGCTCACTAAGCATCACGGTTGGCTGACCACCTACTTCGGTGCATCAACTCTTTCCAACAGTCCTCTTGTTTCTTTAATCAAACTGCAGTCCATGTAACTAAACAATTTTTTATCACCTTTAAAGTCATGAGCATTCTGTTTTTCCTGTTGCATTGTTAGGTCCTATTTTGGTGTTAAATTTTCAAGTAAAACCTTGACCTAGGAAACGAGAAGCTCTGTGCTTGTTATTAGGTAGGGAGGAAATTTCCCTAGTGAGCAACCCAGGAAGCATGTATTTTCTTTTTCTTGGAGAAAAGAGAAGGTAAGCAAAACAGAGGAAAAAGAACGAAGAGAGAAATGAACAAATGGTAAATGGGTGGGCTAGTTGGATCTGGTGGGGAATAATAGTGCGATGCACATCTGAAAGTCTTTGCTTGGAAACATGTTCTGCAAAGTTAGGAAACTTGTTCTACAAAATTAGGGAACATATCAATTTTTGACCCAGTTATTATTGTTGGTCAATGGAATTGGAAACCAAAAAAAAAAAAAAAACAGTAAACTTGTTCTTTTGTTAGTTTTTTTAGTTTTTGCAAACAAAAAGAGAAAATGAAATGGAAATAATGCCTTGGCCCTTTCTTAGTGTTCTGTTTGTTTATAGATTTAGTAATAAACAAAATAAAAGAAAAATAGGAGACGCGATATTCTTCAAGTTTGTTAATTGAGATTCCCTTTTTGTTTTTGTTTTTTTAAAGAATCAGAGTTAATTGAGATTCTAATATTTCCTAATGATTTGGTTAGAAATTATCTTTTTTGGTTTTTGTTTTGTTATTTCTGTTATGCTATTTTTTGTGCCGTCCTAACATATCAGCCTCTAATATCTTGATTAGGCTACCCATCTAAACTGAGGAACAATGTTCGTTCCCGTGCTTGGGGAGCTGGAATAGGTTGTAGTTACCAGGTTGAGCGGTGCTGCATTGTAAAGGTAACTCTTCTAATAGTTTAACTTTTGTTTTCACATCTTTTTATGAAGTGCTTGGTGATTCTTCATCCAACTTTGGAGATGGTTGAATAAAGTTGCGGCCTTGTCCACTGTAAGGAATTAATGATATATCTATTGTTGATTTGAAATGCAGGTA
Source organism: Moringa oleifera (assembly GCA_021397835.1). NCBI lineage: Eukaryota > Viridiplantae > Streptophyta > Magnoliopsida > Brassicales > Moringaceae > Moringa > Moringa oleifera. The sequence continues at coordinate 440,166 of JAJFZO010000695.1, forward strand.
AGTATTATGATAATGTTAGCATTTTACAATCTACTGATGCTTCTTGCTTCTTCACTTTGATTTCAGAGAGGAGGTGGGACAATTGATCTTGAGCCTTGTCTTGTACATTCATCAACTGTGGAGCCTACCCTTGCTCCAGTGGCTGTTGAGCGGACTATGACCACAAGGGCTGCGGCTTCGGTACTTCCTAGCATTTTTCTTAATGAGAGAATTCATATATAAGCTTTTGTGTTGATATTCTTAATGGTTATTAAGTCTTTTTCACTTCATATTTTGTGCTACTTCTGTGTGTGTGTATGTTTTTTTTTTTTTTTTAAAATTTCTTTTATATATATTTTTTCACTTGTCACACTTAGAATTAGAGAAAGGAAAAAAAACTTCTCTTGAAGCTATAATGGAATTATATATAAACTTATTTTTGATTCGATATCAAACTGGGCTCATGAACCTTATGGGGAACTTTTTATCTTTCTTTGTTTTTGTTTTTGGGGTTTCTTTTTTCTTCTTAAATTGTGAAATGAAATGGTCTACTAGAAGGTTAATTACATGGACACCTATGACAAAAGGTATGCAGGCCCTGTCAAGGTTGTGTTTTGCTGTTTTGCATGATATCTGCAGTGTTCATGTTGCACCAAAGGCTTAAAAGGAGGGTAAAATGAGGTTTGACATTAGTTTTTCTCTTTTCAACATCTGATAATCTTTGTCATAGGCTACAGACCAGTTGAATTCTATTTTTATTATACCTGTGGCGAATGTGAAATCTTGATAGCTGATTTTTGTCAAAATGTTTTTATAGCCTGCCTCTACCAAATTTTGGATTGACTAGTTTATAGGATTATATGTTATACACTATTTTTCTTAGCAATTCTTCTGCATTTGAAATTGCAGTTGGTGGGAGTGCATTGCTCTATGGACTTCCATGGCACTTTTCTGGAAACTTAGATTTTTATTGCACTTTGCGGGAATTTGATATAGAAACCAATTTTATTTTTTTTTAAATATACTCAATTTATTGGTGAGACCTCTTTCATCTTTTGGCCTTGTGACACTACTTATTGATTGTTATCATAGAAGAAAACATCAGATACAGTTATTTTTTTTTTTTAATAATTGGGAGTTCACCTAAGGAATTGGACTCACCCTACATGGTAAACCTGGAACGTGATGCCTTAGCCCTGCAAGATCCACTCCATTCTAAATGTGAGACTTATATTCAATGTGGAATCAAACGCTTGATGTGCGAGTTTATATTTTATCCTACATAACTATATTCACTCTTAACCACAACCACAACCACAACCACAACCCTATGGGTTCAATACATTTATTTAATTAGGACTACATAAAATCAAGACCCAGGAAAAAAATGGTCTAGCCTGAATAAAGTAAGTTCTCGGGGAAGAAGATACCAGTGAACCACCAGAAAACACGACATGGGATCCTCCTTATGCCCCTGGAAATCGGCTTCTGTCTGAATAACCGTTATGTTTTTAAGACAACAGCATAAAAGGGTTCATCATTGTAACTTAGAGAATCCTTGCTAGTTAGGAGGTTTGTTATTTAGAATGTCAGGAATCATGGAGATTAATTGTCTTGTAGCAAGCTTGCTAGAACTGAGATGAACATAAATTGATTGAAGATGTCTACTATCTTTGAAACCTTGTGTTGCATATGATCTATTGATTACCGATTGCCTATTCCGTTAATTGATCAAATTTGTAGAATCTCTTGTTAAATAGGAAGGATAACGATCTTAATTTATGATTGCATTATCAAAAATTAAATATTTTGCTTTTATTTTCTCGTTTATGGTGCAATATTAAATTTGTTTTCACCGTATGGTTTGTATTTTCATGTGTAATTGTAACTGGTTGGTATTGCTCTTAAGTAACCTCAAAATCTGAATGATTGGCTGTCAGAGGATATGGTTACGGCCACCATAGTTTTGTTTGCCATTTAGTTGTATGTTTGCACTATTAGGGCGGGAAAGTATAGTTTTATAACCAAATTGATTTTTTTGCTGCACATGTTGCAGGCTTGTCTGTTTCTGTGTGTTTATCAAAACTAATGACCAGCTTGCTTGGTTTTCCTTCTCCAGAATGCATTGCGACAGCAAAGATTTGTACGAGAAGTTACAATACAGTACAACCTATGCAATGAACCTTGGTATTCTTCAAATCCTCTGTTTTATAATTTGCCCTGTTAATATTTTGAGATTGGCATGTAATCTTCAGTGGACCTTGTTTTGGTTGTCGGTATTGATGTGAATGGATGACAAATAAGAATGTTGTTTGTCATATTCTGAGGCCCCTAGACATTCACTTAGTCTTCTACATGCTAATCTCAGCTAGTAATGCCCTTGCAGAAACTGAGATTTAATACCTGCAAGCAAGCAGATGTATGCTTGGACCTGCATGCGTGCTTATGCAGATAATGTATCCAGTCAGTATGGTATTCTGTAGGTCCTTAATAATAACAATGATCTCTTCTCTGTTTTCAGTTAATTAATGATTTAATGTGCATCCACGAGTTGTTGTGCTTGTGTCAGTGCTACTTTAGCAGCCTGTGCTATGTACCTTTGTTAAATTGAAACTTTAGATTTTTTTTAGCTGGATAAGATATAAATTTTATTTGCAGAAGCACTAATTGAAAACTGACCCCATTTTTGGGAGAAAAAGAGTTGACCCAAAAATCATAAACGAGAGCTGGAGGAAGAGTAGCAGAAGAGAAGCCTCCACTCTCCTGATTTGACACTGAAGTCCCCACATTGCTTGGGTGTTGGAAATGGAGATCTTTGAATTTGTGTGTTTCATGATTTTTTGTTAAACACAAAATTTTATTTGTTTCAATTTCATTCTTTTAGTTTATGCAATCAATTATGTATATGATTACTTATTATGTCATCATGGTTCAACTGAATCTCTAACTATTGAACCTTTTTCTTTTCTAATCCATTGTCTAGTCCAGTTCTATATTTTGGTTTTATTAACTGCATGTTTCTTTTTTCTGAACTGTTTTGTGTTGTAACTTCGGTGGGCAAATAGGCTATTGTTTATGAATTTCCAATTGAGTTTCCTATAGCTAAATAAATATCTTCTATCAGTTGGACTTACACAGTGTTGCTATTATCTCCCATATGTACTCTAATTAGTGGCCCTTTTAGTTATATGCATTAGATGCTCTTGTATTAGTGTCTTTTCCCCTTTCATATTTATATTCTTGGAACCTGTTTATGCCCAGGTGTTTTATTTATACCTGCTTGTTTTCATCAGGATTAAGTACAGTATAAGTATCGTTGCTGACAAGGGTCTTAAAAAGCCCCTCTATACATCTGCGCGCTTGAAGAAGGGGGAAGTTCTGTACTTAGAGACACATTCATGCAGGTGTACCTCCTAATATTTGCCCTCATGTTCTTTTCCTCTTTCTTGTGTTGTTTCATCTGGATGTTTCACAGCCTGAGAAATATTTGCAAGACTGATCTCTAGATCCTTACCCCACGCGCGCGCATGCACACACTCTCTTTCTCTTGCGTGTGGTTGCTCATTTGATCCCAGCCTGTTCCCCCCTATCTCTAGATTTTGGGTTTTAATTGCATGAGTCACATGTGAAGGTATGAGCTTTGTTTTACTGGGGAGAAGATGGTCAAAGCTGCACAAGCATCGCAGACACATGAGTCCGAGGCAGAGGAGTCTCAGAATCTTCACCCACATTCCACAAATGGTGAAAAAGGTGACCTCGATAACATAGTGATTGATGTTTTCCGATGGTCTCGCTGTAAGAAGTCTCTTCCACAGAAAGTCATGCGTTCAATTGGAATTCCTCTTCCACCTGAACACGTGGAGGTACTGCATCTCAAAATTTTCTTTCATGCAGCCTTAGATGCTCAAATGCTCTTCTCATCGGAAGCTCATCAGTTTCTCTTATTTTAGTTGGAAAGCTGGGGGTTTGCAAGAATTCTCATCAAAAGTCCAATTTATGGTATTTTCTTTTTACTGCTTGAATAGGTATTGGAGGACAACCTTGAGTGGGAAGATGTGCAATGGTCACAAACCGGTGTTTGGATAGCTGGAAAAGAGTTCACGCTGGCTCGGGTGCATTTTCTATCGGTCAATTAGCTGTTACTAACGTGATTTGTCATTGCACCTATATATAGTAGAACTAAGTACTCAGGTTTGATGTCTGGATGTTTTTTTTCTTTTTTCACATGTTGAAGGTGTCTAATTACATATTCACCTAAATGCCTGACTCTTTTATCTTTGTTTTGTCTTTCTTTTCGTGTTTTGGAGTTTGTGGTATTGGTTTTTAGAGTAAGAGGGAAGTATGAGTAAGTCATGATTGATGTGGGAAATAGATTATTTTCAAGGTTGAGGATTCAAACTAGAGCTGCAAGAAACATTGTATGCAATGCTTAATCTTTGAATTGAGCAGCTGAAAGGAAAAACACTCTTGAATAACCGCAGCATATAGGCATAGTGGGAAAGCAATATAAGCCTGATAGTAAGGCCTGCATGTATAAAAGAAGTTTAGAGAGGCTATCTCTCAGCTACCATGGCTTAAGCTTATTTTAACATGAATCAGGAGAATTATAGAAAAAAAAAATGTTAGAAATTATATCAAGTTCTATATTTTTGAGGCATTATCACTTGGTGTACATCATACACTAAAGGTGACAATCTGGAGGTTGTAGAGTGCAAGTTGCTGCTCCTGTTACGCCCCGATTATCACAAATAAGGGATGCATTAGCTATTGCATAGCAATAAACTTTTAGTACTCAAAAGAAGAAACAAAAACTTGAGCATGAGCACAACGATCTGTTGCAATTAAAAAAAAAAAATTAGAGCCATTCTTCACTGGCAAATCCTTTTCAGATAGGCTGTCACTTAAAAACAGAAAAATGTACCATTAGAAATATCGATTACTGTTTGGAAAAAAGTCATGAAAATACAGCTATACAACATTTCTATCACTCCTACATTCTAGTGTTAATTACCATTCATCTCACTCATTTATGGAATCATTCCACATAGCTGCTGCAATGGACTCACATAAACACTGATGTATACTGTTCCTCTATTAACAAGGTCAGCTGCATTTCAGGTTGATCATCAAAATCAGGCAACTCATTACAACATTAAAGGGTTTTAGCGGCAATTATTTTGTGTTCTAGTGGCAATTATAATTGTCACTAATGTCTTTATCAGCAATTGATTAAAAGTCTGTAGTGGCAATTATCATGATTGTTAGTAAAGATATAAAATAATTATCGTTAAAAATTTATATTACTACTGGCAATTATTAACGACAATTAACAAATGCCGCAAAAAATATATTGACATTTATTTTGTTAGTGACAATTATAGATTGTCGTCAAAATTAAATCGATATTTGTGTTATTTATGGCAATTATCAATTACCATTAAATATTTAGTTATTTAATGACAATTATTAAGACAAATAACAATTACCACTAAAAACGAATTAACTTTTATTTTATTTACAACCATTGTCAGTTGCCATTAAATGTTTATGTATTTAGAGATAATTATTAAATAATTAGCAATTGTTGTTAAAAGTAAATTGATTTATTTTTTGTGATAATTAACAATTTGTCATTAAATATTAATATAATTATTGATATAAACCAAATTATAAGTTTGTTAAGATAATTAACATTAGAATAACCATAATTTTTTTAAAAAAATATTCACAAGTTAAAGTAAAAAAATTTAAAATTATAACTCACAATATAATTAAAAACAAATATACTCATTCATAACAAAAGTATCATTTATATTATCTTTTACATACAAAATATATCCAAATATCAAATAATCATTTAACGAAAATATAATTCTAAATAAAAAGTTTACTAGGACTCCTAAATTTAAAGAGTTAAAAATTAGTACACTAACTCCACAAAATATTATTTTGTCAACTCTAACAAATGATTGTTAGTTCACAATGTATGACCTGAAAAAAAAAAAAGTAAGAACATGTACAAAATATAACTATTTCATAAGAACTAGAAAAAAAAAATTACCCTGAGAAGGTTCAGATACTGGATTTTCATCATTTTCTTCAACACTTTTATGAGCACTCAATGCATTAAGAATCTATTAAATATAAAAAAAAACAAATAATACATGTCAATAAAATAAAGTTCAACTGTAATATGTTGTTTTCCATCATGTTGAGTTTTTTTTTTTCATATTTTTATAGACAATAAAAGATATAAAGTAGATCATACCTGACTGTTAAATAGTCTATCATGTTCAGTATGTGTTGTATCAGAAGACCTTCCTGTTAACGATGATTTCATCATTGCCAGCTCAGCTTCCAAACGTTCTTGATTTTCTTTCATAATCTTTAAGTCATTTTTCAACTTAAGAACCCTTTCATTATCTGTATTCTCATTCGTATTTTTCCTCATGGAAGAGAATGATGAAGTCAATAAACTTTTTGGAGTTGGACCAAGTCCTAATCCACGCACAAGACTATTTCTTTCTGGTCCCATTACTTGTGCATATATATCATTTTCCCAATTTAATTCTTCTTTTAATTGCTCGTTAGAACTTCCACATTGACTTAGCTTATCCTTCATTAAATCTTATACTCAATATAACATATAAAAATATATTGTTAGCATATGTTTTTATTAATATTTTAAAAAATTTATATTTAAAACTAAAAACTTGGCATGGCAATGCATTTTAGGATTTACATAAACTTACCACTATATGAGCAGCCTCTTCATCTAGTGGTTTTCCATCTTTGCGCTTCTTATGAGTATCTATGAATACGTGTGCTCGTGATAGCTCTACTCCGTCTTTTGCCTATCACATCAGTACACATAATGTTGCTATTGTTGTAAAATATATTTTAAATGGTTTATTATTAAATTACTTTATAAAAGAATTATATCTTACCCTTTCTCTCATCAAGCATGCAATGCTTTTGGATCCCCCAGTATGTGCCATCTTTAGATTCTTTCGATTCTTTCTGTTTGTCTCGTTACGTTTCTAATATTACAATAATAATCAATATAATTTTATAAAATAAAAAATAATATAATATTACAACACTCATCTTAGCTTTCTCTGAATATCAAAATGAAACAAAGATAGTCCATTGATCTCTTGGTATGCGTTTGGGCTTATTATTTAAGAGTTCTTCCTTATTTCGGAATCTCTCAAAAAACTCAGCTTTGATCTCACATTTGTAGTCCTTTCACTTCTTTCCAAGTGATCTTAACACCCATTTTTCATCACTTTGGGGTATAAAAATGTTGATTGCATTGAAGTACATAAAAAAATCAACAAATGTGCTATATATCCTACTTATATAATAAATCTCAAAATACAAAAGATAATATTTGGAATTTAATGTTTGCTTACCTTCACCAATGTTAACAAGTTCTCTTTGTCTTTCTTTGGGAACATTCTCCAATCATTATATTTGGATTTCTTGCTAAATTGCCTAAGAAACTAGCAAATACACATCCTTCATCTCCGATGGCTTGTCCTCTATCATTAAATTGCACAATTACCCTTTCGCTTTCGGGTTGATTCCAAATATGTGCTAGTAATGCATGCCCTCTTTTTCTTCTTTTATCTAAAAAATATGAAAATAAAAACAATAAAAATTTTCAAGAAAATGAGTGATCATTTAATACAAATTAAATTTTACTAGATATATTTGTTGACTTTGTGCTACAATATTCTTTAATAGAAGGCTCAGTATTGGATTGCGGTCGACTTTGTTGCTTCGAAGAAGGCTCCATACTAAAATATCATCTACTTTCTTCATGAAAAATGACTCTACGCAAACTTTTTTTTTTCCTCATTGTATCCTAATATAGTCTTTTCTAATGAGTTCTTGTTCTTTTGTCCCTTCACTACTTCATGTCAAGAGCAAATATAACTAAAAAACTCACAAGTTTTTCTTGCAAAGGGCAAAAAGCAAACCAAAGTGAAGTGATCTAATCCATTGGCCTACATGAAAGATCAAGTTCATAATCATTAAGAAGAAAAATATGAAAATCATAAGGATACAAAATACTATTAAAAACACGAAATAGAAAGAATATTGGGCCACCTTAGTGCCTATAGGGCCAAGAAATATTCAATGCATAAAAAATGCAATTCCTAAGCCAATGGAACATTGAAAAACATACCAATTGTCAATCTTGCTTCTGCTCTAACTTGTTAGCTTTTGCTTCTCCTCCTACAACACTGCGCCAATAAACGTCATTATTCTTTGTGTACCCAAAACAGAATTTCAAAAATTATGGATCAATAAAACTAGTAGTAAAGCTTAGACACTCAAAATTACTAATCCTCAAAAGAAACTGATTGCACAGCAAAACACTAGAATGATTAAGATAAAATGAGTACCAAATCATACTAATAATTTAATATAAGGCTCAACAAAACTGTCAAACTAAACTCTTTCTGTAATTGAAAGTTGGAGAAATAAAGTACTATTTTAGAAGGATTAAACAGGAGCAACAAAAAAATAATGTCCTTGAATCCATACTAAAGATAAACTGCTCTTATTTTAAACTCCCTCCAAGGCTACAAATGGCAAGATCACTTAATCATGAAACTCATCCATGAAACTCTTGTGGAACCTTTATCAGACGAGAAACAATTGCTGGAATCTTATCCTCTTGGGGTAGTATAGTGCACCTAAAATGCTAAGTACCAAGAACCTATCGTAAGACATAAAAATGTAAACATAAGTGCGCCTTAAGACTTTTGAAGGAATTTTTTTCCTTTTTCTTTCTCCATTGGTTTTCCATCGAAAAGCTCCGACTCTATAAGTATCATCACCACTATATTCTTTCTGAAATAGTAAACAATCATTAGGATAAGCATGAATTTTTTCATACTTAAGATCTAATCCCTCAATGATCTTCTTTGTTTTATTGTACGAATTAAGTAATGTCTCACCTTTGGGAAATGCTTCTTTCAAAAGTTTCAGCAAAACATCAAATGATTTGTTACACCATCCAAAATGACACTTTATGTGGTAAAGATGCAATATGAAAGAAAGTGTGGTGAAGTTCTCACATCCTAGATATAATGGTTGGTTCGCATCTTTCATTAACCGATTAAACCCTTCTTCTCTTACAGTAGATTCTCTTGTACTACAGTTGCCTAACTCTTCCTTATTTATACTAATGTTTGTGGGATGGTTAAACACTCCAAAAGCACCATGTAACATTCTCATCATGTCATCACCTTTATACCGTTCTTCCTCCATATTAATATTTGTAGTATGCTCAACATTGGATGTAGAACCTTCATGACAAATGCAAGGATCGTACCCAGGAATGATACCATTGACTATTAGGTGCTCTTGTGTTTCTTCCCGACTTCTATGATAATATAGTACACATTTTTGATAAGGACATGGAATTTTTTCATCGATGGATTTATTCATGAAAGTGAAATCCAGAAAACTATCAACACCATTCAAATATTCTTTGCTTAATCTACTATAGTCCATCCATCTCTTATGCGGTTGACTATCCATTAAGAATTCACTGGTAAAGCACAAAAATTAAACAACCTATATCAGGATATGTAATAAACAATAAATATAACAAATTTAATCTTGTAAAAGAATTAGCAAAGAGAAGCAATCATAGAAAGAAGGAATAAACCCTAAGTGCCTAGATACATTTGCTTGTATGAAGGTTGCCTAGAAAACATAATGTTGGCCTCTTTCTACGTAGAATATCTTTGTAAGTTATAAAAACCAATAATTAGCTTTGAGCCTTATTGGTTTCATGAACAAATAGTATTAACTTTGATCAATATAAATCAGTATTAGACAATGATATCAGGCAGTTCAGCAAGAAAATTGGAAAAAATATTAAGTTCTTTCACAATGAACACGATAGGGTGATTGTTGACTACAAAACTCCAATTCTCTAATAAGTAATGTCGTTCATATATTTCTAAAAATAGAGACTTTGTTTCTTTATGAGATTCCTAATTGAAAAAAGCAATAAATAATTACCTTATAATTCATGCATGTTAGGCATCCATAACTTAAAAGTAGTATAGTAGACAAGTGAAGACAATCAGCATATCTGAAATCTAATATCCATTTTATATCAAATGATTAAAATTTAATAAAAAAACTTTCATTACTAGATAAAAAACAAAAAGTCATTAATATAATACACTTAATGCTCTTTTTGACAACACATGGTTGAAAACATGCAGACAAACAGACAAGAATTAATAAAATCAAGTACATAGAGACAAACCTTAAAGATTCAATGTGATCACGCTCCAAAGCATTCAATCTTGCAATAGCCTCCTTTGTTCTACCAATGAATAAATCAAGATTAGACAAAATAAATCACATATGAAACAGAATATACCGTATATATTAGAAATACATTCTTTTTTGCAAGTTCATGGATAGAATTTAAATTTATATACCTTCATCCTTCTTAGTTGCAGAGGCTAAGGTTTTCAGTCTGAAAGGAGTGTGAATGGCTTGAATGCAGGGGTCGAGTAAAACAAGGAAGAAAGACTAGAGAATGGTTAGTGGGTGAGGCAGAAGCAGAGGTAGAGAGGGAAGCAGAGCCCAGCTATGAATTATGCAGACACGTGTGATGCATATTGACAAGTGAAGAGTGACCCACAAAGGGAACACAGTCAAGAGAAATGACACGCACTAAAGCATCAGCAAAGAAAACCCGAGACAGAGTGCCACAAAGGGAACATACGTTTCTAGCATAACAAAGACACTGGATACACACGTTTCCAACATAACAAAGACACTGGATACCCCAATGTGGCCTGTAAGCTCCACTAACCCTAAAGAAGTGAAACAACCTTTCAACTTCCAGTAAAGAGAACTTCAACTAGTAGAGCAAAGGACTTAAGATAACCTCTATCGAAAATTCCATTAATTTTCATCTAACCTATCACAAAGAATAAAAATTCATGGAGAATCAAATAGCCATGATGACTGTTCTTTTTTTATCATCTAAATATGAGGATAAGGTTTAACAAAGAAAAACCATAAATCCCCTTCCTAAGTCATAGGATACTCATCAAAATAGTGAAATTCTTTCAATCATACTCCCATCCTAACTCCATTCTCTCATTCTTGATCCTTAAACTGGTTAGACCTAACAAGCATCAACACTAAATTGGCAATAAAAGAGTACAACCATCAACACTAAATTGGCAATAGAAGAGTACTCTTCTATTGCCAAGTCCTCACCACCACAAAACAACCATTCATTTCTTCACTATGGCCGGATGTAATTGTGTATAACACATGTTGCAATTGCAATATCCCTCTGAACATGAAATGCATACTGAGGTGCAAGTTTAAGAATAAGAAATCAAGCTTTCAATACCACAAAGGATCTTTGGATGACATTTCTTAGGGATGAATGTCCAGTGAGTAAACAACTCCTTTACATTTCGAGGTAACTGATTAACACTTTTGTACTCATGGAGGTAATATTGAGATCTGGATATGGAACAATAAATTTTTTCATGTTTGTGTATCCTCTGTCGACTAGATGATATTTACCTGTAACATTGATAGATCAATTTAATTATCAAGCATAAATTCATTTGTTAAAATAACAAAGTATGAGAAACATTAATAGATAAAAATGAACAACTTGCACCTCGGACCTTCGAGTAAGTGAGGAAAATTCTAATCTAGATCATCAAGGATTACTTGCAAGACATGTGAATCTGCAACTAAACCTTCCCAGTCAAGGTATATGAATATGAACTATAGGTCAAATGTTCAAGCAGCCATAAATTCTGTGTCAAAAGATCTTTCTTGTTCCAAAATCGAGACTGTAAAATGACCATAACCCAGATGATAATATTTCTGGAGATAAAAGTGTTGATGGTGGTAATAGCCATATTGCTGCTCGAAATTTTGTTGAGTCCAAATGGATACATGGTCAGGTGAATTGGGAGCTCCCCACTCGGAGGCTTCTTTTATAGATTCTCTGATTCTACTTAGTGGATTTATTTGTTGAGAAAAGCCTTATGTGTAGCATATGACATAGCATGTGCCACGAAAAATAGCATATGCTCTAAACTTGAACTTCACTTTTTAGGAAAAATATGTGTCATCATGCTTTCAAGAGGAAACCTCTCTGTCGCAAACCTGGTGAAGTATTTGACTCAGATTGAACTTAGGGCATGTTGATCTCGGCTCCTCTTCGTCACTACAATAACAACTGTCTTAGGAAACCCTCATTATACGATGAAGGGAATCATGGAACCTTTGGAAGCTAGTCTTCCCTTGCATAACCAATGCATGTGTTTAATGCAAAGCCAAGGCTAAGGTTAGAGACTATAAACCTGACTAAGAAATGAGTTCATATTTCTAGAAAATCAAGTTGATTATTTCTATTGCTTTTATCTTAGTAACCCACTACAAGCTTTTACAATGATATTTCATTTCATTAAACAACTTTTTAATTAGATCATATTGAGTGACTATAATTTTGTTAGTCAAGTGAATTTGATTGTTTAGTTTTAATGATTGCAATCAAAGGACCCATATTGCTTAATTTTCATCGATGCAACATTTGTCATTAAAGGTAAGAGAAAATTCTGTAGCCATCATCCTTCAAAATAATTTTTATTTAATAATTTTTTTTCAAAGAGTTATCTAACATGAGGTGATTTTGAAATAATGTTTTCATTCCTAATTGTCCATAGTTTATTTGGACAATTCATGAGTAAGATAAATGTTCTTTAGAATTTAGGTGAGAAACTATATAAGACCTTCAAGGGCATTGCCTTGATGCTTCTTATCTTCATCAGCGTAGTTTTTCTAATTTTAATAATATGGCAATGACGAACTGTTTTTCCACGGTGTGAACTATGTGCTTAGAAGCATGCATCATAATGAACAGGGTCAAATTTTTTGTGTACAAATCAAAATCTTGTTAATGAAAGAAAATCACCTTGATTTTTAAATGAAAGAGGAAAATTTTTTCTAGAAATTATTTTTTTATTATTACTTTTAGAAATAGAAGGTTTTTAATAACTGTTTTTTTTTTTAGACTTTAAGAAAAAAATTTCCTCTTTCTTTTAAAAACCTTAAAACCATGAAATATTTAGTTTCCAATTTTTTATTTTTTTTTGAATTCTTTAAAAATAGGTTCAAAAAATGAAGGCTGTTTTTGGGCATAACCAAAAGAAAATTCAGTTTTCATCCTTAAAACTGTTAAAAAACAAAAATCACTTTTTTCCACTTCTTTTTTTTTTCATTGAATCTTTATGAAGGAATTGTAATTTAGATCGGTGCCGAGGTTTAAGGCAAAAAGGGAAAGGGATCTTTATTTAAATATCATCAATTAACCAATTTTTTGAAAATTCTATTTATCATAATTGAACATCATTATAGGTGCATTTAATATGCATTTCTTGAGTCCAATTCTTTAAATCCTTAGACCACTCGGGAAGTTAAAATAATAGCATACGAAGGATATTTTTAACTATTATCAATGAAGGTAATGTGATATATTTTCTCAGACTCAATTGGTTTACTAAGAGGAAACCTTGTATAACTTGAGCAAATAAAAGGCTATCCCAGGTTTCAAAAATTCCTATATGTGTTTTTTCTCTTTTTTGTATTTTTCTCCTTTGTGTTTCTCTTTTTTTTTTTCAATTTTTTTGTCTTCTCTTCTGTATAGTTAAAAAAAAATAATCTTTGTTTTTTTACATCTAATTTTTGAAAATAAGTTTCATCAGTCTGGAGATATCAAATGAAAAATAAGGCGGGTTGTCTATTCTATCCAAAAAAAGTGGGAAATGTACATTTGCTTGAAACAGTTTCAAAGTAATTGTTTTACATCTTTGGGCATGCATAGAGCCTTTGGTTATGTCTCGATGAAAATCCCATTGTTGCAAATAACGTATCAAAGCCACTTCGTTTTTTTTGATCAAAATTATTAATATCTTTGGTATTAGTATAAATATCCTTATTCATCTGGTTATCAGTAAAAATCACTACACGTTTGGATTTTTTTGAACAAATTTGATGATTCACTAGCACATTTTCTTCATTTTCCCCCTCTATTGTTCTAAATCATCGATTAATTTGTATAAGCAATGGGAAACTTTTATACTGATTTCTTCTATTCCAATAGAACTTTTTTTAATTATTTGACCGTTAAGATCAATTGTAACCGCATTGAATAAAAATTTGAAAAATTTTGTTAGATTTTTTGAATCAATTTTTCTTGTTGATGTTTTGTAAATAAAGAAAATCTTTTTTCTATGGAAAATGATTTTCTATGAAGTGTATCTATTGTCTATTCTAATTCGTCACAATCAGTATTAAGAAGTATACTATGAATCTTATTTATCGAAACCCTTCCTATGTTATTTTTTATATAAGTTTAAGTTATGGTTAGTAGTGAAAGAAATTTTTTTATTTTTCCATGATGGGGTCCGTGCAAGAACGGATCATAAATATTAGAAAAATATTCTTTTTTACGTTATTACAAAATTGAGTCCTTTTTTGGAGTATATTAAGAGCAAGAGATCCTTTATCTAAAGCTTGAATTCTATTTAAAAATTCATTCTTTAAATTGCTCTGTTTTTGTTCATTAGTAAAAATCTAATGATTATAGAATGGTAGTTTTTCTTTTGTCAGCAAAGGCATCTTTTTTTGTATCATTTTTCAAAAAGTTGACAAACTAGCTGGATATGTAAAAGATATTCTTTCTTTTCTATCATTTTGACATGTGTAAAAGAAATGTTGTGACATTTCATTTCTTATAGCATTTTCAAATCGATCATTTTTTATATATTAAAATGGCTGATTCCATTGTTTGGAATTGAAAAAGAGATTCCCAAAAGATTTTTCATATAAATATTTATCTATTTTTTTAAATATTTCTAAATTTGAATTTTCTTGATTTCCATCTAGATTTTCATAAACTAGGCGTTTTTTATATTCATAGAATGCCCCTTATATGTTTATTTATTCAAATTCATCATCCTTATATATATATTTCCTTCCATTCACTCAAATCTTTTCCGTTTCATCGTTTTTGTCCTGATCCTCCCTTTCTTCCAAAAAAAGACAAGAAAAAGGATTTTTTTCGATGGATACCTCTTGGTCCTATTTAGTCCTCCACCTTTATTTCGTTTATGAGGTTCTTTTTAGTTTCTTAGAAAAAATGGGTGACGTTGTTCTGCCTAAATAGTAGACATAGGTAATAAATATGAGAATACTAGATATTCGAGCCATAAATTTCTCAATTCTCACATAAAGTACTTATATTTATTAGATCGAATAAAGACCTAATAGAATTATTTTTTTTGTATCCAAACCAATAACAATCCAACATTTCATGAATAAAATGTGATTAATTAACCAACCAACAAAACTACTAGTTACGAATAATATCTTGTTGTTGCATCAAAATATATAAATGTTGACTAATCTTGCTAACATTGAACTTGGTAAAATGAAATGATTGAATAATTGAAAAATGAGATTATTCAAGAATAGACATTAAATGTGAAGATTACGCATTGAATTTTTGGTAGTAGATCCATAATCAAAAAAGTGTTTGTGATTGTTTCAGAAGAAATGGAACAAAAGATATGGTAGAGCTAAGACAGTTATTGTATGAGTTTTACCCAATGCTAAATGCAAAGGCGCATAATAGATCGAAATGAACATCATGAGTTACCCCGCAATAAAACCAGTTGTTGCTAATACCTTTTTCTCAGTTCCTTCTTCTCCTTCTTCCATAACCCCAGTTGACAAAAGGAAGAGAAAAGAGGGCCCTATGGAGAATATGGTCAAAAATCTATAATAGAGCCCGACTAGAACAACCAAATTGATTACCTTCATGCATAAGGATACCAGATTAACTACTATAAAAGATTTAAAAATTATCACAAACCTCCTTTTTTTACTTTTCTATTTCAATTTTTGGATTATTTTATGATGATTTTTAAACTTTTCATTCATAGAAATAGAAAGAGATAAAGTGGAAATGACATCTATTATGTCAATGACACCAAAGGGATATTAAATGAATGGAATTGGGATATGGATGGAATATAATGAAATAAAGCCACTTTGAAGTTTCCTATGAAATAAGGATAGAACGGAGCCACTATGAAGAAGTTTCGGGGTTTACGAAGGAAACTTTGAGTTCATATTGGTCATGGTTAAGAACAAGAATTGAACTCTATGAGATCTAATCTCCTATTGTTCCTCAATAGCTCAATGGTAAAGTGGTCAGTTGTTAACTAACTAGTCATAGGTTCGAATCCTACTCGAGGAGATTTGATTCATTCCCAATTAAAGAATCAGAATGTCAGAATGAAAGGGTTCTCTTTGACTGTTAAGAGTGGGTAACCTGTTCCTTGTTTCTATTGCATTCTATCTCATCATATCACATTCTGTTTTGAGATATTTGAGAATCACCATCAATTCCTTAGTGTAGGTCAGAGATAATCCTTTGTTCCATAGTTCTAAAGCTATTTCTAACTAGCTAATTAAGAATTATCAGATGTACTTATACTAACAATTGCATCAAAGATGTAGCCATCGATTCTCTTGAGAGGTCACAATTATCGCGAGTAAACATATTAATTTAATGACGAGGAATGTATTTTTGCTATGTTACTAATACTTGTGCTTGCTCTGTTATTCTTTGCCTGAGGAAGAGTTATAAGGTGTAAAAAAAAAAATGTTGATTCGGGCCAGGAATGTCAATATTATATGGTAAAAAAACAATTTTCAGTCAATTTTAAATCTAAATAAAAAGTAAGGTGACTTCATTTCGACAAAAAACCCACCCTGAAGTTCCATGGCTTTGAACCTACTATCCTGATCATGATTTTCCTATCCTCATGGGGGAAGAGCCTTCCTTTTTAGGCTGGTTGTGGGTAAAGACAGATTCAAACCTTAACACCATGGTTCATAGCCACATGCTCTAATCCTCTGAGTTATAGGCACCACCCCATCTCCACTAGATTTGTTCCTAAGAGTGCCCTAAAAAAAAAAAAAGAACCTTTTCTCTCTCCAGCCATTTCATTTTGGGTTAACAAGATATGAATGCACCTTTCCTTATATAAGAATGGTACATTCTGAGGTGCGAAGTAGGAGAGAAGGGACTTCATAATTGGGGTTTTGAATAAGATGACCTTTCCATTTTTCATTTTTTCTTTTTTCATATTGAAAAAGTAATAAGAATGAGAGGTGTTAAGCTTTTTATCATCTTGATGTCGAGCTATTTTTTTACAGGACCTCTCTTACAGTATCGTCACCGCATTAGAGTTTAACCACCAAGTTAGCAATGGATTTGTGTTGTTCCTTTATGCTTAGGACACCAAAATATCGAACCATGAACGAAAAAAGGCATGCGAAAAAAGCATATTGGCTAGTCATTGTGAGGCTCTAATTCTTGGTTGGAGGGAACACCAAAGGCCTCTGCCTTTGCATCCCTTAGATAGATAGATAGGGAGGGCAGAGCTTTTGGTTTTTTCATGTTGTCAAAGAATTAAACAATGGTTTTTTCGTGTTGTCAAAGAGTTGAAGAATGAAAATATATGGCAAGTGCCTAATCGAATTGATCAGGTCATGTAGGAACAAGGTTCAAATCGACCGGTCTATTAGGATGCCTCAGCTACATACATCAATGCACTTCCACTTGACACCTATCATAATGATAAATGGCTTATTTTATCGCGATTTTTTCTTGAATTCTTAAAACTTCTATCATTCTATCCCTGTAGGGGTAGAGAACCTGTTGCTATCTCGACTGTGCTATCGAAGGCTATAAGGAAGTTGGAATAAAAGAGCACTCATCTTGGGGTGGACTTACTACTTAAATGCTTTCAGCAGTTATCCATTTCGCACATGGCTACTCAGCATTTCTTGTAGGCAGATAACTAGTACACCAAAGGTGTGTCCTTCCCAGTCCTCTCGTACTAAGGAAAGGTCCTTTCAATGCTTTAACACCTACATCGGATATGGGCTGAACTGTCTCATGACGTTTTGAACCAAGCTCACATATTGCTTTAATGGGAAAACAACCCAATCCTTGGAACATATTATAGCTCTAAGTGACGAAGAGCTAACATCAAGGTGCCAAACTTTCAATCAATGTGGGCTCTTGGGGAAGATCAGCCTATTATCCAAAAAGTAACTTTTATCCGTCGAGCGATGGCCTTTCCATTCGGCATCATTGGATCACTAAGGCCGACTTTCGTCCCTGCTCAACGGGTAGGTCTCGTAGTCAAGCTCCCTTCTGCCTTTGCACTGGAAGGCCAATCTCCGTCCGGTCTGAGAAAACCTTTGCACGACTCTATTACCTGTTAGGAGGCCTATGCTCCATAGAAACTGTACCTAAGATTGTCTATTGGCCTATAGGTCCTAACATAAGGTTAGAATTCTAGCTCTTCTAGAGTGGTATCTCATTGATGGCTCGGGCCCCCCCTAAAAGGAGGCTTTCTTCGCCTTCCACTTAAGCTATGTAGGAAAAGCTCGAAGCTTCATAGGGTCTTTCCTTCCAGTGCGGGTAGTTCGCATCTTCAGAGACATGTCTATTTCACAGAGCCTCTCTCTGAGATAGTGTCCAGATCGTTATGCCTTTCGTGTGGGTTGAAACTTACCTAACAAGAAATTTTACTATCTTAGAACCGTTATAGTTATGGCTACCATTCATTGGGGCTTTGGTCATTAGCTTCCTTATCATCAAGTCACTAACTTCCTTGACCTTCTAGCACTGGGCAGGCATCGGTCACTGTACATGGTCTTACAACTTTGTGAAACCTTTGTTTTTAGTAAACAGTCGCACGAGCCTAATCATTACGACCCCCTTTGTGAGGAGGCACCCCTTCTCGTAAAGTCACGGGGCTATTTTGCCAAGTTACTTAGAGAGAGTTATCTAATGCCCTTAAGTATTCTCTACCTACCCACCTCTGTTAGTTTCAGGTAAAGGTACCTTTTTGTTGAAGGTTGTTCGAGCTTTTCCTAAGAGTATAGCATAGGTTACTTCAGCATCGTAACACCTAGTACTCGAACATTGGCTCGGGGCATTTTCTCTACCCCTTCTTACGTTGAAACAGCAAGGGCACCTTGTGTACTTGAATCGATAATGCCAAAGACTATTCACCTATTGTCCATCGATTACACCTTTCAACCTGATCTTACGTCCTGACTTACCATCCCTGGATGAACCTTGCGGAGGAACCCTTGGGTTTTCAAGGCATTGGATTCTCACAAATGTTTGCGTTACTTAAGACAATACTCTCACTTCTATTTCATCCATCCTTGCTCGCACGAATGCTTTCGTCTAAGGCAGAATGCATGTTTACATCCCACAACTTTGACAGATTGATTAGCTGCGTTCATCTTTGGCATAAGATTGCTCGATTAGTGAGTTATTATGCACTCTTTCAAGGGTGGCTACTTCTAGGGAAATCTTGTGGCTCTCTATGCACCCGTACCTCCTTTATCATTGAGCAGTCATTTAGGGGCCTTAGTTGGTAATCCAGGTTGTTTCCCTCTCGATGAAGAAGATTATCCTCCATAGTCTCACTGGCCAACCTGGACCCCTGTTATTTTGAGTTCATATCTAGTATTTAAAGTTTACCTCGATTTAGTACTACTCTCATGGCCCTTACCAAAACAGTGCTTTATCCCTAGATGTCCAGTCAACTGCTGCGCCTCAAGCATTTCAGGGAGAATTGGCTAACTTTGGCTTCGAGTGGCATTTCACCCCTAGCCACAACTCATTCGTTAAGCTTGGCTGGAGAACATCTAAAAGATAATCGCTTTGCTCACTGTGTTCTTTGAGTACATAAATGACATGCCAATGGAAGAAGATCTAGAGGATCAGACATTCAGGACTGTTTGACCCTCCAGGCTGCTGAAAAATCCTTTCTATGAAATCCTTCACTCAACTGTTGCCATCATGTTGTTGATCAAAATGACCATAACCCAGATGATAATATCCCTGGAAATATAAGTATTGATGGTGGTGATAGCTATGCTGCCGCTAGCAACTTTGTTGAATCCAAATGGATACATGATCAGGGTGAATTAGGAGCTTTCCACTTAAAGGCTTCTCCTATAGATTCTCCTGGTTCTACTTTCTTAGTGGATTTATTTGCTGAGAAAAGCCTTATAAACAGTTCATAAGAGGAATAGAAGAAGCTAATGAGTCTCTTGATTCTACTTTTTTAGCAGATTTATTTGATTAGACATAAGTCTTTTGGACAGTTCATAGAGGAAAAGAGGAAGCTAGTAAGTCTCTTGGCAATGGTTACAGTATGACGTATTGTTCAAAATAGAAATCTGTTGTGTTCATACTATACATGTACATATATCACATAAAGCTAGTAAGTCTCAGTCCATCCTTTATTCTACCTTCTTGCTTTATTTTCTTACTTCTAGTGGAGTTCTGAATAGATGCCATGTATCTTTTTGCAGTTGATGTCTTACTTATACTTCTTTTTGGGATATTCTGATCTACGGCTCAACTGCAAGCACTTGTTAAACTAGACTTCTTTTGCTGCAAAGCACACCAGATATTGCTTGTTTTCACTTAATATTATATCAATGGAGGAGCTTATGCATATTCGATCAATGTATACTATTCTTCTGTGATGTTGCAATTGAACAAGCTTTACTGTGCAATATGGTTTTCTTCTTTAGTTATCTGAATGATCTCAGCTTTGTACAAGTCTATAATTTCCTTAAGTAGATTTCTCCTTGTGCTGAAGTTATGGACATGTCTTAATGGAAAATCTGATGCTTGTTGCATTCTGATACAGAATTCCTCTATATATGGATTTAGTTAGAAGTGCAATCAGAAGAAAACTACAAATCTTTGTTAATACTAAGTAACCTCTGACTCAAAATAAAAACAGGGACACTTTCGTCTATCTTACAAGTATGATTTCCTCTATCATAATACAAACTAGGATGCACAGCTTAAGCCAGTTAATCTGGTAAGCTGCTCCCTAAATGCTGATTTCTCTTTATTTTTAATGTCAAAGAGAATTAAGAAAAAAATATTGGATTATCAAATGAGAAGTTCGGATCAATTTTCTCTAGATTAGGTGAGAAGTCCATTGTCTAAAGTTGGATTCATAACCTTGCATGTTATAAAATTTCCTAAAATTATTCATTTTGATTAGCAAAACTAAATAGTAGTTTGATTATGGTGTCACTGGAGATAAAAATGATAACAGAAGCTACCCACCAAGATGTTATAAATTGCAGAAGAGGAAGAACTATGGTTTTCTTTGTTTCTACACCCTAATGATGTTGAAGGAAAAGTAAAGGGAGGTTCAATTTTTTTATTGTCCAAGCTCTCAATATTGACCCTTAGGCTTGTTAGAGTATTTAAGAGGATTTATTGTGTCTGTTGATGATTATTATTATGATTGTCCATTTTCTCTTCTAGTTTTTCTAGTGATGTTGGTGGCTGAACGCCTTGGTTGCTATATGAACAGGTGTGTGTTCCCTTGTAAGTGTTGTGCTCTTTAATCAATTTGTGTTCATCTCAGTTCTAGTAAGCTTGCTACAAGACACTTAATTAAACTACATATACTTATTGCAAAAGAATACTTAATTAAGGTCTCTAGTTTAATGTCTAATGGCCCATTAGTGCGGCTGCCTGTACTTTCTTTTACTTAGACATCTCTTCTTCCATTCCATTCTATTGTAACCCTTTCAGAAGTAGACCAAAAACAAAAAAAAAACAAAAAAAAAATCTATTCCTCCCTACCCCCTTCTTAACATCCAAGCGATACATCCAAGTTGTGAGCCTTGTTCACCTGTCCAGCCACATCATAGAAATACAGATATATCATATTAGTGAAAATAGAAAACAAAGTAAATTATATTCTTTTACTTGATGAAAGTGATACCCTGCATAATTGGATTAGATTTTCCTCTTCAAATGATTACTTAGGTTCAGAAAACTAAAATTTAAAAAAAAATTAAAAAAATAATCGAATTGTTAACAATGACAAGACCTATTCACATGTCAAATGGCTAGCATCCTAGCAGTTTACGACTACTAAATTGTTGAACAGTGGAACGATATCTAAAGTCTTATAATCTTTCTTAACTTCATCCCTACATGTTAAGCAATGCAACTGAATAGAGGGAAAAGATTAAAAAAAAAAATTTAGCATAGACAAACAACATAATACTACCAGAGTATCATATCAAGAGACCAATATAAATAGCAAAACCAACTTTCTTTCTGCCCTTCATTTCCTTCAAGCTGCATGCTCCTACCTATGGCCTACTAGGAGCTCTGCCAAAACTGAAAGCCTCTCCATTTTATCAAGGTAAGTCCATTATGGACATGAACACATGATACTAAATTCTTTTTTTTTTCTTTATTCTTATTCTAATTTGATTGCGTTATGATATTACAATAACGTCAGGATAAACATGCCAACAAGTAAGTAAAATATATCCTCCATGCAAAGCCAATCATGCTATGTAACAATAAAAGGAGGGAGCTAGGTAAGGGAGTGACTTACCCATCACAAGGTCCAGAAAAAATCCATAGATCAGAAATCACCGCCAACACTTAAATAGTATTAATATAGACAGCAAAGTACATAAGAACATACAAGAGATGGTAATTGTTGTTTTACAAGAAATATTTTCTATTGGATCTTGAATCTTAAGTAGTCTTATTGATTACCACTTAAAATGAAGAATATTTTCAGTCCATGGTACCACTCCTGGGTGCTTGTATCTTCTACCAACAAGGTGGCAATTTCTTGTAACTGCTAAAACTGCTGGGTTAAATAAAAGACAAAAAGATGAAGAGAGAAATGAACCGCAAACCAATCAAATCCTTGACACAAGTCAAGACCTTTGAATTAATGGATCTTTAACATGAGATTCAGAGTGACAAAATCATCAATAACATAAGAGAGATTGGAAAAAATCCATTATATCTTATGGTTGTGTGGATATGCCTAAAGTGTTGCACTTATTACCAAATGAATCATAAAAGAAATTTTGCACATGTTTAAATGTTTTCAATAAATGCAAAGCCAACAAACCTTTATGCCCTAAAAAAAGTGTGTCAACATGTCTTCCCTTTCCAGAGTTACATGGTTGTGTCGCTTGAACCTAGACATAGTAGAAAACATAGTCACTTCTATATGCTCATACACTTTATCCAGTAAAGTATGTCCACAAATTGTGCAAAAAATAAAGGGTACAAACTTGAGTATGATATACAAATAATCAAAGCTAGCTGCTAAATGAATGAAAATAACCCAGAATTTAAAACTTATTAAATTTTGAGGAAGGTTATTGTTAATTCTTAGTAAATTTGTGAAAAGCTTTGGCAAATGTGACTCATACAATATAGCTTCACTGCAATGCTAAGAGATTAGCCATAGCCATGGCGAATAGTATGTAATTATTCCATTTATAAGAGGAATCGGTATTCCTTTTCATCCATACCCAACAATCCTATATAAAGTCCTTGTAGAGTGAGGGGGTGGAGCTTACAAATTCTATAATGTACATACATGAGAAGAAGATGTAACAAAAATCTCAGTAGTTATAATTCAACTTCCTTTTAAAAACTAGAGTATCACAAACTAAAAAATTTGAAAAAAAATTAAGGATTTGTGGTTAGAAGAATTACCAAATGCTCATTCTTCTCAAACTCTATGCACTCGAACCAAAGATAATCCAACACATTGTTATATCAAAGGCAAAAGTAAACCACATACAAATCATATAAAAAAGGTAAACATTGGTCTTCACTGTTGCATACTTAATTCTTCTGTAGCATGAGCAGTGCAGCACTGTACAAATAAGATATATCAATCAATATCAATAGTTATACTTCAATAGACAAGCATCAAGCCATGTATTATAACATTGAATATACAATTGCAACAACAGCAACAGTGGACAGAGGGTGACCTAACACCCTCTTACTTAACGTAGACCTGTTTTGCGCATGTTTATCAAAAATTTAGTTTCTTAATTTTAGTAATAAAAGTTATGATTTCTATTCATATTTTTATATTTGAAGAGATTGATGAATTTAAGAGATAAGAAGGCAGTAAATCCTAACCAATATCATATTTTAGATGTATGACACAAATGAGAATGGGCAGAATACTAAGTGAGGAAGGTAGGAAAGAAAGATACAGCACAGTAAGAAAATTTTTTTTTTACATCCAACACCTGCTCATTTCAGTCTTAAATAATTTGAAATGATGCATGACGTGATCAAGAATGCAGTGCACAAATATGTTTTAGATACTAACTCCATAAATATAAATAGGTATGCTCAACCCTCATCAATTTAGATCCTAATCCAACATAGAAATAGAAACAGTTTCAGAAAAGTGAGCACCTCTTCAGTTTCTTTGAGTATCACAAAAAACTAACCTCAAAACCTGAAGTTTAAAACCAACTATAACCTTAATTCTTGATCCCATAACAACTTAATCATAAACTTAGGTTAGCTCCTACGAAAACCACCATTTAAACTTCAGCATGATAAATTTTCATTAACAGAAACTAAACTCTTTGATAAAGCAACAAAAGAAAAGCACATGACCAACAAAGACACCATTTGAACTTCGCACTAAACCATTATGGTCAACACGGTTGACTAGTTGTAACTAGTCATATCAGCAAGCGAATTAACAGTCCAATAATATTTGAGCTAGTCCCATCTCCTGAAGCTTGTAGAAAGTCTGAGACATATTGAACTTTCACCATGATACTTCTAGCTTTTTTTGCTTTTCATGAAATTTTTTTTCTACAGTGTATTGCCCAATTACAATTACCAAAATCTACAAATTTTTTTAAATGAGTGATCCATCCCTTCCTTAAAACTCCCGCAGCCAGAGAATAGGACGTTTTTTCTTTCTTCAGGCATTTTATTCTATTCATCAAATCAACAATTTCAGCTTTTATCATCAGATTTTGCAGTCCACTTTGAATATCATTATCACACAGTGCAAACTCTTGGTAGAACAAAAGTAAGTACTTAGTTCTCCATATTTTAAAAGCAAGGATCTTATAATAAAATACTCGAAGAAGATAAATATTATTCTTCTTTTCTTATGGTTGGAAAGGTGGGGTGTAACTTGAATTTCGTAGAAAGGAATATTAAAATAAGAAAAACATTATATGAAATTACTAAATCTAAATTTAGTATCAAGTAAAAGAATCAAGCTTCTAGTGCCCTAGTTATGAAAAGTTGTAAAACTTTCATAATGATCATAGAGTAGTTGAACCTCTAGGTGCCGACTCTAATTAGAAAATACTACAAAGTTCTAAACTACTACTCCATAAAAAAAAAAAAGGTTATGTTTCTTTATTTAGTTTTATTTTCTATAAAAAAAAAATAAGTGTTAAAAGAATGCTTCCCAAAAAAACCTGCATCTATGAATCTTTTTTTTTTAAATGTTTTCAACTTCAGTTTTTGGTTTTCTTTAAGATGATCTGGAAAGGCTAATGTGCCTGTATTAAGACACATATGAAGCTTATTTAGTTAAAAACACTTTATGAGGGTGTCTTGTATTAGAAAGAGGGTAAAAACAATATATCAATGGGGGGATTAAATATTGGGTTAGAGAGAGGGATGAGAGAGCTGCTCTGGTTTTTCCCTGTAACCTAGAAAAACTTTGTCTTTCTTTTCTTAAAGAATTAGTGAAAGCTCTTGGTCTCTTTGCTTACTGGAGACCAGTTGTGGATGTAAGCTTATGTTGAACCATGTAAATTCCTCTTTGCTTATTCTTTACATTTATTCATAATGCTTTCTTTTGTGTTTTTGCTTGATGGATGTGTTTTGTTATGAAGAACAAAGTTATAGAGCCATTTTTTGTTATTTAATCTAGCTGCTGTGCCATTCTTCCTTGCTTTATTGATTGGTTGGTTAAGATATATTTATCTTATAACATTTAATTGCTGAGTCTTATTAATATATAAGATATTTGGGTATTCCAATAGTGGTATTAAAGCTGCATTGGTGATAGCTTAATAGGTTTCCTAATTTACACAAAAAGACATCATCGACAGTAAAATAAGATGTTGAGAAGTTTGATGGCACAAATGATTTTGGCCTTTGGAAGATCAAGATGTTGGCATAGCTTGGGAGCCTTAGTCTCGATGCTACATTAAGAGGAGAACATAGACTGCCCAACCTTTACACAAAAGGAGAAAGTAGATGTTATTGAAAGGGAATATAACACCTTGATACTCAACTTGAGTCATAAGGTTCTATGTGAGGTGTAAAGCAAAAAAAACAATAGCTGGGGTGTGTTTGAAGTTAGAGAATTTATATTTGACAAAGACCTTGTCTAGTGGACTTTATTTGAAGGAGAAGGTTTTCACATTTAAAATACAAGAAGGAAAACTACTAGAAGATCATCGTGATGAGTTTACAAAACCTTGTTGAGACCTAGAAAACATCAAAGTTGAGTAGGAGGACGAGGACAAGACACTACAATAGAAAAGTTATAGGTCAAAGGCAGATCAGAGAAGATGGGTCAATCCTGGACTCCCAAAGACGGTAGCAAAGCAAAACAAAGAAATGTGAAGAGATTAAAATCCAAAAACTCATCACGTAATTGCTATCATTGTGGTAAAATAGGCCACATTACAAGATTCGATAAGGAACTAAAAAAGAAGAGAAATGATTAGCAGCAAAACAAAGAAGCTAATGCAATTGTGGTATCAAATTCACTTGACAAAGGAGAAGCGTTAAATGTTTTGGAAATCAAAGTTCAAGAAGAATGGATTTAGATTCTGGATGCACATATCATATGTCCTAATAGTTATATATTTCTCAAATACCAACCTGTTGTTAGAAGTAAAGCAATATGGGAAATAACTATGCATGCTCAGTTATGGGGATTGGTTCAGTGGCATTCAAGCTTTAATGATGGAACCATTAAGGTTCTAAAGGAAATGAGACATGTACTAGACTTAAGGAGGAATTTAATTTCTCTTGGATCTCTAGACAGTAAAGGCTATATGTTCAAGGTTGAGAAGGGACAACTGAAGATATTTAAAGGAGTTCAGGTTGTTCTGAAAGGCATTAAGCAAAATAGCTTTTATGTATTGATGGGTTCTGCAATCATACATGTTATAGCAATAGCTGTAAAAATAAAACAAACTACTGCTCAACTATGGCATAGGTGTTTGGAACATGTGAGTGAAGCTGGTCTGTAGAAACTTCACAAATAAGGGCTTCTAATACTATATAATAAGAAAGGAACATCGAATCAAGTTCTCAAACAAAGCATTGCATAAATCTAAAGAAGTGTTAGACTATGTGCATGCTGATCTATGAGGGCCTTAGAAAGTTCTCACATATGGAGGCTACCATTATTTTTTATCCATTATAGATGATTTCAGCAGGAAACTGTGGATAGTCAAGAATAAAGATGACTGCTACCAGAGATTTAAGGAATGGAAGGCTTTGGTTAAAATTGTCACATCAATCCTATTTATGGTACTTTCAAAATTTTTTGTGGATGACGCAAAGGGAGTGAATCTTCCTTTAAGTAGTCATTTTAGATTATCTGCAACGTGCTCTCCAAAAACTGATGATGAAAAACAAGAAATGGATAGTAAACCATATTCATGTACAGTTGGATCACTTAAGGTTGCTATGGTATGTTGTAGGGTAGGCCTTATTTGACCTATTCTATTAGTCTACTAAGCTATTATATGTCTAATCTGTGAAAAAAACATTTGACGGCAGCAAAGTGGCTTCTCAGATATATTAAGCAAACATTAAACTATGGTCTGATATACTAGAAGAAGGAGCAAAGGCACGAAGGATTGGAAGGTTTTGTTGGTTTAGATTATGCAGGAGATAGAAACAAAAGAAAGCCATTGTCCACTCATGTTTTCATGTATAATAATTGTTGCATAAGTTAGAAAGCTCAATTACAGCCTGCGTAGCATTGTCAACCACTGAAGCTGACTATATGGCCTTAATAGAAGGTTTCAGAAAAGGTATATGGTTGTTTGGGTTGGCCACTGAATTGATACTTTCATTTTTAAAAGTTAAGGTGTTTAGTGATAAACAATTAGCTATACACCTGTGTAAAAATCCAGTACATATCATAAAAGGTCAAAAAAACATTTTGATGTTAATTTCCATTTTATAAGAGAAATGCTGGAGGATGGCAGCATAAAGTAAAGTCAAAAGATAATCCTGCTGATATGGCTACTAAGGTTGTGTCTCTCACCATGTTTGCAATGTGCCTAGTGCTCTTGAGCATCAAGACTGAATGAAAAATTAAGGAATCAAGAAATGAAGGCTTCAGTGACCAAGAAGACAAGAAAGGCATGATTGTTATGGAAAAATAAAGGTGGAGATTATTAAGGGTCTGTTTTCCAAATCTGTAATGACTATGCTTAGGTGTCTAAGTGACCTATCAAAGTATATGCTTATTCAAAAAATTAGCCATCCTGGCTGATGAATCTAAAAGAATAAGGGGGATAGAGACAGAAGATCCATGACCATCAACTATATCAGAATGAAGATACTAGACCAGATCTACACCCTTGGCTAGGCCTATATTGTGCTGCATGTTGGCGGCAGATATTGAGGAAGCGGAATGCATCCTCTATAGTGGAGGTAATTCCATCCATCTTTACCTATTTACTTTACATTTTGTATATGAGTACAGAGGAAATGGACTGGGGTGTGTGTGTTTTTGCTCCAAGAAGAAGATCTCTTGACTGTATTTCCTTTGTAATTCTCCAAATTAATCAAGTTCTCTCTTGCTCTCCTTGTTCGGTGAAGCTTTCCTGTGGATATAGGTACCTGCTGAACCATGTAATCTCTGTGTAATTTGTTTCTTTTTTTTTCTTGCTATTATATGGTTATTGATTGTTAGAAAAGTTACTGCTTTACTGGTTAGATACAGAGGCTAGAACATGTGAGTAAAGCTGATCTACATGAACTTCACAAACAAGCTCTGCTGGGAGAGGGTAAGTTAAGCACTTTTTGTTTTTGTGAACACTTTATAATGGGAAAGAAACATCGAATCAAGTTCTCAAACAAAGCATTGCATAAATTTAAAGAAGTATTATACTATGTGCATGCTGATCTATGGGGGGATAGTGATGACTACTACCAGAGATTTTGCTAAATGCTTAACAATAAGCAATGGTAATATGAACATAGTATGGTATTTTGCATTAAATTGTTTTAGGAAGGTTGAGCTAGAGGAAGATACTGAACTATTTCTTGGACCGTCACCACTTGTTATGGTTGCTAAGGCTAAATCAATAAATGAGGCAGTGTGTTTCGGAGAGGTACTTGTTTTATCCATTTCGCTTTTGATTCGACTTTAACTATTACTTTTTCTTATGATTTAAAGTAAAAGCATGCATTATTAAGTAATTATACCATTATTATGGCTAGTTAGAATTTTGGGCTATTGTAATCTGAAATTCTGTCACAAATCCTCATTGTTGCAAATTTGAACAATTTTTTTTAATGATGTTTGAAGTGTTGGGACATTGTCTCAATCCATCCTCTATTGCACCTTCTTACTTTATGTTCTCACTTTCAGTGGAGTTGTGAATAAATGCCTTGCATCTTTCTGCAGTTGGTGTCTTATACTCCTTTCAGGGATATTTTGATCTACAGCTAAACTGCAAGCATTTGTTGAACTAGACTTCCTTTGCTGAAAGCACACCAGCCTTATACTTCCTTTCTGGGATATTCTCATTTTCATTTAATATTATATCAATGGAAGAACTTATGCAAATTCGACCGGTGCATACAATTCTTCTGTGATGTGTAATTGAACAGTCTCTTCTGTGTAATATGGTTTTCTTCTTTGGCTATCTGAATGGTCTTCGCCTTGTAAAAGTCCATAATTACCTTAAAGAAGATTTCTTCTGGTGTTGAAGTTATGGACATGTCTTAATGGAAAATTTAACACTTGTTGCATTCCTATATAAAATTTCTCTGCATAGGGAATTAGTTAGAAGTGCAATCAGAAGAAAATTGCAAATCTTTGTTAACACTAAGTAACCTCTGACTCGAAGCAAAGATGGGGAGGATCTTACAAGCAAGATTTCTTCTATCGTGATACCAACTAGGATGAACAGCTTCACCTAGTTAATCTGGTAAGTTGGTCTCTAAATACTAATTCCTCTTTATTCTTATTTCTAAGGTCAAAAGAGAATCAAGAGGAAAAACTCGGATTGTCAAATGAGAAGTTCGGATCAATTTTCCCCTAGATCAAGTAAGAAGTCTATGTCTAATGTCAGAGAATTCTTAGCTACAGTATTGGCTGAAATTAGCTTTGCAAAATCAGATTTAGAACCGTACATGTTATGGAACCCTCTAAAATAGTTCTTTCTGTTAAATTTGTCACAGAAATCTAATGAACATCTGAATTATAGGCCTTCTATTCACCTTTATAATTCTTTTTGAAAAGAAAAGATAAGAAGGGTAGGTATAGAGTATTTGCATGAAAGCTTATGCTAAAAGGGCCAATTCCCTCCAACCTTTTAATGAAGGGCAAGCATATGCAAAGCTTGTTGCAGCCACTTGGAGTGGAATCCAAAATCTTAATTTAGCAATAGGAAACTTGGAAAGCCATATATTAGCAATAGCACCTAATAGTATTAACAGAACCAAGGTGTTCAATACTAAGTATTATGTCGGTCAATCTAACCAGAAAGGACAGAATAGAAGAATCATCAAGTACCTTTCATACTAAAATTTGGTTTGGGAAGAAATTAAATGGATTGAGGTGAGAAAAATTAAAATCCTAGACACCTAGTTTGTTGTTGCCAAAAAATCATTAGAAGCAAAAAATAGCAAACCATGTCTTCATTCAACTAGATCATCATAAACTATGAGAACCAGAAAGGGTATGTCACTCATGATGATATTATTACAATGTAGCCAAGCTGCAATGACTGCAAATGTAATCAACTTTCAGTGCCATTAAACATCATCCTGGAGTGCAAAACAATTATTTGCAAAATTTTGAATGCTGCAAAACATGGATGTTTTATCCATGTAAGAAAGTGAGGAAGAGACAGGGAAAGGCAAAACACTGATCTACCAAACAAATTTAAAAAGGGAATAAGTGATCAAAAATGTGCATCAACTAAGGCATGTTAAAGAGTATCAGAAAACAAATGCTAAGGAGATAAACTCCATGAAAGGAAAGCTGGCCATAGCTACCTGTAGTACTGCCAACTAATTTGTCATGGAATACACAATAATCAGGCTTCTGATTAGATTCTTTCCTGATGCACAAGGGTAAGTCATATTCCTTCTCTAGTAGATTCCCTCACTACCTACCTCACTTTCTTGAGGATCAAAATGTGTGGTAATGCGGTCTTGACTCACAGTTGCTAAATGATGGATCCATGAGCTTCCAAGAACAACATAAGAATTGACTCTTCTATCCAACAAAAGGTTTATCGTCCCAAAGTTAGCTTTTTACCAATAGCAATCTTGTAAATCAATGAACTGATAAAGAATAATAAAACATTTTATAGAAGCAACAAAGCATTTAAACAGTACTGCAAAGAATAAGGGATTGTGAGACACTGGACAGTAAGGGCTACTCCTTGATAGAAGGGAGTGGTTGAGAGGATGAGTGGAGCCTCAATTGAGAGGGTGAGGTGCATGCTTTTAACAGCTGGCCTAAATAAGGAATTTTAAGAGAAGCTCTTTTAGTAGCAGCCTAATTAGTAAACAGATGCCCTTCAAGGGTTATAGGCTCTAGGAAACTTAATGAAATCTGGAAAGGAAAGCCTCTAACCCTCAATCGTTGAGGGTCTTGGGTTATGCAGCCTATGCACATCAAAGAGTAGGTAAGCTTGATCAAAGAGCTATTAAGGGCTTTTTCTTGCTTACACAGAGGGTGTGAAACGACATAGAATCTGCATCAAGCATGGATCAAGCCATAAGACAATTATAAGCAGAAATATTACTTTTAATGAAGCATCTATGGCTTTTAGTCAACAAGGCAGAGCTCCTGGTGAAGCAAAAGCTACTGAAAATGTATCTAGTTTTTAGAGAGTATTTGAAGTAGATGTGGAGCTTATGATGACCAATAAAGTGACAAGACATCTTGCATGATCCCAAGATACAAAACAACCTCATTTTAGCAACCACACTAGTTCAAAATTGAAGCAGAAGAGGAAACCTTTGCAAACGACAATATGGAGATCAGACATTATCAGTTAGCTAAGGACAAGACAAGAAGGAGAATCGAACCTCTTAAGAGGTTCTAACAAGAAAAGTCCAGTTCCAGCTTAGTTGAAGGAGAACTGTTGGCTTATGCTTTGAACACTGTCGAGCATATGGAAGGCTTAGAACTAAGGAGCTTCAAAGAAGTTATGACAGGACAACAGGCAGAGTTATGGCATGAAACAATAATAGAAGAAATGGACTCTTTTCATACAAATCAACCCTGAAAATTAGTTTGAAGACCACCAAAAAAAAAAAATTGTGCATTACAAATTGGTGTCTAAAGTTGAGGATGCAGATAGTGGTGAAATTCCCAAAAGATTCAAGGCTAGATTGGTAGCCAAAGGCTTTACAAAAGTGGTTAGAGTAGATTATTCAGAAATCTTTTCATCTGTTGGAACATATAAGAGCATAAGAGCTATTCTAGCCAATGTCCAATGGAGAACTGGGAGCTAGAAGAACTAGATATAAAGACAAGTTTCCTTCATGGAGAATTAGGGGAAACCATTTATAGGAAGCAACCAAAAGGCTTTGAAGAAAAGGGGAGAGAAGATCAAGTTTGCTTACTGAAGAAATTCTTGTGTGTCTTGAAATAATCACCCAGGCAATGGTATAAGAAGTTTGACTCCTTTATAGTCCAAGAAGGTTCCAAAAGAAGTAGTTATGATGCATTTTTATACTTTAAGGATGTTGGCAGTAATGAAGCTGTGATGCTGTTGCTTTACGTTGATCACATGCTCATCACCAGCAGTAGCATTCGAAGAATCAATATGGTTAAAAATGTGCTTGGCAGGGAGTTTGATATCAAGGATTTGGGACCTGCTAAGAAAATAATGGATATTCATATACAAAGGGATAGTAGAAGATGTTACATGAAGTTGTCACAACAACATTATTTGCATAAGGTTACTGACAAATTTCTACTGGATCAATCTAAACCAATGAATATTCCCTCAAGAAACCATTTGAAATTTTTTGCAGGTCGCTACCCCAAAACTGGAGAGGAAAGACAAAAAATAATCAGTATTCCATAATCTAATACAGTGGGCTCAGTGATGTATGCCATGATTTGCAAGGAGTCTAATCCAAGGATGGAAGACTGGCAGGCCATAAAGTGGCTTCCAAGATACCTAAATGGGACGAAGAATCATGGACCAAACTTTGAAAAATAAGATCTTATGCAATAAGGGTTAATAGGCTATATAGATTCTGATTTTACGAATGACAAAAAGAATTAAAAATTATTATCTACATATATGTTCATGTATGAACATTTTTGTGTGAGTTGGAAGGGTTAACTTCAACTTATTGTAACCTTGTCTAGCACAGAAGCAGAATATGAAGCAATGTTTGAGGGTTCACCGTAAGCATACTAAACACCTTGATATTAAGTACCATTTCCTAAGGGAGAAGACAAAAGATGGTCGCCTCAAACTAGAAAAGATTAGAATAGAAGATAACCCTTCAGATATGGCCACAGAGGCTGTTCCTTTTGAAAAGCTGTAAAGATGCAGAGAGTTGCTAGGGATAGGTATCAGATGATGATCTTGTTTTATGATGTAGTAAAGTCTATGTTAGTGCCACCTTTGTTAAAACAAGGTGGAGAATATTGCTGAATCAAGGTGGAGAATGGTTCTGAAAGTAATCCAACAAAATTGCAAAAGAAAAAAGGAGTGGATTATTATTTTGCTTAATTGCAGTTAGGCTACCCAGACTTAGTAAAATGCCGAACCAATTAGTAGGCTTCAGGTTGATTAGTGAAGCCGCCAACTGGACTTTAGGCAGGCCACATCAACTGGAAACATCCTGCAAACCAGTATAAAAGCTAGTTATGTAGAATTGAGTAGAAGTATCTATTTTTTATCATGTTGCGATGAATGGAGAATGCTTTTCCTCTAAAAGATGAGTTAATCTATAATAGATTTGAGGGGTATCATTTCTTGTTAGGGTAGAATTTTGTTTGCTAGTTACTTGGTGCATGCTTGTTCTTTTTCCTGAAAAAATCTTGTATTAATATATTTTTTTGTGAATATTACAGATTGAAGGATTCTACTACTCATTTTGATGATTTTCTAAGTAAGATAACTTGTCAAAAAGTGTTCAAGATTTTTTTTGATGTTGTTTGAATTCCAACAAGTGGTATTAGAGCTTATTCGATCCAAGGAAACCAAACAGAAACACAACCAAACCCCAAAAACCTTCTGCATCAAACCAAGATTGACATTGTGATCATGGCATTTGCCGAAGAACAATATTGAAGAATTCATAAGAAAAAATAACTTTTGTCCTTGAAGGGCGAAGATACGAGGCCTTCATGTACAACAAGGATTAGTGAAAGCACTAGCTAGGGAGAAGCACCTTCCTGTAACAAAGCCAGAAGAAAGGAAGAAAGAATTTCTAGAAAAGGCACATAGTGCATTGATTTTATGCCTTGGAGATCAAGTACTAAGGAAGGTAACCAAGAAGAAAACTACTGCTGGGACAACATTACATGATAAATTCTCTTACTAATAGACTGTACCTCAAGATTCAGCTATATAACTTTAAGATGCCTCCTCGAAAATCAATGAAAGAGAATATAGATGACTTTGCTAAGATTATCTTGGATTTGGAAAACATGGATATCAAGATTGAAGATGAAGATCAAGGCTTGTTATTCCTTAGTTCTTTGCTAGAAAACTACAAACGTCTAGCTAATACAATGATCTACGGTAGGGATACATTGTAAACTGCCTTTAAATTCGATGATTTTAAAGACAAAATAGAAGTCAAAGATAACAAATCTGGAGAAGGGCTCACTATAAGAGGAAGGCCAAAAAAAGGAAAACAATTCATATGTAAGGATGCAATAAAAGTTAAATTAAAAAGTATTGCAAGATCCAAGTCTTTTGTTGCTGATAGGAAGTGCTAGTTTTGTGGTAACGTAAGGCATATCAAAAGATTCTGTAAAGAGCTAAAGAAAAAATAACAAGAGAAACAAGGAAAGGAAGCTGATGCTGTTGTGGGTGGTAGCTCAGATGAAGGAAAGCTCTTGGCTATTTCTGAAACAAGAAATTATGAAGAATGGATGATGGATTCTGCATGCACATTTCACATGTCCAAGGAGGGATTGTTTTTTGAACTACACCCAGACAAATTCAAGTAGAGTAATTATGGGGAATGCCCAGTCATATGACATTAAAGGCATTGGATATATTGCTTTTATGTTGCAGGATGGCACTACCAAAATTCTCCAAGAGTTATATTTTCAAAAAGGTATATTTTCAAGAATGAAAAAAGGATTCTTAAGGTCTTGAAAGGATCTCTAGTGGCTTTAAAAGGTTTTAAAATAAAATGGTTTATATATTTTACAAGGCAAAGTTGTCCAAGACCTACTACAGTGGCAGTAAAAAATAAGTAGAGTGCTTCCAAGATCTGACATAACAGATTCGTTCATATGAGTGAAAAAGGATTGCAAGTATTAAGTAGCCAAGGGCTATTAGGAAGAGAAGAAGATCTCAAGGTTAGGATTTTGTGAACAATGCATCTTGGGAAGGCAGCATGGATTGAAGTTTGTTATTGGAAGTGAGTATAGGATAGAAGGAATTATGGACTATGTCTACGCTGATTTACGGGGACTTGAAAGACTTCTTACTCATGGAGGTTGCTCTTATTTTCTCTCTCTAATGGATGACTACTCAAGGAAGGTGTAGATATACTTGTTGAAACACAAAAATGACCACTTTGAGAAATTCAAAGAATTGAGGACCTAAATGGATAATCAAACTGAGAAAAAGCTCAAGGTTTGGAGAACTGAAAATGGGTTGGAGTTTTGCAATAAAGCGTTTGATCAGTACTGCAAAGAACAAGGATTTGTGAGATACCAGATAGTAAAGGCTGCTCCTCAACAGAAAGGAGTAGCTGGGAAGATGAATGGAACCTTAGAGGATGAGGTGCATGCTTTTTACAGTGATCCTACGTAAGGGACATTGGGGAAAGCTATCTTAACCGCAAACAATTTGGTAGACAGATGCCCTACAAGGGACATAGGCTTGAAGACACTTGAAGAAATGTGGAAAATGAGGCCTTCAAGGCTGAAACATTTGAGGGTCTTTGGTTGTGCAGCCTATGCACATCAAAAAGAAAGTAAGCTCGATCCAAAAGCTGTTAAGGGCATATGTCTTGTTTGTCTTGAAAGGATGTGAAAGAATATAGAATCTACATCAAGCATAGATCAAGCTACAAGACAATTATAAGTAGAGATGTTAGTTTCAATGAAGTATTTACGCCTTTTGGTCATCAAGGTTGAGCTCCTAGTGAAGCAAAGCTGCTCAAATGTATCCAGTTTTGAAAGAGTATCTTGAGTAAATGTGGAGCATACGATACCAATGAAGTGGCAAGACATCTCTCAGGATCCCAAGATACCCCAACAGCCTCATCTTAGCAATCAGATCAGTCCATAATTGAAGTAGAAGAGGAGATCTTTGCAAATGATGATATGCAGATCAGACATTATCCGATAGCTAGGGATTGGATAAGAAGGGGCATTAAAACCCCCTAGGAGATTCCAACAAGAGGAGTTTGGTTCCAGGTTAGTTGAAGGAGAATTGTTGGCTTATGCTTTGAACACTGCCGAGCATATGAAAGGCTTAGAACTAAGGAGCTTCAGAGAAGATATGACAGGACAACAGGCAGAGTTACGGCATGAAACAATGCTAGAAGAAATGGACTCTCTTCATGCAAATCAAACCTAGAAATTAGTTAAAAGACCAAAGAAGAAAATAACGGACTGCAAATGGATATATAATGTTAAGGACGTAGATAGTAGTGGAGTTCACAAAAGATTCAAGGCTAGGTTGGTAGCCAAAGGCTTTACAGAAGTGGTTGGACTAGATTATTCAGAAATCTTTTCACTTGTGGCAAAGTATAAAACCATAAGAACTACTCTTGCCAATGTCACAATGGAGAACTAGGAGCTAGAAGAATTAGATGCAAAGACAGTTTTCCTCCCTGGATAATTAGAGGAAACCGTCCATATGAGCAACCAGAATACTTTGAAGAAAAAGGAAGAGAAGATCAAGTTTGCTTGCTAAAGAAATCCTTGTATGGCTTGAAACAATCACCCAAGTAATGGAACAAGAAGTTTGACTCCTTTTTAAAGTAAGAACGTTTCAAAAAAAAAAAGTAGCTATGATGCATGTTTATACTTCAGGGATGTTGGCAATAGTAAAGCTGTGATGCTACTTCTTTACGTTGATGACATGCTCATCACCAGCAGTAGCATTCGAAGAATCAACATGGTTAAAAGTATGCTTAGAATGGAGTTTGATATGAAGGATTTGAGACCTGCTAAGAAAATATTTGATATTCAAATACAAAAAGGCAGGAACAGATGTTACATAAAGTTGTCCCAATAACATTACTTGCATAAGGTTACTCTATCTGAATTTGTCTAATGGCCTTATCAGTAACTCCTTTAGCTTGATCCATTTTAAATTTTGATTGCACTTTCTGCAGATAGAGTGGTTGATTCAACTTTAACCAATTCATCTCTCTGTCCCTTTCGATGTTAATGCTTAAAATCTTCTTTGCCTTTCCCAAGTCATTCATAGCGAATTCTCTGCTTAGCATTCTCTCCACTAGGATTATTTGCATCTTACTCTTGCTAGCAATCAACATATCATCAACCTATAGCAATAACAATACTGCCTCATCAGTCCTAACTGATTTAATGTAGAGACAATTATCATACCATCTCTTTACAAAGCTTTGTTGAAGAACATATGAGTCAAACTTTTTACACCATTATCTTGTTGATTGTAGAGTGACCCTTTGAGCAAGCGAACTTTATGCTTCTTGCCTTTTGATTGATACCCTTCCATTTGCCTCATGTAAATGATCTTTTCAAGCTTACCATGAGGGAATTCTATTTTAACATCCATTTGTTCTAATTCCTATCTTTCCAAAGCAACTTTTGCAAGCACCAATCTTATAGTCTTGTACTTGACCACAGGGGAGAATACTTCATTATAATCAATACCAAGCACTTGAGAGAAACTTTTTGCAACGAGTATGGCCTTAAACCTCTTAGAACCAACTGTATCTCCTTCCTTAAGCTTGAAGGTTCATTTACAATCAATCAACTTCTTGTCTTCTGGTTTATCAACAATTTCCCAAGTTTCATTGGCCATCAAAGACTTCATTTCTTCTTGCATAGTTGCCAACCACCGTTCAGAGTGTTGGCATGACATTGCCTCTTTATAATCGACTCGTTCATGTTCTATAAACAGTTCTGCGAAATTCAGAATACTTGTAATACCTTGATCGTCATTTTCTACTTTACTAAAATGGGATTCATCCGGTTGGAATCTGCTGGGAGGTCTTATAGATCTCCTTGTTCTATCCCTTGCTAGCTGATGACCTCTTTCATCACCGGTATCTTCTTCATGCCTGCTTGTTTGAGTCTGACTTATTGCTGAGCTGCTTCTATCATCTTCTAGGTTATCAGCAGGTGTGGTAGATTGAATTTGCCTCACAACAGGCTCCACCTCATCTTCAAATCTTTCAGGTATTTCTACAGTATCAAAGACTTATTATGATCTGCTGAGGTGGCCTTTGCTTAAGGACAACCAGACCTCCTTTGAATATCTTCAGCGGTCCCTTCTCAGCCTTGAACATATAGCCTTTGTTGTCCACAGATCAAAGAGAAATTAAATTCCTCCTAAGTCTGGTACATGTCTAACTTCCTTCAGAACCTTAGTGGTTCCATCATGAAGCTTGAATGCCACTGAACCAATCCCCACAACTAAGCGTGCATGGTTGTTTCCCATGATTACTTTGCTTCAGCAATACGTTAATATTCCATAAATAAATGTCTGCTAGGACACATGATATGTGCACCCAGAATCCAATATCCATTCCTCTTGAGCTTTGATTTCTAAAACATTCAACACTCCTTCCTCAAACAAATCCGATACCATAGCTGCATTAGCTTCTTTGTTTTATTGCTGATCATTTTAGCTCTTTTCCAGTTCCTTACAGAATCTTGTAATGTGGCCTGTGTTGCCACAATGATAGCATTTATGTAATGGCTTTTTGGATTTTGACCTCTTGCCATCTCTTTTTCTTCCTTTGCTACCATTTCTGGGAGTCCAGGATTAACCCCTCTTCTCTGATCTGTCTCTCATATACAACACTTCTGTGCTTCCTTTGAATCAGCTTTGGTTCTTAACTTTTTAGCATTTAGAGCTACAACTACATCTTCTAACATGAGTGTGTCTCTTTCATGTTTAAGGATATCAACAAAGGTCTCATAGGACGCAGTTAAAGAGTGCAATAAGACTAATGGCCTTGGCTCATCCTCATACTCAACTTTGATGTTTTTCACGTATAAACAAAGTTTCTTAAATGCATCAAGATGATCTTGTAGTTGTTTACCCTCTTGCATTTTAAATGTCAAAAACATCTCCTTCAAATAAAGAATACTAGACAAGGTCTTTGTCATATACAAACTCTCTCACTTCAACCACACCTCAGCTACAGTTTTTTGCTTTACAACTTCACGTAGAACCTTGTCACTCATGCTGAGTATCAGGGTGTTATATGCCCTTTTTATAACATCTGCCTTCTGCTCTTGTGTAAGCGTGTTGTGCAGTCTATGTTCTCCTCCTAGTGCAGCATCAAGACCAGGGTTCCCAAGCCATTCTTCTAACACTTATTTTTGATGGAAAATAAAACTAAACAGAGAAAACATTTTAAAATGATAAAACAAAGAAAGCCAGTGTTCTTAGAAATTTTATAGAAAATACCTGAGCTCAGCTTGGGCTTCAGTTAGTTTGGCTGCTGCAGTAAGTAGCTGATGGTAGTTCAGGGCCGATTATCCTAAAACAGAATGCAAGATCGGTAATGCCATACAAGTCATCAGTTCTTCCAAAAGAAAGGAAATATATCAAGAGATGGAGTCAAGATTCCCTAGTATGGAGCTAAAACCTTGTACAAATTAACCCTTAATTTTCAACTCCATAACGTTTTTGATCAATGTTTATAGTTCATTCAAAGCTCAACTTTAGGACTTGCAGAAAACTGTATGCTGGTACAAAATGGAGATGCTCTAGCAACACACATTTACTTGACCGAGTCTGTCAAAACATGATCCACTGACCTCCTAAATTCAACTTCTAGACTTTTACAGTAACTGAAAAGTGTAAAAACTCTGGTAATTGAATCAACAATACTAAGTTTATACCAAAAGTGTATCTGAGACTCAAAAAAAATTCTAGCAGTTGGTTTCCGGTAAAGCCTACTATAAGATTAATATTAAACTTTAAGGGTGAATTTTTGCACTTGAATTAATATAACACAACATTCCTAAGGAGTGGTTTTGGTGAACCTTCAATTAATGAGTGAACCTATGAGGTGGAATTCATGTATCTTACTTTTCCACCTTGCAACAGAACAGCATTTGAAGGGATAAATCTCCATGGAAGGCCCACACGAACTGGTTTCTTCTTAAAACATTTGAACTGAACTGATGTTGAATACTAAAATGAAAACAGTGACATTTAGTACTGAGTGAATGCGCGAACACTATCCCATTGTCGGAGTACCCTTGAGGCAATGGTGGCAAAACTCTTGTATGTCCATCAGCAGCAAAAAGTAGCTTTATCCATTGATCAGGCTGCATTCTCAGTGCCTGGCATCGAGCTCTCTAGAGAAAGCCTGAGAGGGCTTGAAATGTAGTGCATTTAGCTAGAATTCCATCTTCTAGGGCTTTTCTCTTGAGTAGTTCAAGCTTCTCTGGGTCAAAACAGAAGAACCTATAAAGCATTTCTTCTTCATAAAGCTTGCTGGTATTTGATACGTCTTCAATCTCTGCAAATTCATGGTACAGAAACTCGTAGGCGGGTTTCTAGCTTTGACTGGGCTTCTATACAGCAAGGAAGGGACACTGAGAGGCAGGCCTCAGGCTGTCTCAGCCCAGGAGTTCGGAAACTCCATAGCAGCTATTCCATCAAATATATTTTGGTTCCTCCAGAGCCCAAGAACAAACCCTCCACACTTGAATGTAGTCACCTAGAAAGTAGACATGGATATATATATATATATATATATATATATATATATATCCATGGGAATCAGAAGTCATCCTCAAAGACAATTTTGAGCAATAGAACCAGCAGTTCCCTTCATTTTTTCTGTTTAATTTTTTTATTAATCTACATAAACTGTGCTGCAAAAACAGAAAGGTCTTTCAAACTGGAGAAGCTTGCTATGGGCAATTTCAATCACAAAGCTAAAATTCAGTGAAGGCTACAGCTCACAAATTCTTTTGGACTTTTCAGTAGAAGGTATGTATGTGAAATCAAATGCCTTGCAAAGCTAATGATTATTCTTTTTTGCAAGACTACAATTTTTCACTTTGTTCAGATACTTTGACACATCATGGGAGACCAGATAAATGATTATGAGAGATTAACAAATGATATGAACCACTAATAAGTTAGAAATTATTTACTTCAAGACTTAACATACTAAAGAACTGCCTCATGGTGCAAAGTGAACTGTAAGATTATAACAGAGAAGAAGTGAAAAACAGTTAGGAGAAACATTAAACCTGAGCCACCAGATAAGGTATCTGAATTATGTTCTGTGCACCAGGGATGTCATGAATCAGCTTTCCAAGAGTAACAGGAGTAGGCTTTGTCATGTCCTCTATCTTTTCTATAGCACAATTGGCTTCAGCCGCAACAAAAACAGCTCCCTCTCCAGTTCAGTCCACTATCAGCTTCCCTTGTGAGCTAATTGTTAGCCTTTCAGCAGTCGGGTAGTAATGAACAAGAACCTTGGCCAAGGCAGTCTCGATGACATTAGCAGCACCCTGGAATCCTCTTGACTCTGACTTGGAGTAGTAGAAAGTACGAACTGTGACTGCAATGTTCTGGCCAAGGTTTGACAGGAAGTACAGGCCCTTCTATGTGTCCTGAGCA
Source organism: Moringa oleifera (assembly GCA_021397835.1). Taxonomy (NCBI): domain Eukaryota; kingdom Viridiplantae; phylum Streptophyta; class Magnoliopsida; order Brassicales; family Moringaceae; genus Moringa; species Moringa oleifera. Next base: position 482,379 of record JAJFZO010000695.1, read on the forward strand.
GGAGGAACCAGAGTTGGTTCTCCCCACTCAACAGTGAACTCAAAGGTTCACCAATGTTCGCCATGAGAAGACAACAACCTTCAGAAACCAGAAAGCCTGATCACAAAACAAGGAAAGTGACATCTCAAGAAAATAAGCAGCAGATAGAAGAGAATTCAATTTGCATTGAACAGGTAAACTATGAGTGAGAAACAGAGTCCAGCCAAACATACCTATGAAACTGGAGCAAAAGTAGCAGTAGAAGCTGAAGAATCATCCCTTGAAACTGATTCCACATTGCTCTCATCTATCACTTGTTTGGGATCTGCATCTGTCTGTACTGAATGCACATCCTTTCTCACTGCAGCAGCGTCAAGTTCCTGCTTCTATAGTGGTAATATTCACTTATAGTCCAAATATTTCAGTAAATTTATGGAATTAACGTTATAAGGGATGTTAAATAGATGCTTCTACCTCGTGAAAACCAAATAAATTTGAACACCCATTCCACGAACAAATATAGCAGTATCAACCCAACTAACCAAGTTAAACTCCTTGAACAGAAGAAGAAACAAAATGCAATTAATCCCCAGAGATATCGATTAATAAAAAGTAGCTTTATATGAGACCTAATCTCAAGTAAGTATAGCCTTAAATGGAAAAGTTAAGACTGTGAAGCTGTTTAATATAGTGTTAACTAATTGTAAAGCCTCCGGAGAGAGGATTGACACTGAAAACAGAGAGCAAGTAAGCTGTAAAGCTGGAAAGTTGAATACACTATTTATATACAATCTGATCCAATGATACACTGATATATGTAAGCTTTAACTAACTCAACCAACACAGGATTTTATGAAATTTGTGATCACTACTGTAACACAGACTGGATAAGGACGATCAAAAATAGACTTCCCTTTCTTCCTATAGATCTCCATCCAAGCTCTCATGTTTCTGCACTTTCTGTCCATCATTTACTTCTCTTTTTTCTGCACAAATTGTCATCATTATGGATCTGTTAAATCTCTTTGCATTATCCACCAGTGGATGCGTCTTCCTCTTTTTCTCTGTTTATCTCTTTTATTACCCAGCAATCAACGAAACAAACAAACTTATCTTAAAATTCATTTTCTTACATGGTAACGTGGCAAACATATACCGATTAAATGATGACATGTATCAAGATTGCACTACTCTTTTCACACCTGATTGCAACTCGGAATGTGACCGTTGCATGCTCTGTTTCTACAACAGTCTAAACTCTTCCTTTAACACACCCATACCTTTTTAAATGATTTGGAAGAGAGAGACTGGATTGTTAGATGAAGAAGGTGTGGATTATCGTCAAGAAAACTCTCGATTCTTATATGAGAAATCTTGCTTGCTCTGCATAAATGGGATCACAGCAGAGATGGTCTGGTAGTTGTTTGCATCGTTAATGGATTGTATGCAGTAGAAAAGTTCAATTTTAATCTTGAATCAGGTATGCAATCTCTTTTATGCAAGCCTATTTCCTAGAACGGTTGGGTGGCAAAGTAGGTAAGTCTCTTACTTTGGTTTTTTTTCTTATCAGTTTTTTAATTTATTAAACACACCACTGCAGAATTCACTATAACTCTTTCATTTTCAATTCAAAAATGAACAGAGAACATTAGATAGAAGGAGGCAAGCTGTGAGTTCCAGGATAAATCGTCGGATGCCTTGGTTGCTTACCTACCAACTACCAGCACCTGATGCCAATTTGTTGTACCAAGGTGAAAATGGTTCTGGATTTTTGCTGTGTGAATGAATTGCTCTTCCTTGTTTTTGAATTTTCTTTAATTTTCTTTTATCTTCACTTGTATGTTTGATAGGTCAGTCAAAAATTTTTATAGTAGATTTTTATGTCTAGGAGTGTCAAGATTTTGCGTATGTTCGTTCCCTTTTTGCTTTGCATAAAGTCATTTTACTTCTGTTTTTAACATAAAATAATATTATTTTTCTTTTTTCTTGACACAAATGACCTCGTACATTAATTGCGTAGTGTATGTTTTGTGGTTTTAATTGAAGTAACTTGCATTTTTATATCCAATGTTTTGATTTAAAACTTAGTTTTTAGACCTATACCTTAATGTTCTTGAATTGTGCAGTTATCATGTCATATAGTCTTGTTTTGAGCTTTCTTTTGAGCTTTGTTTTGAGGAACAATGCTTCTAACTACATTGCATGGAATAGATAACTTTAAGTTGCTTGAAGAGCTTGATATTTCATGCAATAAAATGTCCAATTTTTTAGAGTTTGGGTTCCTTATGGGCTTCACATTGCTGCAAAACTTATGGTTGGCAGGAAATCTATTATGTTGTGCCCGATGGTATTGTCCACAAGTCTTCACTGCTGTACTTATCAAGATGAAGAGAGAAAGATGATTCTGTTCTCTGGCTACAAGAGTTTTGGGGCTGGAATGGATCAGTTATTTAAACAATTTTGTGGATTTCGGTAACTGTAATTGGGCAGATACATTTTGGGAAGGAAAAATTAGATAGCAAGAAAAGCTAGAAGCATCTTGGTGAAAGTTCAAAATATGTCAGACTCTATACAAGCTTTAGGAGATGAGACCAGTGCAAACATTCTTGAATCTGGCAATTCTCTTGTTGATATGACCAAGTTTAACCGGTCAACTTGTTGACCATAATGGTTCAGTGGGAAGTTCAAAGGTAGTGTTTTTGTTGGTCACATGGTTTTCTTTTGTCGCTTTCTAATGGAGTTTATTTCTGTTGATGATAATTTATCATGCTGAAGTTGACATGGTGGTGTTTGCAGGGGCTAACCTAAGTTTGTTATTAAGTTGGCCTGGGATCAAAGATTAAGGTTTGTGTTGGTTTCAAACTTCACGTTTTGAGGTTAGTTATTTCTGAAACTTGAGGAAACTATGGTTCACTTTTTTGAAACTGCTTTTGTTTCTATGTTTGATTAGGATCTACATAGACTAATACGTATTCATGGAATTTTTGTCTTTTAACCTCAATTCTTTTCTAATGTTCTTTATCTTTGCTATTTAGATGCTGAAATTGCAAGCTTTAGTTCCACAAATGATGGAAGCAACATGGTTTCAACTCTCTAGAGGTTGGAAAGTATGAGAATAGAGCTATTCTCTGTGTATAGAGTTCAGGCATGTTCATTACTATCCATGATCATCTTTCTTTAAGTCATTATATCCTGACCAACCTAGCATATTAGGGGCAGAGGAAATGGAGTAAGGGCTAGCTGGGAAATTGGTTTTCAAACTTTAGATGTTAATGTGAATTGTACTTCAGATGATCTTTACATGTGTTCTCAAAATTAGATAATGTGAATAATACAGCTGATCTTTATGTACATATACAGTTAGTTGTTCAGAATGATACAACAGTAGCTGCCTGCTTGCATTTATAATGGTCCTTTGTTTCTTTTTTCAATTTTTTTCTTCGATAGTTAGGAAACTTTAGAATACGATTCTGCATTTCTTTAAATTTTCAGTCTTCAATTAGCTTGCATGATTTTAAAGATCCTAAACCAGATGCAACGTGGCTCTTAAAGTTTTTTGCAAAAAGAAGGGTCTTCATGTAGAGGTAAAAAGAAATGTAAAATGAAAGCTGAACTGTTACACCATTTTCCTGGAAACCTTTTGACATGTTGCCTGAATTTTAAGTTAGATCTGCTACTTACAAAGTTCTGTCTTCTATTTGATTAAAAAAAAAAATTTAGAGCAGTTAGTCCACTTTGGTTTTCTAAAATAAAATAACAATGGAGTTTTAATAAACTAAATGATGAAGTTTTTACTTTTCTCATTACATTTATGCATGACTTTTTAAGGTACAAAGCCAGATATAGCATGTAACGGTATCGGCACGAGTATACATGCCTAAAATCAGTATTAAGTTCATAAACTACTCTTTTTTCTTTTATTTTTTCTTTTTTCTTTTTTTCCCCACTTTTTGAAGTCCATGAGACTGCATTAGGGATTGGAAACTTCCACCGGTGAATAATATGATGACTATGGTCAATGCTAGGTGAGTCACTGCTTTGTGTTTGTCTATAATCTAAGCTGCCATGGTTCTTGTGTAGCCTTGCATATGCTCTGTATACGTTTGTCTCAACGAAGTCTTACCAATAACTAGTTTAGTTACAGAATAAAAACTTACTGTATGCTGTATGCAAATGAAGTTTGAAGGAGAGGTGCGAAGTGCGGGGACTTCTGCCAGAGGCATGCTTCTCACTGCAATACATCCTTTAAAGTTTTGCAGGTGAAGTACTTCCCATAGGATGGGGATAGTGTCATTGAGAAAATTTTCAACCATGCACTTCAAGTGGTTACTATTGAAACTAACTTTGGCTTTTCTAGCTCAAGTTTTTGTAGGAAACAGTTGTGATCACCATTTATGAGGAGAAGGATGTGATTATGCATTCTTTTATGCAGTCCTTGTTATGGAGATTTTTATGTCTATTTACCTTGTAGTAGAAGTTTGCAAGTTTGTGTCATCAATGACTTGATCTAGTGTCAGATACATGCATGTCTGGACCTAAACACCACACACAGTGTTCTTATGGCTTTGGTTCATTTTTATAAACTTTATGGAGCTTCTTAATCCATTTCAGCAGAAATTTTAACCTACCTCAGTTAATGTGCATCTATACAGGGAGCAAGTTTAATTGGAGTTGATAGTCTTGGCATGAACGTCAGAGTTTTCTGTGGAGCAGAAGTACAAACTCAAAGTCCGGGTAAGATATATATATATATATATATATATATATATATATATATATATATATATGTATGAATGTATGTATATTGTTGTTGAAGGTATTGAATAAAAAATGCTTTCTTTTACCATGGTAATAGTTTTGTACAACTTTTGATGTATATATAAACCAGAATATAGTCTTGGAACATTCGAGACGATAATGGTAGGAGACCGGTGTGACATGGAATTTTTCTGTTCCACCCAACCGCAACACCACCCCGCCCCCCCCAATATCTCAATTGTAATCAAGTATTTTTCTTTAGCTTTTTAATTATTTATTTTTGGACTTTTCCTCTATTTTATTTTGTGTTTTGTGCTTGTTTATTATTTTTTAATGTTGTGCTTATTTTCTGTTACATGTTGATGAGAATCAAGAAGTATTACTAGATGATCCATTGCATGTTCCAATTGTATGCAGAGCCTTTTCCGCATCTTCATCATAGGTATGCCAATGAGATCCTTCAAAAGTAAATGCTACCTCACGTTGATACTGGAGATTTTTATGAGACAAAGAAAGCTTATTATTTTGTATACATTGGGCCTTTGTTGAATGTTGATTTGAATTCTAATGGTTTTTGAGTCTTTTATGCTATTACTTTCACATATATCATCCACTGGCTTCTCCTTCGTGCACTTGGCCGGAAGGCAGAGATGATAGGGATCTAGGAATAAGAGCAATTCCAATCCCGATCATTGATTCCGAACTTCGATCTAGGAACTTGACTTTGAGCCATCCCAATCTCAATCTTCAAATTCAAACTCCAATCTAGGAAACTAGTGACCTTGAACCAAATGAAAGGCAATTTCAATCTTGATCTTCGACTTCGCACTCTAATCTTGGAAACTCTTGACCTTGAACCCAGATGAAGGGCAATCTCAATCTCGATCTTTGACTTCGACCCTTGAAGACTCTTGACCTTGGACTAGATGATGGGAAAATCCTGATCTTGATCATCGACTCTAAACCCCGATCTAGGAAACTCTTGACCTTAAACCGAATGAAAAGCAATTCCAATCTCAATCTTTGATTTTTGAACTTCAATCTAGGAAACTCGGCCTTGAATCAGATGAAGGGAAATCTCGATCTCAATCTTCGACTTCAAACTCCGACTTAGGAAACTCTTGGTCTTGAACCGGATGATGGGCAATTTTGATCTCGATCTTCAATTTTGAACTTTAAAAAACTCCTAACCTTGAACCAAATGAAGGAAAATCTTGATCTTGATCATCGACTCCAAAACCCTGATCTAGAAAACTCCTAACCTTGAACCAGATGAAAGGCAATTCCAATCTTGATCTTTGATTCCAAACTTCAATCTAGGAAACTCGACCTTGAACCAGATAAAAGGAAATCTCGATCTCAATCTTTGACTTCGAACTCCGATCTACGAAACTCATGACCTTGAACCAGATGAAGGGCAATCTCGATCTCGATCTTTGACTTCGAACTTTGGAAACTCCCAACCTTAAACCAGATGAAAATCTCGATCTTAATCTTCAGCTCTGAACCATGATCTAGGAAACTTCTGACCTTGAAAGAAAATCCCGATCTTAACCTTTGACTTCAAATCTAATCTAGAAAACTCTTGACCTTGAACGAAATGAAGGGCAATCTTGATCTCAATCTTTAACTTCAAACTTTTGAAACTCCCATCCTTGAACCAACAGTAGCTAACCTAGTCAACCATATACCTTTTTTAAAACCTTCTCTTAAGGCCATATAGTTAGCTTAAATAGTTCATAATGCTACCACAGGCTGCAATTAAGCTTTCCAACTTATGCAATAACTATTATATGCGAAAACATGAGCGGACAATGACCTTCTTTTGTCTCGATCTCCTGCATAATCTAAACCAGCAAAACCTTCTAATCCTTCTTACCTTTACTCCTTATTCTAGTCAATCAGACTATAGTTTAATGTTTGCTTAATATATCTAAGAAGCCACTTGGCTAACATTTAATGTTTTTTTTCCAAAATAGACATGTAACGGCTTAGCAGGCAAACAGAATAGGCCAAATAAGTCCTATAAGATGCCATAGCAAACTTAAGTGATCCAACTATACTAGAATATGATTTACTATCCATTTCTTATTTTTCATCATTGGTTATTGGAGAGCACTTTGCTGATAATCTAAAATGACTACCTAAATGAAAATTCACTCTCGTTGCCTTATCCATGAAAAATTTTGAAAGCACCTTCCGCAAACAAGAGTGCTATGATAGTTTCGGCCAAAACCTTCTATTCCTTAAATCTCTAGTAGTAGTCATCTCTATTCCTGAGCATATCCCGCACTTTACTATTGAAATCATCTATAATGGATAAAAAATAATGGCAGCCTCCATATGTGAGGAGTTTTTCAGGCCTTATAGATCAGTATGCATATAGTTTAATACTTCTTTTGGTTTGTGCAATGCTTTCTTTGAGAACTTAATTCAATGTTGCTTTCCTGGTACACAGTGTTCACAGAAATAGAAACAAAAACAGAAACCACTTAACTTACCTTCTCCCACCAGCTCCTATTTGTGAAGTTCCTACAGACCAACTTCACTCACATGTCTCAAACACCTGTGCCACAATTGAGCAACACTTTGTTTTGTTTTTGCAGCTATTGCTGCAACACCTATGATTATAGAACCCATCAATGATTGTAGAAGTTTGACTCCTTAGTAATCTAGAAAGGTTCTAAAAGAAGTAGCTATGATGCATGCTTATACTTCAGGGATACTGGCAGTAGTTAAGCTGTGATGCTGTTGCTTAACGTTGATGATATGCTCATAACCAGTAGTAGCATTCATAGAATCAACATGGTTAAAACTATGCTTAGCAGGGAGTTTGATATGAAGGATTTGAAATCTGCTAAGAAAATACTTAATATTCAAATATAAAAGGACAGGAAGAGATGTTACATGAAGTTGTCCTAACAACATTACTTGCATAAAGTTGCTGAAAAATTTTTAATGGATCAATCAAAACCAGTGAATGTTCCCTCACGAAATCATTTGAAATTTTTGTAAGTGGCTGCCCCAAAATTGAAGAGGAAAGACAAGAAATGATCAACATTTCATACTCTAATGTAGTGGACTCAGTGATGTATGTTATGTCATGATTTGCAACGGGCCACATCTTTGCTATGTAATCAGCTTGCTTAGCAGATATATGGCTAATCCAAGGATAGAAGACTAGTAGGCCATGAAGGGGCTTCTAAGATCCTAAATAGGACCAATAATCGTGGACTGAATTATAAGAAATGAAGTCTTATGCAACAAGGGTGATAGGCTTTGTAGATTCTGATTTTTATTTTATTATTTTTTTTTTTGTGATAAAAAACAAAAGAAGATCATGGTGTGTAAATGTGTTCATCTATAAAGATTGTTGTATGAGTTGGAAGGCTCAACTTTAACCTATTATGGCCTTATCCAACTGAGAAGAAGAACAAGTAGCAATGCCTGAGGATTTCAGACAGGGAATCTGGTTGGTTAGATTGCTAAAGGAATTGGGATTGTATAGCTCAAATATGATGGCTCCATAATTATAAGTACTAAACGCACTTGTACTTATAATTATGGAATCTCAAACATATTGGTGGATTGTGTTACTAGTCATGTCATGGATCATTTCAAATTAATTTAGATCGAAATAAGCTAGTAGTTCAAAATTATTTTTGGTACGATTGTTTGAAAAATTAAATTTTATGGATAGCATGCTTTGACTTTGCACTAGTTATTGAATTAATGATAAGTTTTTATATTATTCTTTTTGAGAATTTTATCAAGTTGATATCCACCATATTAAGCCAAAATAAAGATGTAACAAGGTGTAAACAATGAGGAAGTTGCTAACTCTGAGAAAGGAAGATGTTCCTGCTATGTTTGCTAGTGACATTAGCTCAAAAACGGACAAACTAAACTCTTTCATCACATTTTTACTATAAGGATATGCAAAAGATCAAGAATTGCAGTGGGTTAGTAATTAAAGATGGTATGTGTTGATTGCCTTAGGGCACTGGATGTTGTTGCTGCCAAAGTAAGGGGTATATGAGGCCACCACTTTAAAATACAGATAATAGTAGTGAGATAAATAGTAGGGGTCAAAGATTGTGGCATCGATTTTGTAATTATGTTAAATAGATAATAGCAAATTTTAGCTCCCAAATGTAGCCTTAGCTGGACCAACTTTTGGCCTTTTATGTCATTCAGGAGATGGATGCTATCTTGGATTAAACATCTGACTGCACATGCCACAACATCTCGTGCAAGTGTCTTTGCTGCTTATAAAGGCATAGTGCATCATGGTATGCAAACTGTTACTTATCTAATGTGCATGAAAAGTGATGTTTCTTCGATCTTGCAACTGATAGGAGTGGCCTATTTAAGGATGGAGAGATCTTTGATATCATATGGAAACATCCCATTGTTTGGTGAGCTAGATTGTTTATCTAGCTTAGTATGTTCACATAAATCATTTAGTTGACAAGATTAACTTTTAATATACGAAAAGGCAGGAAGCTAGGCCAAAGTTTTAACCTCATGTGGACAGGCCTTGCAAATGGAGCCCATTTATGTTTTTATGGATCCATCATAAGGTTTGGGCTCATAAGGAAAAGCAAAAAAAAAAAAAAAAAAATGGTATCACCCATATGCCTAAAGCTATCAAATGTGAACTCATGTGTGAGAAGATATATGTTGAGGTAAATGAAAAAGGGTAACCTATTAGAAAGGATAGTGCACTACATTGGTATCTCAATAGGTTAAGTAGTTCCTATAAATATTCAAAATTGGCACCAAGTACTGGAGGAACTCAAAAATAAATTATAGGATCAAAATTTGGTACATAACTTGTACATTAGTATTCTTTTTTAATTGATTACTTTATTATTTAATTTAATTTATGATATACTTTGGGTTGTATTTGACATTGATGAGAGCATGAAGAAGTGTGTGTTGTAGTTTGCTGCATTAAAGTGAAAGAATTTCAAGACAAATCTCACTAGTAAACATGTCATTCCATTTTAGGTGACCCAGAATGCCTTAGAGATCCACTCGTTGAATAGAAGAGCATAATTCAATCGTCAACTCCGAGTGATTTTATTAACTCACGATTTTCTTTAATATTTTAGGTATACTAAGTTTATCATAATTTTTTGAACATTTATGCTCTTGACCAAATATTGACTTTTGTTACAAGAGCAAAGAAAAGCCAAATTGAAAAGAAGAAAAAAGAATGCTTATGATCATTGTTTATCGTGCAAAGATTTTATGGGATTGAAAATTATAGTAAGTTAAATTTATCTTCATACTATTAATGTACAAAAATTACACTTGTTGTACTAAGATTTAAATAAGTTCACTTTTACAGAGAAAATCTTTAGGTAATAATAGAGATATTGATCGCGTGACATTATGAAAAGCTGCACATGCTAATTCTAATGGCGAATACATCAATGAACTAGTTAGAGCTTGTGCTAAGAGAATAATAAGTTCTTTTGGTTTTATATACGTTTTAATATTTCTTAGTTTCAAGTAACCACTGCAACACTTATACTTTAATTGGTTATTTGCATGATAAATTGATAGTATAAGTGACAAAGGGTACTTTTAAACCCTCAAACACAAAAGATGTTTTCATGACACCTATTGGTACACCAGAGCATTCTGGTCATGTGAGAGGTGTTGATTCTGGGTATCTATTACTGCTTATTTTTGGGAGAAGAGTTAAGATACCAACAATCCCCACTAATGATGAAACAACTAAGAAAAAATTAAAAGACATATTAAATTGGATTGATGATCATCGACATCTATTGGATGACATGAGCACACCTCACTTTACTCCCTTTGGTCAGAAACATTCTAGTAAGGCTAGTAATAATATGGGAGAACTATAAGTTGATCACGAAGATTAAGACCTTATACCGCTTCCAACGCACATACCACATGTTCTACCGATCAGTTCAAAGATATGTCATATTTTATTCAGTTCATGTAAAGTAATTTGGTACGCACTAAACATTACTTTGTGTTTTTAATTATAGTATATATCACATTAGATGATGCTTAGCAATACAACTACTTGTGACCCATGGATTTGTTTTTATTGATCTTGCCATGAATAAGATGATCCATGGGCCTGACATAGTCGAGAATGATGTTAGAGTCCAAATCACCATAGCAATAAAGCCCATTTCTCCCTTGCCTCGATCAGTTCCTCACACAGATATGCTTACTATATCTCAAGGTGTTGGGACACATGTTACTTGGCCATAATAAGATATTGTTGCTCTTGGATTACAAGTAACATAATATCATAATATGTATTATTTTTATCAAATTTAAGAATGAATTCTTGAGATGACATATTTGAATTTTTTATAACTATTATCTAAATCAGCACCGCCACCTACTATACATGAATGGGATATAGATTCCAATTAAAAACTGATCAAGTTTCATCATTGTTATGTGTGTCATGCTATGGACGTAGATATGACAATAATCATTTTACTAAGCGTAAAGATTTTGGTTTTGAAGGCACGAGATATATTTGCATATATGATGTCATATATTTTTGTCACATGGAATAGTTAAGTGTTACCATTATACAAGCTTACATTGAGTATGTCTCTCATATTTTTTTATTATATTTTTTATTATTTTTAACATTATTAGTTGTGGCATTTTTTTTATGTTACAAGAAACTTCGCAAAGACATGTTGGTCACACATGCTCTTAATAGCAAATATATATTTGTTGATCCCATGATGGTATTAGGAGGGAGCTATAATGATATAGAAGAGTAAGCTCGATATCTTGCTGGAAAGATAGCATAAGCTGTACGAGATGGAGGTTTTCTAATGCTTTCTTACAATATCAAGTAAGTAGAAACAAAATTTTAATAATAAACATATTTTTGAATTTTTGTTTAGTGAAATTATTTTTAACAATGTAGAGTACATTAGATGTTGGTTGTTATGAAACCTAACTTTTACTAATACATGATTTTTGATCCTTTGGGACGTGGTAATTGAGATGATACGAAAAATCTAATTACAAGGCGAGTTAATTAAAATACTAAAGTTACATCTTGATTAGGATATTTACAATTATATATAACAACTATTTATCTTTCAATACTTTTAGGATGTATGTAACAATCCATGCCCCTGGGTTTTCAAGGAAAATTTTTAAAAGTTTTAGCGCTTAGGTGTTTATAATGTAATGAAAGTTTGTTTTCTTATTATTTTTTTATTTTATTTAGTATTTCACATTTTCATTGTTTAAAATGTAGTGTCTATCTTCTAATGTTGAGTGTGGTTATTATATCATGACATACATAAGGGACATCATAGGAAGACACAGTGATATTGTTTTTTTTTTTAATAAAACTGTAAGTTGTTTGATAATTATTTAATTAGTTGATATATTTATTGCAAAGAACTATAGCATTTATTTTATTTTTCGGATAAATGTAGTTGAAGGATAAAAGCATGTACACTCAATCGAAGATAAATGAGGTGAGGAAAGAGTTTTATGAGCATATGCTAACATACTTGAGGAAGAAGGTGAATAGGTGATTTTGTCTATTCACTATTTTGTATATTAAAAACGATTGTAGTATAAAGTACATGTTTTTCACTTATATTAATGTAACTGTTTGAATGATTATTTAGATTCTTTGAATGAATCTTTTGTGTGATAATATTTTGATACATTGTTAGGAGGGTATGATGTTTGAATGTATATTAAATATAAGTTTTTTTTTTCTTGCATTGACATTGTATTACAATGTCAAAAAAATGATGAAGATTTATTGATGTATATTAGAGTGTGGTTACAGTGTGTCATTGCTGTGGTTAAATTATGAAGAAGTGATAAAGATGTATTAATGTATATTGCAATGTAGTTTCGGTGTATCATTATTATGGTATAATGATAAAAATATGATTTGGTATTGATAAATATTGGAGTGTGGCTTTGTTATATCATTGTTATGGTTAAATGATGAAGAAATAATGAAGGTGTTGATATATATTGGAATGAGATTTCAGTGTATCATTATTGTAGTATAATGATGAAAATGTGATTTGATATTTATACATATTAGAGTGTAGTTTTAATGTATCATTGTTGTGGTATAATTAAATATTGTAAAATTGATGAAAGTTTTAGTTACATGTATCATAGGGTGATATTATATACATAGGTTGAATATGATCAATATTAATGTATGGTTTATTTGGAATGGTTCATATTTGATAAGATTTTATATATTAATATTATCAATTATAAAACAATTTTCATTATAATTAATTCTGAAAAATATGAATTACAATTTATGTTATATAAAAAAAATTAAAAAATAATTATTTAAATTGATAAATTATATTTAAAAAATACTTTTATTTTGATCGACGTTAAAGATTTATATATAATTTTAAAATTTTATTAAATAAATATTTTTATTTTTATATAAAATTAAGAATATTTCCGTCTTTAAAGCTTTTTGATGAAAATTTAAGGTCGGTTTTACATGGCTAAAGTTAACTCTTCAATTATTAATTTTTTATTTTTTATTAAATTTAAAATACATTAGATGATGGCTTTGAAATCGTTATTTAAAAGATTTACAACTGTTAAGAAATGTTGTATAAGATAATAGTTTTTATAACCGTCATTTTTTGATAAAGATTTTTAACCTCACTTATTTAGATATCCATTTTACAAATGTCAAGAAAAACTTATTTCAACTGTCCAAAAAGTCTGTTTTATTGTAGTGTAACTAGGTTTATTATTATTATTATTATTATTATTATTATTATTATTATTATTATTTAGTTAAGTGATTTTTTACATTTATTTTCATCTTTTTTGTTAGGCAGCATTATGGACTTAGAGTCACTCATTTTAATTTCTATAGATGGCAATGGATCTGTCTTCTTTACTTATTATTATTGATTTTGTCCGAGTCAATATAGATTAATGTCTAGGTTACAATATGGTTTATCTCATCTAGTAGCTGCGATGAAAATTTTTTCTTTTTAATAAGCAACAAAATGTTGTGATGCATAATTTTTTTGATCAATTATATGATGACTTGAGCAAAGTAGAACTATTTTTTAATTAGTGAAGCTTGCATGATTTTTTTTTCAAGCTCAATTTATATATATATATATATATATATATGTGAATATGTATTTTCTACTATAATTGTTATATATGTATCAGTATGTTACTTTTCCTTTTCTTTTTTTTAGTTGCAGTATATGAAGCTTGATTAAGCTTGAGATGAAGTTTGAATATGGTTGACATCTGCATGAACTTGAGCATGGCTAAGTCTGGGTAGGAATCAAAGACATTATAATTGTTAATCATTGCTATTTTTTGTTGTCTTCCTTGATTATTTATTTATTTATTTATTGTTGATCCTTAATTGGTCAGCGTTCTAAGTTATTGTAAGGTGTTTTCATGAATTATGGCATTTACATTATTTCTGGAGAACCATTTGTGGCCTGTGGACAGCAGAAAGAAACCAAGGCTTGATGCAGTGGATTTCTCAACCAGTCTCTAATGAAAGCAAAAAAGCATACAAGGAGAGACAGCCCACTAACATATTATTTAAACAGAAGGAGACAGCCTGGCCTTTTACTTTCCCCCGGGTGCCTGCTGCCCGGTGGGCTGCAAAGAATGACACTGTTAAGCATTCACCCCTCTGCCTATGCTATGCCATTGCTGGGTTTAATCACCCCAATTTGCTTCCCACATTATTCATTCCATCAACACCATCGCCCTTACTCCTCTTGCACCTGTCACCTCCATGCTTTCCATCCATATTACTCTTAATTCTCATCCTAATCAAATAATCCATTTCTCTCTCACCTTTTTGATATATATCATATAATTGATTAATGCTATTTATAATTTCATTCTTTGTAATATTATTAATTATTAGTATTTATACCAGTTTCTTTTATATTAAATTCCTGAAGCAAAACCCTAATGAAGTGACAACTGGTTATATCTAAAATGCGGACAGGCACTTGACTATGAACTTAGGGGTGTGAACCGACCTTCGTTGTCGGTTGCATAATCTTTCATTTTACACTTAGGCCCCAAACAAATTTTTTCTTCTCACTTTCTCCCCATTCAACATGATGACTATATAATATTTTTTTAAAAAAACAAAAAATTGTTGCATACATTCTATCACTTATAGTAATATTAATATATTTTACTGTTACTACAGTGGAAAGAGCCTTTTATGTTACAAATTATAAAAAAATATACATACAAATTTAAAATTAAAAAGTTTAATAAGCTTTACGAAATTTAATTTAAAAAAAAAAAAACAAAGTGGAATAGGCTCCAGGAGTGGTCCAGTCCTTTTTAGCAGACTCTGACAACGGTTAGTTCACATGTCGAATTATCGCGTCAATTTCTCATACCATGAGAAATCGATTCAGGAAGACAGGCGAAACGGGTGTGGCACGGGGGAGAGAGTGTAGCGTGTTTGCACGTGGTGCGAACACACGGCACCAGGTTGTCCTGAGTGGGTCCCAGTTGTTTAGGAAAGATCAGGACCATTGGTTGTTTCATAATTCTGATGCTTATTAATTTAGCTATCAAATCTGGCATGTCCTAGTGTCCGTCAACAACAGTCAAGATTCCTGAATACAAAATTCCATATCGATGCAAATTAGGATTAAATGTATACAAATATGTCTCATGCGTTGTGGTACCTAATTTATTTTAGTGATTTTCTTTTTGCATTAAACGGTTTTTCTATACTTTTCAGATAATTAAATTAAAATTATTTCAAAGAAAAATATAATTAAAAAAATTGATATACGCAAATATTATATGAGGATGGTTTTAAAGCAGCAGCTGAGTGTAATGATAACATGTCTCCTTAACGGTCTACGGGTAGTGTGGAAGCATCATGACTGTTCAATTCTATGACTCTGTCTATGTACTTCAATCCCTACTGCTGGATGACTCTTCTTGGGTTAAAAAAATATTAATCCCACTAATTAAATTAATTATCCGAGGCTCCTTCTCTAGCCAATCTGCACAACTACTTTCTTTTTATTTTTTTAATTCCCTTAGACTCCTTGTCTACTTTTCATCTTAAATGTTTTTGTTTTAAGTAAAATAATCAATTCTGAATTATATTAACTTTTTTATGTTATTTTTGTTTTATAAATATGCATGTCATATTATATTGAAATTGCATAAATAACATTATTAACTTTGAAATTATATCTAATGATAATTTTTTTACCATTTTTGATGCATCTAATTATAAACTTAAGTTAAGAAGAATTTTGGAAACTTAAAATTCTACCATCAAATCAATAAGTTAACCATCATTAAGTAATATATTTTAGAAAAGAAAAAAAATGAAAATCACTTTTGTTACTTAAGTGTTTTTCATTATTTCATGTCTTTGTTCACTTTTTAAAAACATAAATTTTTTTAAATATTATATAAAATACAAAATTTCAATTAGGAGAACTCGCACCTTCACAAAATGTAAAGAATCAATATTACAAATCCGTATAATTTTAAATTCAGGTTAAATTTATATTTAAAATTAATATGAATTTACCCTTTTTTAAGATTCAGACACCAATTCCTTTCAACCTTTTTTTTTTTTAAAGACATTAAGTTGACCGTACAGGGGGAAAGTAGCTGGCGTGTCGAATGCTTATCTGATTAAAAGAGGACGTCTTTTCATTTTGGGTACAGGACAGAAACAGGACACAACCAAAACATAATACATTAGCTAAATCATAGGAGTTCAGGAAAAGTGGCGGAGACCACCCTCTTGCTATCATCCTCCTCGCAATGCATCACGATAAATTCTCTGATATTGGAAAGTGACGAAAAGAACTTCATTTTTTTATGTAAATTGTTTTACTAACTTTTCTTTTTCCAGTTTCCCTTTAACGTTTTTCTATTGTCCCAAGGTCCCTAGTTAACTCAACTTTTCCCATTCTTCAACGCCATCTCTCGTCTCCTTCACTGTCACTGCTTCCACACTCCTCTTTCTAACTCTCTCTCTCTCCTCTCTCTCTCTCTCTCTAGCTTCTGTTGTTGCTTCCTTTGAGCTTTGTCCTCCCCTCTCTTGGCTTTCTGGCGCTGAAAGGAAGGTAAGCCCTCTGAAGCAAACTTTGCATCTACATTTTTCTGGCTAAACGGTCACCTTGTAGTGCAGATATGTTAGCTTTGATTTACTTGGTTGCTCTTCTCAGCAACTTTGATAGCCATGTGGGTGCTTTGAATGACGAAGGTTATGCACTTTTATCATTCAAGCAGTCCATTTATGAGGACCCAGAAGGGTCCTTGAGTGACTGGAACTCCTCTGATGAGAACCCTTGCTCATGGAATGGGGTTACATGCAAAGAACAAAGAGTTGTTTCCGTCAGCATTCCAAAGAAAAAGCTCTATGGGTTTATTCCTTCTGCTTTAGGGTCTCTCTCTGATCTCCGCCATGTAAATTTGAGGAACAATAAGTTCTATGGGAGCTTGCCTGTTGAGCTCCTTGAAGCTCAGGGGCTGCAAAGTCTAGTCCTTTACGGAAATTCTTTATCTGGGCTTTTGCCATATGAGATTGGCAAGCTCAAGTACCTGCAAACTTTAGATTTATCTCAGAATTTCTTCAATGGGTCGATGCCCATATCAATTATGCAATGCAGGAGACTTAGGACCCTTGATCTCAGCCAAAATAACTTCACTGGTTCTCTGCCAGATGGGTTTGGGACTGGTTTGGTCTCCCTAGAAAAACTAGACCTTTCATTCAATAAATTCAATGGTTCAATTCCAAGTGGTATGGGAAATTTGTCTAGTTTGCAAGGTACCGTTGATTTGTCTCATAATTTGTTCAGTGGTTCCATCCCTGCTAGCCTAGGAAATCTTCCTGAGAAGGTTTACATTGATCTCACTTACAACAATTTGAGTGGGCCAATACCCCAAAATGGGGCTTTGATGAACAGAGGACCAACAGCATTTATCGGGAATCCTGGGCTATGTGGCCCCCCATTGAAGAATCCTTGTTCTCCTGGGGCAAGTTCACCTTCCTCTTACCCTTTTCTGCCTAGTAATTACCCACCCGAGAGTTCAGATGATGGTGGGGAAAAGAGTGTAAAAGGAAGAGGCTTAAGCAAGGGTGCTGTTATTGCAATTGTAGTTTGTGATGTAATTGGAATTTGCATTGTGGGGTTGCTGTTCTCTTATTGTTATTCAAAGGTTTGTCCATGTAGTAACGATAAGACTGAGAATGGCTATGGTTTTGAGAAGGGAGGGAAGGGGACAAAAGAGTGCTTCTGTTTCAGAAAGGAGGAATCTGAGACACTATCAGAAAATGTGGAGCAGTATGATCTTGTGCCATTGGATACACAGGTGGCTTTCGATTTGGACGAGCTGCTGAAGGCTTCAGCTTTTGTTCTGGGAAAGAGTGGAATAGGAATTGTGTACAAAGTTGTGCTTGAAGATGGTCTTACCTTAGCTGTGAGGAGACTGGGAGAAGGGGGCTCCCAGAGGTTCAAGGAATTCCAGACAGAAGTTGAAGCAATTGGAAAGCTAAGGCATCCAAACATCGTAACTCTTAGAGCCTATTACTGGTCTGTTGATGAGAAGCTGCTTATCTACGATTATGTATCTAATGGAAGCCTTGCCACTGCACTTCATGGTAAATTTTCTCTGGATCCCCCAGGCATAGCTAAGATTGTTTTGATAATTGTATTGGTTACTTATATCGGGTTTTTGTTACTAACACTTGTTTGTAATTTCATTGTTATTGGTTCTGCTCATGTGATCAGGGAAGTCTGGGATGGTATCATTCTCACCACTGTCATGGTCTGTTCGGTTGAAAATAATGAAAGGAGTTGCAAAAGGCTTGGTATATCTGCATGAGTTTAGCCCCAAAAAGTATGTCCATGGAGATTTGAAGCCGGGCAATATACTGCTGGGACAGAACATGGAACCTAAGATTTCAGATTTTGGACTTGGACGGCTAGCTAATATCGCGGGAGGATCTCCAACATTGCAATCAAACAGAATTCCCACAGAAAAATCACAAGAAAAACACCAAAAAAGTGCATCCACTGATACCACTACTGTTGGTTCATCTACCAACTTGGGGTCCTATTATCAGGCTCCTGAAGCATTGAAAGTGGTGAAACCATCACAGAAGTGGGATGTGTACTCTTATGGGGTGATTCTACTAGAAATGATAACTGGGAGATCGCCAGTTGTTCAGGTGGGCACATCAGAAATGGATCTTGTTCACTGGATTCAGGTCTGCATTGAAGAGAAGAAGCCGCTTGCAGATGTCCTGGATCCGTATTTAGCTCCTGATGCAGACAAGGAAGAGGAGATAATTGCAGTTCTAAAGATTGCCATTGCTTGCGTCAACAGCAGCCCTGAAAGAAGACCTACAATGAGGCATATCTCTGATGTCTTGGATAGGGTGATTGCATCCAGTGAGTGAGAAATAACATTTTTGTGATGCTTTTTGAGTTTCACCAGTTACTCTTAGTAGGGTTTCAAGATGAATTCCAGATTTGCTTGGGAGTGATAATATGTACCTCTATTACAATCAAAGCTGCGGGGAGCAGGTTGCAGTATATGTGCTAAACGAAATGTTACTGGAGGAAACAGTCCTTTCTTTATTGGCAACTGGGAAGAAGAGAGCTAGGTGAGAGTTGGTCTGCCTTAAGAGCCATGAGGGATGTAATTGGTATGGTTGGACCATAGGTTGTCTTCCTCTTCTTGCTCTTATTGCAGACCGATTGCCTTTTACTTTTCTTGGTTAATGAAGTGTCATTACTTTCTCCTTAGTTCTTTTTCTTGGTTACGACACATGATCATTGCTGAATGAAGATTTATGATTGCATTATAGGAGAGTTTCTTGTCTTCCACAACTAGGGTCAGTTTTCCTGATTAGAGGTCTGCAACCATCTGATCATCAAAGAATGTATGCATATGAACCATGACGTATCATGTTATAAGCTCTCATCAAGTATAATAGGTATTGATCATCAGGTACCCATAATTTTTATTACCAAATTAATTTGTGAGAGTAAGATTATGCCTCCGCCTTGTTCATGAAAAAGTAACTTTGGTGGTGATACCATAATATTTAAACATGGTATATGCTAGCTACGTGCTGTGCATGCCTGATTTGACATATGGGTCTTGTTCTAAAGGTGCTGTTCATATAATTGTTCGACTTCATGTGAATAATCATCTTTTTTCGTCTGATGTAATTATTACTATAAGAATGGTGAAACTGTCTTTGTCCAAGTAGAAACACAAATATCGAAAGACTGATCTTCTTGGAGCCCAATCACATGGCGCCAATTAAGGGCGTAGAGACCACCAATCAAAGCAATCTTTCTTCCACAAAAATCTTAGCTGTCATTAAATAAGATTGGTCCTACCCTTACTCTATGTTCTTGACCTTATTATAGCTTCATGCAGGAAATTTTGGAATTTCATTAATCCAATCGCTTATATTAGAGTCTTAATTTGAATAGTTAATGAGGGATGGGTGGGTAATTATTTGAGGCAAGAATGTTTTTTTTTTTTTGCTTATTCAATCATTTTCTCAAATCTAAGCAACAAAGATACTATGTAGATCTTTACATGGCCCTTCCGTTGGTGACCATCATGTATCAAAATTTAAACAGTTTCACATGGAAAACATGAAATCTGAATCAGACTTTTTATTCAATAAGTTAGTCTTTTTTTTTTCTATCCAAAAAAACAAGTTAGTTTTTTTGAATTGAATACCTTAATTCCATAATCTGTTAGATAATATTCAGAATATTTGTGAGAAAACTTTGTTTAGGTCACTACCCATTTGCAGGCAAAGGCATCTCCTGGATTACCTCATATTCCCCAGTAAAGTGAAAATTGAAGTGACTTGAAAATTGCAAAAGAACAGTAGTGAAGAAGAACAAAGTCGGCTAAATTGCTAATAGCCCACAGACATGTCCACCCTGGCTGGTTACTGTCATTTCATTTTGAGCGCAACGTGACCCATTTAGATTCACTTATAAGGTCATTTGGACCAAGAAAATCAACAAAAGCGTCGAAGGGTATCCAGGAATCACTTGAAAGGTGACGAACAGGAACTAAGAACATCACTCCTTCGTGCAATCCTTAGCCGCTTCACGCATTCAACGAACTCCCTGTCAAGGTTTAAGTACAATTTTTGGTTCTGCACGAGAAACGGTAGCCTTTCGGACAAACAGATTTCTTCAAGGTCCTCATGGGGGGCCAGGATTTGAACAGTAAGTAATCCCACTTTTTCTTGGAGGGAAAGTAATAGTAATAGCATGAGATATTATGATGATTTGAATTAAGTAGCAAGAGATTATGGTAGTGAAGAGCTTACTTCCATGGAATGTCACCAGCAGTCCTCCAGTTCTCTTCCTTGTCCTTGTAGATCAGGGCGAACTCTGACCCTGGGTGGAACAACCTTAACTCAGAAGCAGACTTTCTCCCTGAAAGCAACAATCTTAATCATGTTACTTCGTTTCTGAAAGAGGGCCATCAGTTTTCTCACTTACCGAACATGTCTTCCAGCTGTTGTGCGAGGCTTGAATAACCACCATGAGCAAGTAGGCAAACTTTGCGGCCCACCATAACCCCATCCATGTTAACCTTCACATATGCCCACCTGTCTTTGCTCTGCACCCCTGCTTCATCACTGCAATCTTCTTGTAAGAGTTTTTTGTATCCTGTGATTGAATTCTTGAGCTGTGAATTTGCCTGAGGCCAACCTATCAGCTCACTGTAGCCTTCCAGACTTGGCACTTGACTCAGAAACGAAGTCAAGTTAGAGTTTCAGCTGCTGTTGTTAAAAGACCCAATAGCTTTGTACTAAGCAAATGATATCAAATGAAAAAACATGCCCCATTCTAAAATGATTGCCCAACTTTAGTATCAAAGTGCAGACTTATAGCATAAATCCCTCAAATCTCTCTTCCTAATGTCACTGTTGTCTCAATTGTATATATAAAATGGGTAAAAGAAACAAAAGCTGTAATAAGAGCTTACTGTGTCCAGATGGAGGGTCGGCTTCTGGATGTGCGGTTCTAAGACTAAGACCCAGATCGATTATGCCATCATCTTCCTTGCCTTGATAGTAAACTGGGTGGTGGAGATTTGAAGTGTTCCAGAGAAAGCCTGAGGCATTGGAATCCATTGGAATATCAGGGATGGATTAGACCACCTTAAAAGTTATGGAAACCATTTATATTATCGGAGCTAAACAATAGAAGGGAATCTGAGTGTCAGAATCAGAGGAAGAAGTGGGGACCGACCATGTTAGACATGGAAGACAGAAGGACTTTCTCCCATTATCAATCATTCAATGGTGCTTTCATCTTCTTGTGGGTCTGCTACCACCAACATGCAAGTACACTAGCCAGCAACTAGAAAACAGGAAAACAAGGGATGGCCAAAGTGATCCTTACAAAAGTTTGCTCGGATTCTGTGACCCAACATTGCTACAATGCCTCTGCTTTTCAGGTAGGCATCCACTGGTGACCCAAATGTTAGCAAACAGCCACAGGATAACCAGCATTTGCTGACATTAACACAAACATACACACAGAAAATCACAAATGCAACTACTCTGTTCAAGCTTAATGCAACTATAGACTCCTCCGGCAGGTTATATGATCTCCTCATTTTGCATTAGTTCTTTCCTATTATGCTTTCAGCTAGGTCGTCCTTGTCAAATCAAAATGCTGGTGCTCTTCCAGGAGACAAGTTTTTGTCAGAGCCCCTCCGCCCACTCCCCCTTGCCTGTAGGTGCTTCTGTACAGTGGATCCAAGAAGCAACAACACAACGAAATTTCTCTCTGGACCCATGAAAACAGATATTCAAACAAGAAACAAATTTCAATCTCTTTTATGACCATTGAGAAATATCCATATCAGAACTCAAACAAACAATCAGATCTTATCCCTGCCTTGCTGCCACATCTCATTTTTAACCTAAATTGGTCCTGAATCAATCCGGCGTTCAAAGATCAGTTAAATGTTCAAGATGTATGAACTTAGACAAATTCACCATTTCTGCTTCATGGATCTTCAAGACCTGCTTTCTGGTAACAATGACAACAATATCGCTCGCAATAGAAGCAGAGCATAAACTACAGAAGCTCAAAAGCCTTAGCCGGGCTGCTTTAGTGACAGGCAGTGGCTAATATCTCTCATTCAAGAAAACGACGCTTGAGAAACCAACAATTTAATTCAAAGAATCACCATTTAAAGAAACAGACGGCACTGCAACAACCAACCTTTTAGATGTATTAGAAGATCACCATAAGGAGTATACACTCGTGAAAAATAAGTTATGTGTTCCATGCAACTTTCTGTCATTTATCATATCGCTATCATACATGAGCAATTTAATGAACATGTATCCTTTTCCCCGTTTTAGGGTTTTGAGCTCGAAACTAATTGCAGCTTAAATTTAAAATACAGCAAGATCTTATTTGCCAACTTCTAACCCCTGCTGCATGACTTCTGCTCAAGTTCTGGATGGTCCTTGCATCAATCATAATTTTTTCCTAAATATAATGAATGAACAAAACAGCATTTGCTTTACAGGTTCCATAAAGGCCACCAGAGTCCCTACTCGACCAAGATCCAAGATATATGTGATTACGACGGAGTGAGGCATTTTGTGCCAGTTGGAAACAAGCCCAGTGCCATACCAAGCTGCAGATGATCAAACTTCAAAGCCCAGGCGAACATATCAAGTCGTGATGAGTAAGAAATTCAACTATGCAGGGATAAAGCTGCTCCTCAGCCTGCATTTGAAAATGAAATAAACATAATGAGAAAACAAGGTTTCACCATAAGTGCATATGAATAGTCAAATGAACCATTACACCATTTCCCAAAAGATTTTGAAAGAAAGCATACCAGTCGCCCTCCCACCAAATCATAATGCGCATAATGCGGGCCTCCAGGTTCTCCAAAAACCTTATAGGTGACCATATTCTCAGGAAAGAGCTTAACCGTTTCTGGCTCAAACAAACAAGAAGGCATAGGATATTAATATCATACAAAACCCACGTGTTATAATTGTTGTGTAAACTTGTTTATATTTGCATACACATGTATGTACATTCACACTAGTTAACAAGTAACTCCTTGATAGAACATACCTTCTACAGCCTCAGGTGGGCAAATTAGATCCTGGTCTCCAGCAAGAGCTAAGACAGGGACATTACTTTTACGCAAATGATCCTTGTAGAAAAATTTACCGTTCCTATCGCATAAGCCACCCTCTCGAAAAGCTGTTGTAAGCTGAAGGATAAGTTTGGCTGGAATAGTACCTACCAACCGTAGAAAGAGCATTCGTAAACCAATTAGTATTACAAAAGTAGATGAAGGAAGAGAATGCAATAGTGTCAGCAGCACCAGAAGAAAAACAAAAAATAAAAAAAATAAAAAAACGAAACAGAAAACAGAAAACAGAAAAAGATATTCAAACATTCTGCTGAGAGAAGCAAAGGTAGCCCAATGATGGCTCCACATCAAGGAATGAAGTCAGAAGAGTAGAGCCACACAAATGTTGACAGAGTGGCAGCATCATGCGGACAAATGCTTACCTATGTAATTTTATGGTGGAATGAAGAACATGTTATGCAGGACTTCAGTGCCCTTGTGCACTATGAATGGACAAGGATGTGGGATATCCTTAAAGCAGTGCAAATATCATGCAAACCAGTGTAAATTCTTTCCCAATAAAATTGATATCCTTAAAGCAGTTGATATTATGGCTGAATAATAAGGATACTAACAATATGACACAGAGACATGGATGCTCTAAGGATTAAAATGCTGAAGCTAGAGAAGAAGAAATGAAAGGTTATGTATGGACAAGGAAGCTCTAAGGAGTAAATGCTGAAGCCACAGAAGAATAAATGAAGGGGATAAAAATCAACAAAATTCCAACTGCAACGAAACCTAAGGCAGAACTTTTTTCAGTCTCTAACCTTTTCATAGCAGCATTCTATTCAGTCTAGAGACATGATCTAGAAGCATTTCTCAATCTACTGCAACGGTTTTCAATAACACAGGTTGTTAGTTTTTCCTTGAAAAGCATGTTGTACGCAGTTTCATTTTATATCCTGTTCTTCCACATCCAAAATTCATTGTGATCAAAGTGAGCAGATTTTGCTACATGCTGCAGTTAGCAGGTAACTAAATCATTGTAGCCTCTCATCTTGCAAGCTAATGGCACGACATCCATACATTGCAAACATAGCTGTAGTTGTATGCTATGGTTTAATCTCCTACTCCCTCCTTATCCAGTTCTGCAACCTGATCATCAATGTTCTATGAGCAGGCATGTTTTTTAACTACCGAGTATAAATACAGTAACAGATACTAGTTCATCTTAATTTGCCCCAGCGAAAGTAGATGACCACATGGATTATGCAGCACCGTTAATCAGCTCTCGAGTTCCTCTATTTCATTTTAGCAATCAATAATAATTACAAGCAATTGAAACTTGGGTTTCCTAAGAAATTTTGTGTCCATGTCGTCCATCTATGCAACAGACAAGTAACATGGTTATGGAGACTACGATATTGTAATTTAACATCTCATGTCAACTGGAAAGCATGTCTGCACTCACAGAAGTTGTTCAAGACAAGCTTTTCTAACAACTCAGGAAGCATCATGTCCTCTGCTGATATCAGATTATTAAACCAAGACAAGATGTAAGGAGGTCTCGATGATAGAGGATATGCTGCTGCCAATAATGCCCCCAATGGAACAACAGGAACATTAAGAGCCTGTGCGGGATCTGCCTGTAGAACAAGCGTCATCATGTTACTTTCTCAAGAAAGGTTATTCACTGCTAAAATTACAAGTAAATAGTTTTATCAAATTCAAACCATCAAACAACTGAAGTGCACAACATTTGATTTCCTATCACTTACCAGAGGTAAAAGCAACTTGAGTGTTGATTTTGAAGTTGTGTAGTCAAGTGATGATGCCAAAGTGACAACACCTGCCAACCTAGGATCTCTTTCTTCAAAAGCTAACAAGATTATCCGCAAAGTAATTATTAGAAAAAAACAAATGACACATCAAAAGGAAGCAGAAAGGGGAAGGAAGAAAAACAAAACAGAAAAGAGAATGACAGAAACAAAAGACAAGCACATGAAAAAGTTTCAGCATGTCTAAGGATATAAAAACTCATTCGCAAGGCTACTAGGCAGGACCATTTCTATGAAGTTTAGTATGAGAATGCGTAGAGACATTATTCAAGAAGAACAAGATGTTCAACAAATGATGCAGGACAGTAGAAAGGGAAAGAGTTCAGAGGAGAAGGGGAACAGAGAAGAAGTAGAAAAGAAGGAGACAGGAGACAGAGAGAAAAAGAGAAAAGAAGAGAGAAAGAGAAAGCTTAAAGGCTGAAATTTTTGTTTCTTGTCTAAGACCAAACGGCATGAAGTGAGAATTATAGGCTAGTTACAAATACAACTCTTATCCAACTAATAAAAATCTAAAAAGATAATCAAGGTAATCCTAATTTAAAAAAAAAAAAAAACTAACTAGTCAGGTCTTATTTTTACGGCTTTGATAAATCTTCAATTATGAATGCTTATTCGCATCATTCTCCCTGAATTGAAGAGAACTCGACTTCGTCGATTAATGCTGTAAATAGGAATCCAAAAGAGTGGGATTAAGACAGCAAAATTCCTCCTTCGTGATCCAACATCAGTGGATGATTGACCCTTCCAACGGATAAGAAAACAATGAATAACTCTTCTAGAAGAAGACACATATTCATCATCCTAGAACATCAACAATCACATTAGCAAGAGTACAAGGAGATGCTGGGATACGTGGTGTATTAGCATCAGATGATGAACTTGCAGACATGGAAGAAGACAAAACCAGAGGCTCAAATGTGCCTCGGTAAATAAACAAATCTGACACATTGAATACAAGAGTAACAGATAAATTTGGAGGCAAATCAAGCTCATGTGTATTGTGTCCTAGTCTACGAATGATGGGGAAAGGTCCTGCAGATTAAGCATGAAGCTTTTTAATAGTGGTTTTGGGGAAACACTTAGGAGAAATGCAAACCACTGCATAATCACCTACTTTGGATTCTTTATGCCTATGATGTGCATAGAGTTTATAATATTTGTTACTTAAAGCAATTTTTCGTTAAATATCAACATGTAAATTATGGATATGGTCTGGAAAGGCTTTGATCAAGTCAAAATATCGATAGCCAAACGGGATTAGGTAAAATGGCATCCTAAGTACCAAGTTTCTCACCAACCAAACATCAAAGCATATCTCTTAAACTACGGTTCCCCACCTCCGTTTGACCATCAGAGCGTAGGTGAAATGCAAAAGAATATTCCAATATGGTCCTCAACAATTTCCAAAGTGTCTTCCAAAAGTAACTAATGAACCTGACTTAAATTCTTCTACGAGTGACAAAACAACACTATCTTGGTTCACGTTCAAATTATTTATGGGCTAAGAGTTGCAACCTATTCTTAGGACTAGTGCTAGAACGGGTAGCCTCATAATCACTTCCAAATGAGGGTTTGGCAAGTTGGAGCAAAATGGTCTTACTAGCATGGACAAACACATAAGTGTTATAGCAACCCAAATATTCAACATCATGATCATATAACCAAGGACGGCCTAGCAAGATGTGTGCCACATTCATGGGCAAGATATCACAATAAAGGTTTTTAAAGTATAGCCCAATCTTAAGCAGCACTAAACATCATTCCTTAATAGGTAAGGAAGTCTTATCCACCCAAGCGACCCTAAAAGGGTGAGGTGAAGCTCAAGTGTCAGATTAAACTTAGTAATGGTTGCTTTAGATATGACATTCATGGCACTACCTCTATTAATCACTAACTTACAAGCTTTGTCCTTAAGAAAGATAAAGGCATGAAAGATACTAGTGTGCTTCCAAGTATTAGGGTGGACAATTAGACAACACATTATTGAGAGGTGGCCAGGGCAAGACAACTCCCCATAGGCCTCAAGTTCCTCACAATCATGATCCTCAAATGGAGTTGTAGCAACAAGATCAGTGCTGTCTTCGCCAATGGTCTCATCCAATTTTTTTTAAGGCTGGAGTACGATGTGGACAAAGAGAGGCAATGTGACATCTAGCATGACAATGAAAGCATTCTACATGGGTATTCAATGGGCGAGTGGCACTAGAATTAGAAGATATGGGGGAAGCAATAGGATGAGTGGTGGAGATAACCTTAAGAGGACCTTGTAGTCTCAAGGGATAAAACAACTATGACGATGATCAGGGTTATTGACAAGAGCACACCTGAGAGGGAATGATTGAAGATACCTCTCAAACTCTAAGCCTTGTGATAAGCATCCTCTAAGGAGTATAGTGAGTTTAGAATCACCTCTTGTTTAAGCCAGCCTTAATCCCATTAAAAAACCTAGAGATACTAAGCCCAAGTTCTTCAGTGATATCACACCTAAAAAACAATTTCTCAAACTCGGTTATAAATTTGTCAACATTTGAAGTTCCATGTCTAAGGTTCAATAGTTGGTCTAACAATTGATCTCTGTACGAAGGTGGCAAATATTTTTCTTCCATCTTTTCCTTCAGTTGATCCCATAGGAAAATAGGGTGATGACTTAAGCACTCGATATCACATTGAATTGTGTGCTAATATAATTTAGCTGATCCAACTAACTTCATCTTGGTAAAACAAATGTGCTGAGTATCGTTCATCGATGCCATCCAAAATAATCCTTCATGCAGACATGTCAATTATGTTAGCTTGATCATGCCAAAGTTGGACCAAAAGGTACTGACGTTGTTGATCACGATATCTACTTATAGGTCTATGGATGTGTCTAAAGTGTGGGATGGTTCAAAGTACCTTTCCTTAAAATGGTGTTCATCTACTAGTGGATCATTGGTGCTAAAACACTGTCTAGAAGGTGGGTCACTAATACTAAAAGCAACCTAGGTGGTGTAGGCAACAACCCATCTCCATGACCAGGATTTGCTAAAGGTTTATGCCCATCGATTGGCTCACTACTTGCCTCCCTTACCGAACGCTTTCCAAGACATGTAACATAAAAGTCATCTCTAAGAAAGTTAACTGATTTGACAAACTATTCGATGTCGGAGGTGAGATAGTTAAGTCGTGTTTCAAATCATTAGCCCTTCTCTCAATTTTGGTCATTCCCTCCTTAGTATAGGTTTGTCTCTCCTTGAGTTTGTAAACAGTTTGTTCAAGCTCCTTAACAAGTAACGGTATGAGAAAGAGAATATCAGATGCCGAGAGTTTGCTAAAAGTTTAAGCAACTAAAATTAAAATTCCACCAATGAACATAATAAGAATAAAAAAATTTAAAGCAACAACTATGCAGAATCCAAACATTTTTTTTTTTTTGTGGTATCGAAGACTAAGGATGTGATAGCATGAATATGGAAAGCATAGGGTTTAATATGGAAAGAAGTTAATAACTACAAGGGTACAAGGCCCAATGAAAACTTAGTGTGAGGCCCAAACATAACCATATAATAAGCCTATCCAAAACTCACCATCAGTCCAATAGTCAATGCGAAAGAAATTTTACTTACTTGAGAGATGATCGAAACGTGGGTCAATCTCATTGATAGGAGGCCTGGACCGTGTAGATCCGTGTAGATCTATTGCTAGCAAGTGGTCAAATGGTGCCTAGGGACAAGAGTACTACAAAGCACAACTGTCAACTCAAAGGGAGGCAATCTTGTCTAGCAGTGACCACATGATGTAAGATGTGGGAGTAACGCTTTAGGGTATTGGCTAAAAAACAAAGAGAACTAAGCACTAATAACACTTGATGTAGGACAATAGAAAGGGGAGAAGAAGGAAGAGTTCAAGGGAGAAAGGGAACAAAGAAGAAGCAATTAAAAAAAAAAAAAAGAAGAGAGAAAGAGGGAAGACAGAGAGAGAAAGAGAAAGCTTAAAAACTGAAACTTTATTTCTTAGCCAAATTTAAACGGCTTGAACCTCATGTAGCCAAGTTGTAAGCTAATGTAGCATATTCCTAGTCAAACTATGAGTCCTAATAGAATAATGAAAAGATAGTCTTAATCCTAACCGAATAATGAAACTAACCTGATTATATTGTAGTCCAATTACAAATTCGACTCTTATCCAACTAATAAAAACCCAAAAACATAATCAAGGTAATCCTAATTTAAATAAGAAACTAACAAATAATCAAGTCCTATTTTTATGCCTTGATAAGTCTTCAATGGTAAATGATTATTTGCATCAACAAATTAGTACCACATAAAGAAGTTTGACAAAAGGGCCTTGTATGTACGTGGGCAAGGTGTATTGGGTAATGGAGAATAAGTTAAGCAATGCAAACTGCATACAAGGTGCTGTTAATGCAAACACCAGGTTGGATGCTACAAAGTACGGGTACTGCCCCACCAAATGTCTAGGTATCAATAGGTTACTTCTGAAATCAAGCTCCAGATTTTACATAAAGGTAAACAGACAGACTAAATTATTTTAACTGGTTAATAAATTCAAATATGCAATATGGATATTAATACCAGGAAGTACGTGTATTAATAACTATATCATGCGTTGAGGTGTAATACATAGCATGTAACCAAAAAAGAAGTGTGATATACAGCAAACTGTTTCATTAATATGCTTTTCAAATGCTGTCAATATTACAAGGATTATAAGGCCAAGCATCCAGGATTGACACAAAACTCAGAGAAGGCGTAATCTTTATTAGGCAGGTAATGCCAAAGCCAAGAGCAAAGCAAATCACGGGGCAGATCCTAAAATATTTACAGTTAAGTAATTTTAAGCCCCATTTACCACTAGATCTACAATTTTTCAAGGGAAAGTTTTTTTTTTTTAAAAAAAAAGGCAACCAAGAAGAACACAAGAATCATTCATAAGTTCAATCCTGAAACGTAAAACATTGTCATATACGACGGTTATCAAAAAAGTTCAATCCTGAAATGTAAATTTTAATGGTAAATCAAGAAGGATAAAATCGTAGAAATTATCTTCTGGAACATCAACCAATCTCAATATATTTCAGTTCTAACATCAAAGAGAACTATTCCAATTTTTTATTCATCAGACACCTAAATCTACAAACTTGCCAACACAAAGTACTTAAGCTTACTATCCAATTGAACTCTTAGGGGGCCCAATTCATAATGGATTCAACTTCCTTCTCCAATATCTCTAGAATCAGATGAAGGGTCACAAAAAAGATACTAAAGCACAGTTTTAACCTCAATGAATCTATAACCCTTCAGGGTGAGCTGAACTTTTGAATATTAGCCAGTGCTAACTTGATATTAAATGTTGTGAAAAATTTAACCTACTGTCTACTGTCAGAAGGAAGTAAACCTAAAAAAAAAAAAGGAATTAAATGATAGAATGAATGACTATGGAGACTAAGACAAATAGCCTACCAATAGCATCCAAACTAAGGATCCAATAAATTAAAGGTAGACGAAAAAAGAAAAATGGTGAAACAAATGAATGCACATTATCTCAACACATCGAAAAAGACATGCTTTGCTTCCAGAAGTAAAAGAATTAATCACAAAGGAAAAGGTAGCCATCTTCTGCATATTTAAAATGAAATCATTTTGGGTCAGAAACCCTCGCTAAAAGGGATGCTATCTTACCACACCGAGACAGCATGGCATAGAGCAAGATACCTCCCATGGAGTGACCAATTGCTAGCAATTTACCATCCTTTGGTTTGCTTTGTGCTCTTATGTATTCCATCTAAGTCAATGAAAAAGCAATGACTGTCAGTTCAATATTAGTTAGTCAACCACAAAAGCCCAAATTTAAAGTTAGAAAAATAAAATTGAAACATATCATAATTTCCACAGCCTTCTAATAAGATGAAATGTCACCTCACCGCAGCAGGAACATCCTCCTCCAGGTAATTATCAAAATCCCAGTCATAATTAACAATCAAATCAAGTTGTTTCTGGAAATCTTCTATCGTAGAAGAAAGGCGTTCTTGCAAGTCAAACAACTGAGGTGAAACAGATCGCTGACCTTCCTCCATAATATTTACAAGCCTTTGACTCAAATCCCTGATTTGGCTAGCAATACCTTTGTTTTGCTTCATCTCCAGTAGGCCTGATAGCTTTGCCCTTATATCATTAAAACGCTCGGATAATGGAGAATCTTCTAAAAGTTTTGATATTTGATCAAATAACTTAGCATACATAATTCTTGATTGACTATCACTAAGAAAGCCAGAGAGTCTTTCTGACAACCGGATGAAAGTATCTGTCAACCTTGTCACCAGTTTTGATTCATCCCATACGGTTGCTGTCAGTGTCAGGTCTTCTTTCGCAGCAGAAATCTTAGAATCTGGCAAGGCACCAGGGACATTAGTTGGCTGCTGTTCTGCAGATAAAGCCTGCTCTGTTGCAGTCTTCACAGCAGCTCCCATCTGGTCAGATACTGCATGGGTGGATTGTTCAATTTCTTTAAAAGTTGATCCTCGCAGACTCAACCCAGCTCCACGAACCTCAAGAACCCATGTGTCAAATCCCTGACCAGACATATACCGTGCAAATGAAGACTGCAAGCATATCACACGCATCAGTGAGGCTCGGAGTCTTATCTGGTCTAGAAACAAATGAGATTCACTAAATCGAAAGCCAAGCGCCTGTACAAGACTAGCCCACTTAAGCAACATATTTCACAATGAATTTAAACTCTTCACTGCACGAAAACTTCATTGAGAAAATGTTTTGCACATCAACAATTAATAAACCTCCCGAGCAGAACATTTAAGAAAAATTAGATCACCAATCCAACAGTTTGCTCAAATATGAAACATATAGGAAATGCACCACGGTATATGCTTCAGCAAGAAGATATCTAACTATGGCATACAAGCAGGACAAACCAGCAATCAAAGCAAAAAGAAGCTGACATCACTCACAAAAAGGAAACAGTAATAGCCTGAGAATGTTGTAAAAATGAAACATATAAATCATTCACTTCTCAAAAATCTTATGGAAAGAAAAAATCAATGCAGATATCTCCAAAAGCATCTGCACTTCATCAACATCTGAAGACACATCCTGCCAACCAAAACTTTCCATTGCAACAATTAACAAGAAAATCAGTGCATTATGGATACATACAGGAACAAGAAGAAAAAAAAAAAGGTATTAGCCACTGTTTAGCATTTAACAACAAATTAGAAAAGTGAGATGCCCATGAAAATTCATATCAAAATCTCAAACATTCTTCTGTTTGAGTGAAACTAATCCATTACATGTCATGACAGAACCACATAAACAAGCACACAAACACAATTTAACATGTGGGCATATATCTCACTCCAGGAGATAGATCATATCCAATGGCATTAGTTCCCACTCCAGATAACAGCAACAGCGGATGATTCCTCGTCGGAGCCTACAGAAGAACAGTTCACAAATTAACCCCAAAAAAAAAACTTGGAGTTTATAGATTACCGTACTTACAAATGAACACACACACATATATATAACATAATATTTAGAGAGAGAGAGGTTACGGTGTGAGACCTCGGGAGGAGGATGGTAACGCCAGAGAGCGAGACGCCAATCTGAATTGGATACTGACACGTAGTGGAGCTCGTCAGCCGTGCAGATTGAGGGCTTCTCCGGTAGCTTAACAGCATCGTTGGTGAAGAAAGCTCTAAGCCCAAACAGCGACCCGGGGAGTCTCGAGGGTTGGCAACGCGCGGCTGCAACAGCGCGTGAGAGTTCAAGGCTGTGGTGGAGAGAATGGAATGTGAAAGATGCTATGTGGATAACTGAGCGAATGTCAGGTCGGATTTGGACATGCATTGTTGCCATTTTAGTTCAAAGCAATTCCTGCCCTTGCGTGCCTTGCCCCCTTTGTTTTCCAGTGCTTTTGATACCCCACCTCTCCTGGACCGATATATCCGCATAAAATTTTATTTTAAAAATAAAGCTGTTAGGTAAATATTAAAAAAATAAATTAAACTAATTATTTAATTTAAATTTAAATATATTAATTAAATGAATTATATATTTAATTTTTAATTAATTTAAATTATTATAAAAATTAAAAATATATTTATTATTGAAATATGTTTTAATTGAATTTATATTTTATATTTTAAATATATTTTTATTATAAATAATTTTTGATTCATAAATTATTTTTATAATTTTTTTAAATGTTTAATAATGTAACTTACATTAACTTTTATATGTTAGAACACACAATAAAGAGGATGAAAGGCAAAGGTACACACTATTAAATGTGGAAGCAATTTTTTGTTAGCAAACATATAAAAGATTTTTTAAAATATAAAAATTAATATTTAAAAATTTAAAAATTTAAAAAATATATATATAGTACCATCAATGGATTGAAACAATTTAATTTTTTCATTTTTTAATTTATGTTTTTTTCAAAAATAATTAATTTTATAAATTAAAATCAATTTTTTGTTAAAAATTTCGAAGAATGTTCAATGAATAAGATAACCTCTTTAGTTTTAAAAAATATTCATTTTAATATGTTTGAAGAAATACATAAAATGGTGAACGAAAAACTATGAAAAAAATTTTAAATATGGTTGTTGTTTATGGGTACATAAGCATGAAGTTTTCAATGTACGTTATGATAGGTTGTTTTTAGTAAAACTTCAATGCTTTAGTCACATCTATTGTGACAGGTTTCGACCATATTCATAAATGAGATTAATTATATTAAACATGCAAGTAATCAAATATATGTAGTGAAAATATAAAACATAGGAATATGTGTTTTTGTAGCCGTTCGTACAATGATATTTGCGTAAATAATCAAAATTAGTAATGTATTTGTTTTTAGCACATTTTAGACATTTAAGACAAAATTATCATTTGTCCAACATGTGCAATTACTTATTTGTCCAAATATAGAATTTGAGAAGTCAAACATATCAAACGCTACTCTTTCCCTCTCTTATTACTCTGGTGCTAAACTTCATCACTTAGTTTCGTCCCTCTACATTCAGTGTTTGTTTATTTCTTCGCTTTCGTTGTAAACCGACCTTTGAAGAATATCCACAAGCTACTGAGTCAGAAAAAAATCAATAGCAGTATGTTTTTAAACAATATTTTCAACTCAAATTCTTCATTCATTTCTGTTGAATATCGACTTAGTTTCATCCATCGTTTTTCATTCATTATATTTTTAATATTTTTAAGTTTGGTTTATGGGTATCATAGCTTGAATACACGTTTTGTTTAATATTTTTGGGCTTTGGTATTAGTTTTCCAATCTGCGATGTTTGGGTGATAAATCGCAGTGTAGTTTTGTATGAGTTTATCAGATTCGTACCATGTTAGGGCAAATCGTTCATAATTTTAGGAATCGCACTAATTAATCATACCTAGTTTCATAAATCGTACCTAATTTTGGTAAATCGTATCTAATTTTGGTAAATCGTACCTAGTTTTGGTAAATTGTACCTAGTTTTTGTAAATCGTACCAATTTATCGTATCAAGTTTTTAAAATCGTATCTTATTATTGTTTACTCTAATTTTGACGTTTTTTTCGCCCAACTGTAGATGGCAACCAGCTCTACTTCTCAAAAGCCATATGTGATCCCCAGAGAGTCTTGGAAGACTGGAAAGATACTAAAACATTGTGATAATGATGTCATCCCTACCTTGAAGGAAATTTTAGATGACTCTCAGAATGAGAAGTTTGAAGGAACCTGCTTGGGGCATTTTCTACATTTGCACAAAGATTTCAACTTCTCTAGAATTATTGTCCATAATCTTCTGCTGCAAGAGATTCAACAAAACCGTGAGGACGAAATGTGGTTTAGGCTTGGGCAGAATGAAGTTCGTTTTAGCAAAGTTGAATTCTGCCTAATCACTGGCTTGAAGTTTGGCGAGCTACCGAACATAGACAAAATTGCAGAAAATCCATCTGGTATTCTCGCTAAATACTTCGGGGGGAGGGGTAACGTCAGCGGCAGTAGCATCAAGACAAGGCTACTTGAAGGAGAGTTTGAAGATAAAGATGACAAGCTAAAATTGGGCTTATTGTATTTGCTAAATGGTTTCATCAAAGGCCATGACGAGCGCCAGTATGTACCCACGTGGAAGTTCCATTTAGTATATAATATTAAAGCCTTTAACTACTTTCCATGGGGCACATGGGTGTACTGCAACTCCTTACAACATTTCTAAAAGGCAATTACGAATCGAGTCATGGACGTTAAAATGGTGAACTACAATGCCTATGGCTTCATATGGGCACTACAAGTAAGGATCATACCTTTTTATTTTTTTTCATTTATTTAATTGAATACATGTTTTATCTTCATGAAGCATAACTTGATTTTCTCTTCTTTTTTCATAGATTTTTGCCTTCAAAGTGATTCCTGCTACCAACATGCACGGTAGTAGGTTGACAGGCTCAAACCTGCCATTGCCTAGAATTTGTCGATGGAGGTTCCATCGGAAGCCACACGCAGCAGATTGCAAGAAGATTTTCACTAACACTGTAAGTAATATCGTATCTTCATCTTCATTTCGTACCTACCTTTTTGATTTCGTGTCTTCATTTTTCAATTTCGTACCTACATTCCAAATTTTGTGCCTTTATTTTGTAATTTCGTACCTTCATTCTCAATTTCATACCTACATGCATTCTCAATTTTATGTCTTCAATTTTTAATTTCGTGCCTATATTCTCAATTTGGTGTTTTCATTTTTTAATTCGTACCTTAATTCTCAATTTCGTACCTACATGCATTCTCAATTTTGTGTCTTCAATTTTTAATTTCGTGCCTATATTCTCAATTTCGTGTCTTTATTTTTCAATTTCATACCTTTATGCTTAATTTTATGTCTTTATTTTTCAATTTCATACCTTTATTTTGTAATTTCGTACCTTCATTCCTCATTTTGTACCTTCATTCTTCATTTCGTATCTTCCATTTTCAATTTAGAAGCTTTATTTCGTATTTTCAGATGGGGGCTAAGCTAAAGTTGGAGCCAATAATTGCTGAGAGCCATGCCTCTTATTATGTTGGCATTGAAGACTCGATCATGCCGTTGCAGCCACATGTTCAAGCCAATGTGCTGGTTACACGATCGAGTGGGGATGAGGACACTGTGGAGGGTCTCATCCAGGACAAGTCCACGAAATTGCCTTCTTTTTTGCCAAAGCAATACAAGGTATGTATTCTTCATAATAGATATGAGTTTTGTTATTGTGTTTTATAATTAACAACTTATGTTACTTGCAGCGACGGATTGGCTTTCTTCCTGTCGAGCGACCGAGGGATTATGCATCTGATGAAGTCGTCAGTGATAGAAGAGAGCCAAGGCCACAGAGGATGACCCCTGAGGTGCGGGAGTACAACGTTGAGGGTGAAGCACCTAGCGCAGAAAGAACTGCAGAGAATTCAGAAGTTTGCCGTCGCCTCACTACTATAGAGGTAAAATTAGATCTCCTTGAGGCGAAGCTAAACAAATGAAATCACAAAATGAAAGACACCATGAGGAGCAAATGGTGTTCTTAAAATCCATCCAGCTCTTCCTGCAAGGATATGGATTTGGTGCTCGAGACCCTCCCCGCCCTATGTCAGAACCAGTTCCTAATGATGTAAGTAATATCGTATGTAACAATTACTTTAGTTTTTTGTTTTTAATATTGTATAACTTATGACATGAAGATGGAATCTTTAATTGTTTTCTCTTTTTTTTTAGGGTGTCAATGCAGGCTCTGCATCACATCATCCCATCATTGAGGAAGTTGGAGACTATGCAGACTCCGTAGAGGAGATCTTGGCTCCTGCAGTGCACTTCCATGAAAAAGAAGTCACTGCAGGGCCAATGGATGAGGAAGTGGCCCCTGCAATAGGTCCACACAATGAAGATGTGGGACGTTGGCTATTACCCCAGTTGAGGCAACTGACAGTGTGCTGTCAGTTGTTAGGACTCGTAAAAGGTCAAGACAACTGTGCAGCCCATATGTCAACCTTAACACTGGGAAAAAAAGAGCCAAGTACTCTCACATGGTGAGTACAAAGGCCAAATTCACAGACAAGATCCTCACTGCATTCAACGAGTTCATAAGTGGCCAATCATAGTAAGTCATTTATAATTATATTTTATGTTTCATTAACTAGATTGAATTTTTATTTTTAACTTTTACTTACACTTTATTTTCATTTTCTTTAGCCGCAATGTAGGTATCGGTCATTCGGTTAGTACAAAATGGTTTAAAACCTTCAAAGACAATGATGAATAGGTCGATGACTCTGTAAGTTAATCATTTTACAAACTACTGTTCTTTACATTCTTATCATACTCGAATTAGCATTCGTACCTTCACTTCGTGTACTGATTTAACATTACATTATTATTTTTGTTGTGTCAACCAGCATATTAAAGCATATTTGAGTCTCCTTCGAAGAAGGCAGAGGGAGTTTCCTCAACAATATGCACAAGATGTTTGCATCTGCGATCCTTGGCTCTATGTAAGTTTTTGGACTTTAATTGTTTAGATGCTTTATATTCAATTTGTTTATTGACTTTGTTTTGCTCAAATTTGTAGACAGGCTATGTTTTACATTTACAACGAATATCAAGCGGATCCAGATGCTGATTGTCCTCCTCCACACTCCAATTTTGAAGCACATAAGTGGGAACCAGACTTTCTGGATCGTGTGAGAGGCAAATTTTGTCATGATTGTCAAGCTTGGCACACTGTGAATAAGGTATGTATATCTTCATTGGTTAGTTATAACTATTTTCTTGTAATATTATGAGAACTCTTAACTGACATTTAAATAATATTTTTTAATGTAGTTGATGGTTCCATGCCACATTGGGGGATCTCACTGGCTGCTAGTGGTTGTGGATTTGAAGACATTTTCTTTATGAATTTTTGACTCTTTCCGACAAGAGATCCCCAATGAGGTCGTATTCGACAACAAAACCCCCTCAGATGTATGCTACCTAGTTACATGGCTAGCGGGGGATATTTCATGCAGAAATCAGACATTAATAAACTGAATATTCCACTCTCATGCACACTATAGCCAAAGAACAAGGTCCCCCAGTAGAAAAAAAGGTAAGAATTTTTTTTGCTAATTATTATCCTTATTTAGAAGTTTTCTGTTCAATATCAATTTCTTTTAACTGTGTTGTTATTTTTTTCAGTGGCAATTGCAGGCCTCACATGCTGTACATAGTAGAACATTTACTAGCTAGAAAAAAACTCAAATACAATGACAAAGATATGCCAAAGATACGGAAGCATATGACCATACATATATTTGCTAACTCAATTATAGATGATAAAAGTTAAAATAATTTTATTCTTTTTACATTACATTGTATTCATTTGTATATACATTCAAAAATTGTGTATAATATTTTTTTTGCAAATAAAAGAATCATTTACAGTACATTGTGTAATCATCTTGCTTCTTCCCTCATCTACTAATAATTTTCAGTATATTGTTAGTATTCATTGAAGACTATTGAATGTGCGATTTATTTAACATTGACGATACGATTTTACTAATGAAAGTGCGATTTATTTACCATTAAAAGGTACAATTTATTTACTATTAAAGGTACAATTTTTTCTAAAAAAGTACGAATTAATGATACGATATAATATATAAGGTACGATTTTACGACCAAATGTACGAAATGAATTGTGTGATTCAATATTTAAGGTACAATTTTTG
This sequence comes from Moringa oleifera, assembly GCA_021397835.1. Taxonomy (NCBI): domain Eukaryota; kingdom Viridiplantae; phylum Streptophyta; class Magnoliopsida; order Brassicales; family Moringaceae; genus Moringa; species Moringa oleifera. The sequence goes on from JAJFZO010000695.1 coordinate 521,905, forward strand.
GTGTTGCATTTGTGAAAATAATGGTATGAAATAAATGTAGGAATTAATGGGGTGATATATTATGTAAGGTACGATTTTATGAATAAAGGTGCAAAATGATGGTGCGATTCAATATTTAAGTTAAGATTTTAGTGTTACAAGTGTGAAAATGATCATGCGAATTGAAGGTACTATTTTTTATTTAAGATACGATTACAATGTACGATTTTACTAATAAATGTGCGAATTAAAGGTACGAAGTAATAGTCAGTAGATATGATTTAGTATTGAAGTTGGGAATTGAAGGTGCGAAATCATTGTCCAATCAATTGCGTTGCCAATATTGCCACAATTACATGAATTGACCTGTACAAAACAATCAATACCGTATAAAAATTTAAAAATCTCAAAATAGTATACCAATCAGTAATGAAAAATAAGTTTGCAAATAATAATAATATAATCAAAACATTAGGATTAGGATTATCATAAACCATTTGTGTCATCATCTAGTAAAGTTGAATTGAGAGGTATTTTACAAGTTTGTGAATTATGCCCAACTCTACCACAATTACGACATTTACGACGCAATTGATCAGGCACTTTAGACGATCGAGAGTGACTCACTCCATCATAATATTGTGGATTTGAGCACGTCAATCGATTGTGTCCATATTGCATGCATCTAGAGCACTTCTTTTGGACCATCTTCTCCCCACCAGAGGGTATTCTCTGTTTTTTAGGACGCCCTGCTGACTTACCATTATTTGGTGGTAATACATAACTCTTCTAACTTCCTCAGATACATCCAAATCAGACTTATCACTAATTGGATATACCGGCTCAGAGTATGCTGCTACTAGTTGATCCTGTTTATAGTAGTTAGAGCAAAAAGTTATGAAATTAATATTACGTTCCCTGTAAAAAAAATAACCAATTTGTGAAGTTAATACAAGCAATAACAATGAATAATTAAAAAATTTACCAACAGAACCATCAATGCCACCTGGAAGCTACTAGTGCATGTGCACATGGCAAAAGATCAGCTTGAAACTCTCTACAAGTGTAAGTACGTTCAATAAGATTCACAATTGCCTCCTTACCCTTCTGCCTAACTAAAAATACATTTCAATCAATATTGAAAACTGTCATTTGTAATGAAACTTTTTGTCTCTCAGTCATCAATGAGTGAGCCCATTCTGTTAGTTATGACCTCCAAACCTTAGCTTTCTTAAGTCGATTATAGAACCAACGTTGCATCATATCTCGAATAAATGCCAATAGAGCTGTCACAAGTAACTCTCGAGCAAATCGCAAACACGAATTCAAGCTCTCAGCTATGTTAGTGGTCATGAGTTGATATCGTCTCCGGGGGTAGTACACACGTGACCATTTTCTCGGATCTTCCTTCATGATATATTCGAATGCTTTAGGGTGATTAGCTTGTAACTCAGTCATCAATTTATTAAATTCAGATTCTCGATATACGCTTGCTGCATTATAAAATATCTTAGATATATCTTCCCTTTTGAATTTATTTTTTATATTTTGGGGCATATGCCACGAACATAAACCATGACAAGAATTGGGGAAGACCTTTACGATGGCATTTGCAATACTGACATGGCGATCTGATATAATAACCAAGTCCTCAACCGAACCTATAGCTTCTTTCAGTTGCCGCAAGAACCACGCCCATGCATCATAGTTCTCGGAGTCACCATAACCAAATGCTAGTGGATATATCTGTTTATTCCCATCTTTGCACACCGCTACAAACATTACATCGTGAAACCTTTCTTTTAAGTGAGTGGCTTCGATAGCAATGACCGGTCTGATTACTAAATGGAACCCCCTCAACGATTGCCTAAGAGCCATAAATAAATACTTAAATCGATTAGTTCCATCTTTAATGCATATATGAGCCTTAATTCCTGGATTAATTGTTTGTAACATGTAGTAGTATGACGGTAATTATTGATATACCTTAATTAGGTCACCATATGTAAGAGACAACGCATACTCTTTAGCCTTCCAAGCTTTACTGTATAAAATTTGTATGCCATAGAGTTCTTTCATATCACTCATGATATCTTTCAGCTTAATAATTCTAGCATTAGTAGACAACCTTTGAGCCACAATTTCTCCAATAATGGTAAAACTTGCTTGTTGATGCCGTCGATGCAACTCTTCAACTGTGCAAGTATGTGTCAAATCACACCTTCTAATTTGGAAAAATTGCCCTTGTGCAACTCTCACAGCACGAATCTTCCATGCACAATTTTTTTCTCTACAAGCAATCTCAAATAATGATTTGTTAGACCTAGTGACTCTAAATTCAAAGTTCTCAATTAAAGTATGCACACCCAAAAATCGCTTCAGCTCTTGTTTGTTCGAAAAAAATTGACCTCTAGTAAGGGTGTCAATTGGAGTCACTGATTCCATAGTAGAAGTTGACACAAGACCATGTAATTCAGCACCCAACACACCATACCGTCTGACAAAACCATCACTTGAATTATTATGTACTTCCGGGCATGTAACTGGGACATAAGGTGGGACAGGACGTAGATTCTCATTCAATTCTTCATTGTCGGGTTCTGCTTCTGGAATGGGTTCACATTGATCTTCACTGGTGGATTGAGTAGGATCAGTTTCCATGATTAGGTATTTACACCTAATATCATAGTCCATCCGCTCATCTAAGTTGATCTCATCGGTATGAATCTCATTAGTATGTTGAGTGTCAACGGGAGTCTCACTATGGATGAATGGTTCAATGCCATATACATCTAATTTAATAGTTGAATTACTCTGAGAACAACTTATGTTAATAGGATTGACTCGTCTTAAAATTTCACCTTTACATAAACTTTGTCTATTCTCAACAAAATTTCTCTCCACTAGATCAACAATCACACGAGAAACTATGCTGTCATTGTACAACATAAACTCAATGTCGTCATCATTTACTAACTCAATTTTGCTAGTAGTTTTTTTCAGATCTTACTATAGTATGCAGTACAACATCAGTCATAGTGAAATCAGCCTCCATACAAGATTTAACCAAATCCAGCAACTGCACATATGCCAAACCCCTCCGAACAATATATCCCTTAGTTTTGATATATCTGCCAACATACTCAAAACTGCCACTGAACTCAGACCACTCACCATTTCAAATTACAATTATCTGCATTTTATAATGTTAAAGAAAATATTTTAAATTACAACTGAAAATAATTACTTACAACATAAAATAAGGCACGATTTCATAAACTTGTTACGATTTCATGAGAGAAGTTACGAATTATCATAATCATGTCACGATTTACTAAGATACAATTTTCAAACATATATATTTTTTCATATTCTATATATAATGGAGAACACTTATATTTAAGCTATGTTATTGTTCAAATCATAATTATGTTACGATTTATCAATTAAGATACGATTTTTAAATATATATATGTATATATATATATATATACATTCATATATATATGGAAGGACACAAATTATATTCAAGCTACATTATTGTTCAAAGGTATACCCATTACCCTTTTCACCTTCGAGCACGTTCTGATTTTGAAGACAAATATGTTGTGAAAAAATACGAGATTGAGAAATATGCACTCAAAAATATGAGCTTTCTTCTTTGCAAGACAAATAGTTAAAAATGTTAGTGACTACCTTTGATTCCTTCTTTAGATCTTGGATATAAAGGAGGGAAGAAAAAACCAAAAGAGAGAGCAAAGAAAAACCCAGATACAAGAGAAAGAGGTCGAAGAAAGAGAAATACCTCAAAAGAAGAAAATATTCAGATAAATCTCCTCAATTTTATGAATTATTTTAATTTCAAGGGTATCATTGTCTTTTGTAAGGGTATTTTTGTCTTTTTAATGCATGTAAGTGCTAAAAAAAAAACAACTTAATAAAAGAAGTTTCTTTTACAAAAAAGATTGGCGGGATGCTAATTTTGACAATTTTCTCTAAAACATACATATGCCAAAAACTTTAAAAGACCTAGATTTACGTATTTAAAAGTGATAAAGAAAAAAATAGATCAAAAGCATTTAAGGTTTTATACTTGGATTCAAGATCTCGTAATCAAGAGTTTTACAAATTCTCATACTTTTCCAAATGTCCAAATTGATTTACCTATAACGTTATCTTTAAGGTTTCATTTTTTTCTCTTTTTTTTCTTGAATTAAATCACTCAAGCATGTGATTTTTAATAATGATCAATAAAATGAATTTTAGTAACTTTTGCAGAGTTTGAATAACTTAAGAAATTGAAAACTTGAGCTCCAAATCCAAAAATTTCAAAAACTCAATCAAGAACATTTTCTTGATGAAGCGAGAACACTGCTTGCAAAGTATGATACGGCTTGACTACTTTTCTAGTAGAGGTAAATCAAATACAAAATTTTGAAAAAGTCTAAGGTGATTGAGGACAAGAAATTTTTTATATGATTTAAAATCTTAAAAATTTTTGTCAAGTATTTTACTCTCAAAATCTACTTTTGATTCTAGGTTAACATACATAAAGGTCAATCATATTCGAGTAATTTATTTCAACTAATTCAAAACTTAATTAGAACTCAAAAGTCTAGAGGTATTTTTTGTTTTATTCAATTAATTTACCACTTAATTAAATTATCTAATTTTTTATACCATTCATTTCAATGTGTGAAACCCATTAAACTTTTAACATATTGACAATAAATTAATAATCTAAATTGTTAATTTATACTTATAAATTATAAGTGAATTCTAACAAGTCATTTATGATCATCAAATGCTAATAGAATTGAAATAAGATTTCAAGAAAGTCTTTTAATAAACACCTTTTCGATGCAATACGTTCTTTTCATCAAGTATCCCAAAAAATATCATCTAGCTAGTATGGCGTGGTGTCACTCAATAATATTTCCATATTAGTTTTTGATTTTAAGGTGGACTCGAAGAATTCAAAGAAATAATTCTTTCAAGTTATTTTGTCGTGACCACTGATTTTATAAGTCAATGATAATGAGAACACTTAAAATACATTCTCTTATCATTTAATATGATGAATCCTAACTAAATCATATATTCATCCATCTTTGTATGTTTTATGTTATATCTAAAAATACCTTTTATAAAAAACTAGATAGACAGACAGATCTATTTGAGTGGTTAAAGCATAATACTCTACATATAAAATGATGTACTATCATAAGTCTAAAGATTTCTTGCATGGCTACATGACAACATATTTTATAGATGCTTAAATAAACTACTATATGAAGTTCTCATGGAGGGTCAAATTTCGTAAACTCATCCATAATGAGTACTTATATGTTATATACTCAAGCATCTTTATGCATGTTTTAACTTAAGAGACTAGTTACTTATTTTCAGAGTAAGGAGACCTAATATAAATTAATCTTTTAACATTGTTAATACCATATGTCTCAATAATATAATGATCATGAACAACTTTAGAGAGATAGTTTTAATGCATAGGGATCTCATATTATAGCTAGTTTATAATTTTCCTTTGTAAGACTTTTTTTTTCATGAGAATTTTATTAGTGTATATCAAATCTTTTTGATTTTAGTGCTAACATGAAAGAAAAACTTATTGCATTAATTCATTTGATTGTTTATACTTAAATAATATATTTCTATTTCAACTTAATTAACTTTAAGACACTTGTACTAACATATCAGGCATAAACATTTGTTTTATAGGTATGATACTATTTAACAACATCATGTATTATTTTAAGCATCATATAATATTTAAAATTTTTATACATTATTTTAAACATCATATAATTTTTAAAATTTTTATTTATTATTTCAAGCATCATATATTATTTTAAACCGTATGTATTGTTTGAAGTTTTTATGAATTATTGAGATGATCATGTATTACTTTAGAGATCATGTATTATTTTAGTCACCATATAATATTTACAGTTTTTGTGTATTATTTCAAGTATCTTATATACATATATATATTTAATGTTTTTATATATTATTCACTTATTGAAAATAGTAGCATAATTATTGTATCATTCATTTGCTAAATGTAGATGATGAAGAATATATCTTATGAAGTTCTTTAAAATGTGTAGATCGACTACACCTTTTATTGAGCATACATAATGTTTTGAAAACAAATAACCTACCCAATGATTTCCATGGAATCTCTAACGTACTCAAAATAGTCATTAGATTAAACTCATGTCTTATTATTAAGCATGATATTCGATTAGAAATAATATGTTTATATAATATTTCATAGCACCATACAATATGTTCATACATTGGTTGCTCGTTGGACTTCTTATCTAAGAAGTTTTTAGACAGTGCAAAAATATTATTACTGAACCACGCCAAGAAACTGATAAAACTCATGATCCAAAAAAAAAATAAAAAATCTTCAAGGTCAACTAGAAACTAATTTTTATGAAATTGTAACTCATTACTTATCTCAAAGTAAAGACTTTCATATAATAAAGATGTCATAATTGATTATAGAAGGATTAATTAATAATTAAAGGTGAATGTTATAAAAATTTGTGATAAATTCACATAGTCTCTAAAGAACCAAGAGAAAGCATAAATATTTTAATTTCGTTAAAGTTCTTTTTGACAAATCTTAAATCCTTTTTAAATAAGGTTAAGAGAAAATATAAAGTTGTAAAGTAAATATCCTGAAATCGAAAACTAAATATCCTATACTTTGGAAAGTAAATAATAGCAAATATTTTTGGACCACTTCTTGAAAAAATGAATATCCTTCCCCAAATCATCTCTTACCTCAAGCTCATTAAATCTTGCGTTTAATCTTCTTGCCATCAAAATCAAACTGCTTTATTTACGTTGATTGAGACTTGATTTTCTTTTGAGCCTATCTTGTAATAAACTATTTTGAAATCAGTAAAAATATCTTAAATCAACTTAATAAGGATTTCTTGGATCCTTTTAACCTTTATTATTATAATTAATCCAATTAAAACATGTAATTGATCTTCTTAAAAAAGATTTGTTCTCAAATTTTCAAGATGAATCAAATCATATAACCTATATTGCTTCAATGTCATTTTTTTTTGTAATTCTTGTATCACACTTTCTTTATTGTTTTGAACACACTTCCAAGTTTACTTACTTTTTGCTTATTGAATAACTCAAAATTCACTTGTTTTTTTTTTTTAGTGCAATTCAAAATCAACTCGCTTTTTTTTAAAAGACTATATGAAATAAGATTTGAAATTGATGCAAAAATAATTGAAGAAACAAATAAAAAAGAACCACATCAAAAAACTAGTGAAACTTGTGATCCAAGAAAAGTATGTGAGATTATCTAAAAATAAATTTATATGAAATCATGATCCATTGCTTATATTGAAGCAAGAACCTCGGTATAGTGAATACGTCACAATCAATTATGAAAGGATTGATCAATAAGTTAAAAGTTAATGTCAAGAAAATTTTTGATAAGTTCCTATGTTGTTAAAAGAACCAAGAAGAAAGCAACCTCACAAATATTTTAATTTCATTAAAGTTCTCATTGTCAAAATTTGCTCTTTTTTTTAAATAAACATAAAATAAAACATAAAATAAAAAAATAGACATCCTAAAATCAAAAAGTGAATGTCCTGTATACTTTGACAAGTAAATAATGGATTAGACCACTTCTTGAAAAATAAATATCTTTCAACAAATCATCCCCACATCAAGCTCATTAAATCCTATATTTACTCTTCTTATTATCTTGCCATTAAAATCAAGTTTTTTTATTTACATTTATTAAATCTTAATATTTTTTGTTAGCCCATCTTGTAATGCACAATTTTGAATTCAATCAAAGTTATCTTAAATTAATTTATTAAGTGCTTTTTAGATTTTTTTTAGTCTTTACTCTTGTAATTGGTCAATTAGAACATATAATAAAGTTTTTTATGGTACTTCTTAATTTTCATAAATATTGTGCTAATATTAAAATTGCTCTAATATATATTGATAAATCTAATATTGATTTTGGTGATTTATTTTTTAAATTGCAAGTATTACAAATATGTTTATAAATAAAGGCAAAGTTAGTGATAGAAATTCTTGAGCTTGTAAAAACTTCATATTGTTTTTCAAATAATTTATATGTGCGTGTCTATGTGTGTGTGTGTGTATATATATATATATATATATATATATATATCAAAAATGCTACCGATAATCAAGATGCTTTTAAAACATTAAAAAAGGTGAAATTGAATTCCCTCTCAATTTTACACTATCAATTTTCAATAATAGAATAAATTCTAGCACTTTCTTCATCTTTAAAAGATATTTGTATATATTACATGAATATATACAAATACCAATATTATGATTCATTGGTCTAGTGTAAAAAAATATATTATACTTTAATATTTACAAATACTTAGTATGTATTAGTATTTTCAATGTTAGCGAATTACTATAATATAAGATCATGAGTGTGATAAAATCACTGATAATGAGTTAATACGAATTATGACTTAATATAGTGTAATAGGATGTTGTCTACTTTCATAGTGAGTTATCATTTTTGAAATAACATACATTTCATATAGGTTATAATTTTATGAATAAAGAGTATCTTATTTATGATATAAAATTATTGACGAGATTCGAGTAATGATATCCTTTAATGAGATTATTAACCATAATTGACCGATCTACCCAAATTTACTAAACTTATCATGTATGATGAATTATTTTGTAATTAATTATTTTGTAATAACATTGTTGTGTTAGCTTAAACTAGGAACATGTAATAATAATGAAACTATATTGTCAGTTTCATAATGATATTTTGTAATCTCATATGTACTATGTCAGAGTGTATTAACCTTGTGATTACTGATTAATACAATTGTGAATTGTAATATTGTAAAACACATTTATTATATGATTATAGTTACTTAACCTATAAAATAGCTACATGATCTGAAATTCAACATGTCTAAAATGATCATCAAATTTTTATTTCACTAAAATAACCAATAACACTTGAAATCTTTATTAACATTAACAATTTCAAAATGCTCATTAAATGCTTATTTCATTAAAATAAAAATAGTGTAAAAAATTATATTTAATTATTCGACATGTTCATACTATCAAACTGACTATCAAATTATCATATTCAAAATATTCAATTACAAATTTACTATCAAACTAATCAGAAACATGCCCATATTATCAAATTAATTTGTGTAAATTTTTTTTTTTTAAAACGGTTACTCTAATTGTATGCTACGTGCACAATATTAAAATATTATCTAAATTAGTCTATTTGATTCATTCAATATCTCGCGCAATGAAATCCATTTGAAAGTCTTTCATAAGCACCTTTATATAATATTGATAAAATATTTCATACTTACCCTTGCAATAAAGATAACATTATACTTTACTATAATAAATTAACAACATATAAATCATATTAAATTCAAATTAGTTTAAAATAACTTACTTTTTCTTCTATTTTTTATGAAAGTCTTTCTTAGGAATAATTAATTCATAAAGGATGTGGATCATGGTTAACAAATTTCTTTTTTCTTCAAAGATCTCAATAAACTCTTTTTAGGATAGAATGATTTATAGCATCTTTCAAGTATCGTATAATCATTCAAATAAAAGCCATAATATTATATAAGTAAATATGACTCACTGCCTAATATCCGTATTAAAGATTAATTATAAGTTCACTAATATTCAAAAATTGAACTTACTTCTCATTAAGTCATTACACATGATGAATAAGTCATTATACTTGATTGATATATCACTATTTAATAAATGATAGTATGTATTTAATAAGTCACATACTTGATTAATATGTTACTATGCCTATCTAATAAATCATTATATTTGTTTAATAAGTTACCAACTTGTTTAACAAATTATTGCACACGACTAATGAGTCACTATGATTAACTACTTAGTATCTAAGCTAAACTAAATATATATCATAAAAAGTGATTACTGAAATAAATGATATAGAACATAACTACACTAGTAATGATAAAATTATGAAAATATCTAAATATAGTAAAAATATTTAATAAATTACATTAAAATAAAATCAATCAACTGAAGAGATTACATTGTAATACAATCAACTTTGTTAACTTAATTCAATTCAATTCTAATAAAAAAATAATCAATATAAAATTTCAAAAGATTATGAATTTACATGAATAGTACTTGATCATAAATATTGATAATTTTCACAACTGACTTTCTTAATTTTACATTCGAGTTTTTATTTGGGTGAGAGTTATGATAAAAATATTTAAAGAGTTTCATAAAAAATTTTCTTAATTTTTGATTTTGTAATTCAATATAAAAGCATAAAATAAGAAATCAACATGAAATAAGCAACAAAATAATTATAAATTAAGATGAAAAAATAAATCATGAATTTATAAATCAAGATAAAGAAATAAATTAAAATAATTACAAAATAACAAATATGAAAATTTCATAATTTTTTCAATAAGATTCTTTAATTTTTCTTATTCTTATAAAAAACATCATAATTTTTGTTTACTTTATCATTTAATTTTCTAACAAGATCTTTTATTTGTTGAACGATATCTTTCAAAACAGTATTGATATCTCTAGCTAATAAAACCTCATAATAAAGATAAGCTTTCATATAAACCATATTCATTTTAAACCTATGAAGAATAATTTCAAGTAGGATAATACTAACATCAAATCCAAAACAAATAAATAGACAAAAAAAAAAAAAGAAGTGAGAGAGCGATCATATAATTTGACCTATAAGTTTACTCATTAACACTTCTTTGAAAAAAAAAACTATTTATCTTTTCTAGATTTTTCAGATTTTTTATATCCTTCATCTCTTATGTTCTGCATTATATATATTAAAATTTTAATTCTTCAAATGATCTATATAATTTTCTAATATCTCTTAATCACCTATTAAGAATGAGAAGCAATAAGCAAAATTACACCTAAAACATTATAATAGAACTTTCATTTCTATAAAAAAGAGGGACTGCTTTTGAAAGTAGGACTTAGCAAAATCAAACAAAAATATAGTTTTTGCACCATATACCAAAAGAATAAATACTCTAAATTTAATTAATTATAAGTAAATAAAAATCCAATCAATAGTGCATATCTCATATGTTGTAAACATTTGTGCAAACAAAAATGAGCCAACTCATGACTTCGGTAAAAAACGTGTTTCTTTTAATGAAATTAGCCTAAGAGAGAATAAAAATAAGTTATGAAATGAGCGACTTCTCTTTTAATAGCGAGACGATGGACACAAGATAAAGAAGATTGATAAGTTTCGATTGATCGATGATAAGAAAAAGAGGTATTATGAATTTCGATTGATTAATGGCTAGAAAGATAATAAGTATGAGTTTTGATCGGTCGATGACAAGAAAGAGAAAATGTATGAGTTTTTAGTTTACGATGAGAAAAATAATATATATAATGATTTTAATCAATGACAATAGAGAGAGGATGCAAGGGTTTCAGTTGTGAAGTTTCGATCTCAAATTTGAGAAAAAATGAAAAACTACGATTTTAAAATCAAAATCAATAGGTACACTCATGAGTTAAAAAGGTGACTTTGATCAATACCCACCACTTTGCATTAAAAAATTTGTATGAAAAAATACCAGAGATATTTTTTAAATTATTTAAAAATAATATCATATTATTTTTATAATTTAAATTAAAAATAACTAAATTAATGAATTGAAGTATTTTTAGAAATATTAATAGCAAAAAGAAAAACTTTTTTTAACCCAAACAATAAATGTTCATTGTGGAAAAAGAACAGATAATGGCAGCTGAACATACATAACAACGTGGTTGAGTGGGATCATCTGCCAGAAGTCAACCTTGTGTTTACAGAGAGGGTGATCGATCCAGCATCGCGGGCAACGGACACAGAAGAATGACCGACGCTTGCGTCAGGGCCCTTGTTGAAGCCATTCACTCATCCTCTACACAAGCTGTCCTTTATCTCTCCGGCGGTGCTTCTCTGGTCTCTCTCTATCTCTCTCTCTTTCTATCCCTTCCTCTCTCTACTCCCATCTTTGATATACCTGTACTTATAAATTTTAGATACTTGGTTACACTGTATGTTCATGGTTAGCTACTGTCACTTGGGGATTAATTTATTAAACCAAACCTGAGCAGGCTTTAGGTTGGTTAATGTCAGTTCCAGGTGCTTCCAATACAGTACTTGAAGCTCTGGTGCCCTACTCCAGAATGTCCATGGTCCAATTACTTGGCAAGGTTCTTGATTACTTCCAGTTTCACTCATTAATCATGATTTTGATTTTTTTTGTTTAATGTTTTGTCTTTCTGCCGTTGGTGCCTTTTTATCAAAAGAATTATTAGGATCTTATTTTATTTTTGCAGGTTCCTAGTGGGTATTGTTGTCAGCAAACAGCTGAGGAAATGGCTTTATTAGCATATAATCGTGCACTTAAGCTCTCTAGACCAGGTTTACAGAAAATTCAATGTTTACTTCTTTAGGATGTTTTAAAGTAGCATCAAGACATGATCTTTTATCTGTATAATGGGTGTGGTTAATTTCATGTTATATTTTATTTGGGGCAGTAGCAGTTGCAGTCAAATTGGAAACTTTAAGATTGCAAGCTCCACTGAAAATAAAGGCTAAGCATTGTTTAGATAAAAAGGCCGTTACTAGTTTTTTGTGAAGTAAAAGGAATGTTTTGCCTTAATGAAGCCTGAATACTAATGAATTGGGTTTGCCAAAGCAGAATAACTGTTTTTCTTGATTTCACATACTCTGGCCTCTCTTCTCTAGCACTGAAAATATGATTGGTGTACATACCACTCAAACTTTGGGTTTTTTTTTTTTTTTCCCATGTTACAAGTTACTGCCTGACTACTGCATCTTGATTACTGCTAAGGATTATTTGTTAAATATTGGTTTAATATTGATTTTGTGCTTCTTGTAAGTCATAAAATGACCCGATGCTATGACTAGTACTGGAAACAAGGTTTGAGTTGGGCAAAGCAACTCAATTTTGTTATATAGTGTGTGACTGAACTGCTAATAATGTGGTTTCTATCCATCTGTTGAATAGGTTCTCCAGTTCTTGGTGTGGGTTTCACTGGTTCTTTGGCTACCACACGTCCAAAACTTGGGGACAATAGGTATCAGAGTTTGTTTTATTCTTTATTTGACAGGATGTACTAACAAAAACATAGGATTTTTGATTTATTGTTGTTTTCATTGGATCAACTAATGGATGTTTCTGTAGAATGATATTGTTGTTTTACTTTTATGGTAATTCCTTTTGAAGTTCTTATTGTGCCATTCCACTCTTCAATATGATCCATAGCATGCAGTCCTTGTCTTCTCACAAATAATGCCTGTTGTTTCTATGACAACTGATTACTCCAGTTCATATACTTGCTGTTTCATGACATTGCTTGGCTTTTGACAAGGAATGTGCATTGTGCTTTTCCTTCATAAACAACTTACAGGTTGCCTAGCATCTTGTAAGTTTCTTTATTTAGCTGCAGAAATCTTGGGATGTTATTGATGCCACAATCATGAGTTATCTTTGGATTTATATAAATAGTAAACTCTTTCTCTCTCTCTCTCTCTCTTCAAAATAAAATTCAGGTTTTACTTGTCAACAAGAACATCGGCCCGACTTTGGGTCTCCACCGTGACCCTGTCGAAGGTAATCATGGGATTCTCCTCCCCCCCCTTCCTTTTTCTCGGGGCAAGGTGTTTGAATTCATGGTTAAGTGTTATGATATGGGTAAAATACTCCTATGCTGAACCAATTTAGGATTTGCGAAGTCGAGAGGAAGAAGATGAGATTTCAAGCCGTCTACTAATCGAGGTGTGTGATGAAGATTAGATTATTCAATTGCTTCCTTTTTTTAAAAAAAAAATATTAATCTGAAAAGTCATATAAATGTTATAGTTATCGTCTTTCTATAGTAAATTTCTATATCTGTTCACCCACATTATGGTATGCAATTAAAGTTTTCGTGGCTGTGACCTGGATGTGCAATGCTTTACTTGGTTATGTTATGTCTTTGCTAAATGTACATGCTTGATATCATACTGCAAATTCAATTCTGTGAAGTAGCCATTCTTTTTCCTCATTTAGATTGTTAATTCATTGGCTATTCATTTTGTGGTAGGCAATTGCAGATGCTTGCAAAGTCCCTGGAGCAATTGTGTCTGGGTTGACTGGATCTGAAGTGCCAGATGAATGTGAAAGGCAATTCAATGAAGAGCAGGAATTAGAACAAGTTATAAATGGGCAAATATGCTTTAAGGTTTATCCATTTTCAGGTGTATGGTTTGACCTTTTTGTTGAATCAACCTCTGCTTTTGGACTTTATATTTATTTCGGTTTTTGCTGTTATTCATAGATTGGGAACTTCTGTTGCAGAGACTTGTATCTCAGACAACAAGAGGAAGATAATACTGTCTGGCTCTTTTAATCCATTACATGATGGTCATGTCAAGCTCTTAGAAGTCGCTACAAGGTACATTGATTTGTTCCTAGTGTTGATTGCATGTTTAATTCACTTTTGATTCATTTTGATCCACTATTGTTGAAATATAGAAGATTATTGTTTGTTTCTTATCAAAGAAATGTACAAGATTGTTAGTCATTCTGTAAAGTTTGTTTTTAGACATCGACATTCGAAATTCTAGTGCATATTTAAAACAAAAAGAATAAACTAATGAAAAATTTTAAAAAGATTCATAGTGCATATTCAAATGACCTCTAGAAATCTTGTTTGCTTCTTATATATGCTCCACATTCCTGCTTGAAATACTTGAGGTGAGGGGACTTGTTTTCTATTCATATGGGTTGCATGTTTTAATCCAGATAGTCTTGAGCTGCTTATGAGGTATTTGCTTGTAAGCTGTTCGTGAGCATTGAACATGCTTGGCTATTAATTGCATCTCTATCAAGTGACCTCCTCAGAGAGACTGATTGTATGGCTGCAGTTTTTTTCTTTAATTTTTGAAATAAAGGTAATTATATGTCTAATGAGTAGCCATATCTTTATTTCCTGTGAGAAGTCAAAAAAGGAAGAGGTATGGCTTCTGCTTTAATGAGGCTTGATGGTTCAGCTATCTATTTTATTTTTCTTGTCTCTTGTTCTCTGTTTTCCTCTTTGTACTCATTCTAGTCCTTTCCTTTACTCCGCCAAAGCTTTCCTTGATGCAATGAAGGTTTTACTTTGAGAAAGAAATAGGCAATCTGAGGAGAATAGTAAATTGACTTAGGCTAGGAATAGGAAGCTTAAGAAGAATGAAAAATTGATTTAGTCAAGGAATAGAAAACCTAAGGGCAAAGGTCTTTATTCTATTTTACCAATGGAATCCTTACGTTCAAAAAATAGCAAATCAAATCTTGATCTATCAATTTGGTTTAAATTGAACTTTGTCAACAGATTCAAAAATTAGGAATATTCAAATGAAAAATCTTATACAACGATTGATTTGAACTTTTTCATAGAAGTAAATAGACTTTCAAACTACTGTTACAAAAACTTTAAATATCATTCTTACCATTGCCCCTCTTATTTGTAGCTCTCTCGGCTACCAATTCTTGTATTCGCCTCCTCTCTATCTCCTTATATCATTTATTAGTGTGCTCTGCTTGATCCCTAACAAAAACACCCATTGTATCGTCCAGACTATACAAGTTCTTCAATACCCTTCTAGATGTAACTTGCTGCCAGTGCTCCTCCTCCACTACCTCTCTCTGAACTGCTGATGATCAATGTGCTGTTGTCTTTGTCTGACCATTCTTTGGCTGCACTGAATCAGCCTCTGTTTGTCCAGACCTGTAATGATCCAGTGACTGTCCATAACTACACCTTCTTTTGGTCTGTGTATCAATCTCCCCCTCTGCTCCAGAAAGAAACTTGCTGCATTCTCCTTTAACTGAATCCTTGCCACCCGGGTTTCACTGCCCTCTATAACTTTCGTCTTGCCTTTATCAGTGCATTTACCCCTTATTACATATCTAAACAATACATTACCTGTATCTATCTCTTTTTCTAAACTGCTCTCAATACTTAGCGGAAAACATCATTGCCCCTTTCTTCCTTCTGCTCCTCTAACATTAGTTCTTCTCAGTAGGGACGAGGACAAAGAGCTCAAACCCTACCCTCAAAGCATCCTTGTATCCAAGGAAGCATCCCGGTCTCTCAGCGTGTGCAACAACTGCTGTCTTGGCTATGATATCCTGCTACTTATCTCTTTGACTTGCAACCCAACGTCATTTGTCAACAGCCCCAACCTTCTTCCACTTAGATTACTCCTACTACAGCCTATCTCCATCCACAAAACGAAAGAGTTCTTGTGCCCGTATCCATCGCATTTCTCTCCTCTCCTTTGAGCCCTGTCACATCACAATTCTTTCCTTATGCAAGGTGAAAAAAATTGTTCTAAGCCTTTTGTGGTCTCAAACAATCGAAAATCCATCGGCGATGGGTTGAATCGATGTTCTTCCGTTATCGAGTCCAAAAGATCCAGATCCTCTCTTGTCGTATACGAATTACCTGAATTTAATATGCACGAGTGACCACTTCTGACTTTAGACCATTTCTTCGTGCCAAAATAAAACCCATTTTGGCTCGAACCCAGCCGTATTGGTTGCGTCCCGACCCATTTTTTGATCCATACTTTCTTTCTTGACACCCGATCCACCCATTCCGCCTGAGCCTAGATCCATCACTCACAAGTACTTCCTTCCAGGTCCTTCCCTCCTTTGTTCAATCCCTTTCCCCTTACCCTCTGCTCAAATTGATGGCCACAAGAGGGGCATTTGATTTCAACAATAGTCGTTCTTCATGTTTCATTTGGTTCTTGCCCATGTTTGCTTTTCTCTCCAGTAGCTTCTTTAAACCAGTCCCCCAAGCAATTGAACTTTTCATTTAAAGCCACCAAGAGAAGCTATTTTTGCCCTCCGAGAACACCATCACCCTCATGCCCAACAACTTTATCTCCAACAAGCTGTAAAAACTCTTTCGAGCCATTAGATCTAACTTCCATTAGTAAAACTTTTGCCTCCATTCTTCATTTGCTCCACCAGCTCAATCTATCTTTCATTGGTAGCAGAAAATCAATCAAATTTCGATTTGTCGTGATGAAAAAACATGGAAATTCTCTTCCCTCAACTCTGTTCAACCACACGTAACTAGCAATCGATCTCACGCACAAACGGAAGCTTGAAGAGCTTCCTTTCTATCCTAATGGAGAAGGTCTCCATTGGAGAATCCATACAAATTCTCTCTATACAATTTTAGAAAAATGAATAAGAAACTAATCACATAAACTTAAATTAGGAAACTGATGTTGGTGTGTGATGCATCATTCCTTGATTGAAAGCCTAAGATAGATAACATAAAATACCCCCACAAAATTGTCTTAGTAGTAATGGACGGACTGGCAAAGGATAAGGTCTCAGATTTGAGCTGCTAGAACAATATTTTCAAATAATTAAAACTTGTGCTATTCTAGAAGGTTGTCTTCTGGGGTCAAAGCTACCTGTACATGAAGTGACGTTGCTTTGGGTGGATCCTTGATTTAAGAAGAAAATGATAAATAATATGAAATAGACTCAGCTATGTGTCCTAGTTTAGTTGCTACTTTCAAAGAACCTTCTCTTCATGAATGCAATATAAATCAATCTTTTGGATGCTATCTGAAATTATTTGAAAAGGGAAGACAAATATAATTGTCTTTTTGTTTCTTATCCCTGTAATTGTGAATTTGGGACAAATTTTCTTCGTCAATGTTACAATCTCATGAGCAGCTCATTTTAGTGCAGCATGCTCAGTGATGGGTATCCATGCTTTGAAATATCTGCAGTTAATGCAGACAAGCCTCCATTGTCAATATCACAGATCAAAGATCGGGTGAAGCAATTTGAAAAAGTTGGTAAGGCTTGCATGTTTTGTCCTTTTCAATTCCTGCGTATATCAGTAACTGATGAGGATTTGTGATGTTTTGGACCTTGCTTATGTTCTATGACATATTTTCATATGGTTGCTTGGACGTTGGGGGATTATGATTTTAGGCGAAAACGCTAGAGGTTATATATGCAATAGATTACAAATGTCAAATGTAGTTAATAGGCGCTCAAAAGTCACCTTTTCATTAATATGACAGTATATAGACGTTAGGTAGAACATATTGTCAATCATATGATGGCCATATGCTGCTTTGATGGATTATATGAGCATTGATACTTTTCTACTGTAGAGCATAGAAGCATGCATTTCCCGTCTTCTTTTTTGTGTTAATGGCGTAAATCAATGATTCAACAAGTGAAGCCTGTTTTAATGAATCACACACTGTGAAACTTGGGGATTGATTCAAAATATGTACTTTGTTGATTCCTACTGTCATTTATTTTTCTGGAATAACTTTATATTTGTTAGCTCTAAGGGGTTCAACCCATTGGCCAGCAAGTGTCAATTTGTAGGTCAGGTTCAGGGTCTGAATCCATGACCCTGAGTTTGATCTTAATCGGTAAACTTAAAGACTCGAGGAGGATGAATCTCTCATCCATTAGTCGGATTTCCCAATCCAGACCATCTTTTTAACAATTTAAGTTCTCTTATATGTTGCACTACTTTTTCCTTTGTCCTTAAAATATCTGTAAGTTTGTGAAAGTTCAGCTTCCTCATCTTATGGCTCTACTGTTGGCTGCAATTTTTAATGGCAGGAAAATCCGTAATAATTTCCAATCAGCCTTACTTCTATAGAAAAGCTGAACTTTTTCCAGGCAGTGCTTTTGTTATTGGTGCAGATACTGCAGCGAGGCTTATTAATGTAAGGAACTTCTACAATCACTTTAGTTAATTCTTTTTTCCCTTGAAAAATATTATAACATTAATGTATAATTCCTTGTGGATCTGGTTGTGACAGCTGTACTTTTTTCCAAGAGATACATCATTAGATTTAGAATTAAACATAGCAGGCTAGTGATTCTGCTAAGACACAATCTCTTTTCTATGTTTTGTCTCTCTTGAAAAAGAAAACTCTCTGCTAACTTTTAGAAAGAGCACATTTCTGAAGATTGTGTAGATGATAAATATGCAACTTCTATCATATCATCATATCATGCATGCCATCATATTGTAATTGCCATAACAAGTTGTGGGCTCACTGGGGCCTTTATGATGGCAATAGATATTTTGCATAATTCAGCTGGTAAATCGATGGAGTTTGGACATATTTATTATTATGGCTCGTATACATCATTTTCACAATTTGGGCATGACGTTCTGAACCTCATTTTTATGAATCCCAATTTCATGGGATTTGAAGCATATTGATCGTTGCCCTCTGCAGTAGAATAGTGTACTTGGGTACAGTGTAATACTTTGCTTGGTGGCTCAACGTTCTTGTTTCCTCTTTTCTTGTTTTTGGGATTCTCTTGTTTGTTTTTTTTTTTTTTTTTTTTTGTGGGGGCGTGGGGGAAGGGAAGGAAGGGGTTCACTGATTACATTATGCTATTGAGAGGCACGTCCACTGACTAGAGTGGGATGCATGATTCGTTTGCTGCTCTTGAACCCTCCATGTGACTCATGTTGTAAACAGTTGCTGAACAGTATTGGACTTGCTTGGTTTCCAATGTCGTTGCTACAGCTTCAAGACCCCATTTCCCTTTTTCTTTTCCAGCATCTTTTCTTTTTCCTTACATTTTCAAAGAAGCATTAGAATGAGTACTGTAGCATTTTAAGTACATTGCGTATTATCATTTTGTAGCCAAAGTACTATGATGGGGATGCTGGAAAGATGCTAGAGATACTTGGTGGCTGCAAAAGAACAGGATGCACTTTCCTTGTTGCAGGCCGCAAAGTAGATGGTGTTTTTAAGGTGTGTAGACACTGGCAGCTTGTAAAAGCACCTCTTCAAATTTGATATTTTTGTATGTTCCAATGGTCATTATGTTGGTCTGATTCTGATTTCTGCGCAGGTGCTTGAGGATTTTGACATTCCAAAAGCATTAAGAGACATGTTTGTCTCAGTACCAGCAGAGAGGTTCCATATGGATATATCCTCCACAGAGATAAGGAAAAGTCTTGGAATGTAAATCTTGTAATGGCTGAATGGGGAGAATTAATGGAGCTCTATGGAAGGTTTCTTCCTTATTATTCACATAAGTAAATTGTAATTGTAAATGAAATTCATGTACATTGTGGTGTTCATTACAACCAATAAATCTCATGGTGTATCAGTGTATTTTTAACTGCTTAATTTGTAGTGACAGGAGTTTATGGATTTCCTTAATAGTTTCATTTTGAAATTGGACTTTTTTATTTACAAAACTCTGGATGTATAGATATATTTATTTGTCTTTAAATATTTTAATTACAAAAACTATTTTAATTGCTTCAATCAGATGCTAATTCATATCAGACTTAACCAACAAAATAAGTCAAATAATAAGTAGCGATGGATTTGTTATCGAACCCTTAGATACAACATCATTGAAGGAAAGAGCAAAAGTTGCTTGTAGAGATGAAAGAATGGTGGTTTTACCCACAACTGGATACCTTTCTCATTGCTGTCTCTCCAGAAGCAAAAAGAAAGGATAACAAAAGACACGAAACCACAACTTGGGGAGTTCTGCATCACTTTAATGGGCTATGCGCCGTAGCCTCCACCGCAGTCGGCAGTGCATGCTGAGCCGGAAGCGTGGTTATGGGCGTAGAGGGTTTGTCTTTGGAGGCACGGCGGGCACAGGACAGTATGATTGCTGTTATGAAAGAAAGGGTGACTAAGGCTGCCCTGAAGAAGACCATTTCAGTGCTCAAGTCTTCAGTGCTACCTCCCTCTCCATACCCTCTTGCCATGCCACCACTTCCAGCCATTCCCTTACCATGTATAACAGCTCTCTATCTCTCTCTCTCTCTCTCTGCGGGAGGGCCTGTGTTTGTTGTTGTGTATGTGTCATTGTCTTCTGCAGAATTGAAGTAACTGGTCCACGTTGACTCGTATGTCAATGTTTTAATAGTTGGCGTCCGACGTGTGGTGGCCAATCCTCGTGTCCTACTGTAGCGAACTCAATGGTTATCCACTGCCCTTCGATTTTAAACCAAAGCAGTCGCTGAGAGGAAGAACGTTGTATGGGACTCTGGAAAGCCACGGCTGCCTTCCTTTTTCAAGACCAACTTTCTTCACAAAGATCACAAATTAATAAAAAGAAAAGAAGGAAAAGATAAAGAAGAGAAACGGATATCCTTTTTGACAATCTCGATTTTGTCAAGAGGTACAATGGATAAGGCACATCCTCAGACAGATTGTAGTTTTTTTGGGCTACATGTTGGGTGATTTGTTGTAGTTCGTCATTGGTGTGATTATAACTTTAGCTTCGGGGCTTTTGACGCAAGAAACTTGTGATTGATGAATAAAGTTTACTTGCAGAAGCTCTCTGTGGTCTTCGGCCTTCACTCAATTTCTTTGGAAAATGAAGCAACAACTACAACCAGATGTACCTTGGAAAGCGTAAAAACAAAAGGTGAACTCACATGACTTTCGTTGGAACGAACCCAAGCCAGGTTCTATTTTTGATTAGCATTGTTGAAAGACGACGGTGTGATTGTCGTCAAAAATCATCATATGGTTGTTGTTAGAACCTTGCAAAAATTATTTGTTTTTACCGTAATCATTGTAAACATAATTTGATCAAACTTTGTGTCTCTGCAATGATTATGACAAAATAAAAATTTAAAGTTAAATATGAACAAAAACCTTTTAATAAAGAATAAAATAAACTTCCCCATAAGTAATTATAAAATAGTCTTGTCTCATTCACCTAAATTAATTATAAACCGTCAAGTTTTATTCTTTGAATGCAACTGCATGCTCGTTGCAACTCCTCTGAATCTATCTTAAAAAAATGGATACACCGTAAAAGATCAATGTACATAAACCTGACACTCCAGCATACCCTGAAACAAAAGACAAAACTCAGAGGGATATCTGCTCTTCCCAGCCGCATTGATGGCTCTGCCTTCTTGCTCGGAAAGGTTTGTCACCGACACCATTTTTCGTTCAGACACCTGCAATATGTTTCTTTATAACAGCAATGGTTTTGACTAGAACTTGGTACACGCTATAGCAACCTTTCTTGGCTTCCAAGGGTCATCTGACGTCCACACTGGAACCTGCAACTGATGGATCTAGTATATGGTCTAGTTACCCTGCCAACTGATAAGAAAAAAATCTCAAGAAATGACCACAACCAGTTGGAGAGTACTCAAAATACCTTTCATCCTACTAACCTGCTAAGTTTTCCTCCTACTCTTTCATTACCAAATTCTTAGGAGCATTAGGTTGGTCCGGAGACCGAGAAAGAGAAACATAAATAAATAAATAAATAAACATTGGAATCTGCCAAATGTAGTTAATTGTGTGGTTTGTGGAATGATTGACTTGAGAAATCCCACTACCATGCGTTCATCAACTATTTCATTTGCAAGGAAAGCATAGTAAGAGTATCTGAAATGCAATTGTCTGCAAGCTGTACGCTGCCTCATCTTAACATCTAATGGTTATAATGCCAAAATCAGAGGCATATTTTTAAGAGAGATGCGAGTACCTAGTAGTCTCTTCACCCACAACTCTCTTTGCAAGTTGAATGGCATGTAAGGTCTACACGGGTCATCTTTGTCCACGCGTGCTGATCCAGTGCTAACATCTACACCATGTATGCAGACAAGGTGTTTGATGAGACGCTACCGGACTCTGTTAAGGTTGCAAGGACACGTATTGCAAAGGCGGCATTGCATGAATGGCGCAGTCTCTGTATCCAAATACCCAAAAACTGGAGAAACCAACAGGTACACAAAAGAACCCTCCAAGAAAAGGCTCGCCAATTTGGCCTTCTTCTGTTTCCTCAGTCCCAACAGTCCAAAATTCTTAACTCGGTTGGTTCCCGTGTTGGTTCCCGCTTTTACAGTAATTCGAAAACAGCCTCTTTCTTGGCCTATATATGTGTATTCACATCTTCTGGAGGCTTTTCTAGGAACAGCTACTCCTTTCTGTTTACGTTTTGTGTGTCTGTCATTTGTGACTAATTACAGGCATGAGCAATCCAGTGCCACCCTGGGAGTTTAGAGCTTCTTCTGGAGGGAAACAAGTCAAGGGATCCTCGAGGAATGCTACAGATGGTGCTGTGCTTCCTGTTTCTGGTGCCCATCATTCGAATTCTTGGTTCCAAATATCTGATTCTTCAACTACTAATGGTTCGGAAGCAGATAGCTTTCGAGATATTTTGGGGCTGCTGTCACATGCTCCCCTTCATTCAACCTCACAAGCTGCCTCTACCACTGTGCCTGGAAGGGATTCTGTGTGTGCAGTGGATGAGGGGGAATCCAGTGGAAAGAAAAGGACATCTGATGGAGTGCTTAATCGAAGGTGTTATAGTGAGGTGAGTAATACGACAGATACAGAGAGCAGGCCAAGACCGAAACAGTTTTCTCCCATTTCTTTGTATTTTTAGTTGTGACTTCCACGTATGGGTATCCTTTTAGTTAATCAAATGAATTTGTTTTTTTAGGGGCTTGATGCTATTTGTGAAGAATTGAAGACAAAGGTAAATGATCGTCCTAAAAGAACACGGTCAGCTGAATTACATAATATGTCAGAGAGGGTGAGGCACTGAAGAAACATATTTCTTTAATGGATCTTATCAGCTTTTTTTTTTTTGGCTTTTTAGTTCGCTTTTTCTCTATCCTCTTAATTGTTTTGCCCCTTTTTCTTTTTTAATCAGAGGCGAAGGGACCGAATCAAGGAGAAAATGAGGGCCTTGCAGGAATTGATACCAAACTGTAATAAGGTTACATGCAATAAACTTTTATCATAGTTTTAGGCATACAAGTGATATGAAATGTGATCTCCTACTTGGGATCGCACTTTTGACAACTGCAGCGATGAAGGATGTAGTAGTAAGGGAGAATACCTGGATGTTCAAGCTGATCACAGAGTAAAGTTTATTACATGCAATATCATTAAACACAAGAAAAGATTAACATAAATTTGTATGAGATATACTAAGAGTTACAACTGATGCATATCTAGGAGTTTTATATCAGAAAACATATGTAAAACTGTCAGTCAAACCTTTTATTCATGCTACATCATTCTACTGTCATACATTCGGAAGTTGTTTTGTAGTACTTTACCCCGTCTTTTTTAATAGTCAAAGTTGTTATACTAGTTAAAATTTTCCACTTAAATACTTAGACACTTTGAGATACCAGGAGAATATAGAAACAGCTCTTATAACCTTGAGTGATTGAGCTTATCTATATTTTTATACAGTACGCTGCAAAAAAAACAAAATCAGCAAGGAAATTCACTGCCTGAGAGAACAGTCAGTGCATTAATTGTTTCCTTTGTAGCTAAGTTTTGTTTCATATGGAAATTATTATACTTTTGCATCTCTAGAATTTTCATGGCATAAGATCTCAATATTTCAACTGTATGTGCAAAAATTAAAAGTTCCGAAGTTCCTCTTATTGAAGCCCGATGAACCACCTTCCTATGATGTATAAATACCTTCCATTTCAGTGGTCATATATATCAGTTGCCATATAAATATTCTTTAATGACTAAAGCACATGGATGAGATATTCATGTGCATTTCAACTAAATATAATCTTATGCAATTGCAGTTTCACAGGACTTCAGTGCTGGATGATGCCCTTAACTACCATAATGCCTTAAAGATTCAAGTTGAAGTAATCTCTGTGTCTCTCTATTTCTTTTCAGCTTTAACTGGAGATTATCTTATGTAATTGCAGTTGGATAGGGCTTCAATGCTGGATGATGCCATTAGCTATCTTAAGTTGTTAAAGCTTCAAGTTGAAGTAATCTCTCTCTCTCATTCTCTCAATCTTGCACGGGCCAATGTTCCTTCTTTTTGTTATTCATTGTTTTCTCTGCTGAGTACATCAGATGCTGTCCATGGGGGGAGGGGCTCTGTGCCAAGTCCCTTGTATGTCACCAGCTGGGATCCATAACACACAATTTCCCCAACTTTCTCCATTTGTTCCCTTGAGGCCAGGGATAGGAATGGGCCTTGGTGCGGGTGTGGGTATGGTTGGTGTGTGTTATTCACCTACTCTCCATGCTTCACTATCAGCAGCTGCAGGATTACCTCTGATATCTGCACCCGGAAATATTCCAGTCCCCCAAGTGCAAGTCCCATTTATTCACTCGCAGTCTTTGCCTGAAGTAGCTGCACCATCTTCTTTACTACCTGCATTCGTCACAGGATTCTCTCCTGCATGCAACTGTTCAAACCAAGGATTGTATAGTTCCCAAAATATAGCAACTGGTGTTACTGATTACCAAGCCAACCCAATTTTTTCTAACTCAGGTTCTTTATCCTTCCTAATCTTTCCTTTCAAGTCTATCATATATTTTTTGATTTGTCATATTTATAATATCTTTACTCGTTTTCTGGACTATCAAAACTTATGCAGAAATGTAGCCCAACTATGTCGAGGACGCCAGCAAGTCGCATAATTGACATATTGTATGAGCAAGTCTGGTGGCAGAGGTGAGGATCTTGACATGGAAATCGGCTGCAGTAGTTTAAGTAAATGGAAGTGGAAGTGACTCTTCATTTTATTTTAGTCATTCTAGGCTGTTTGTCCGCTTTTAAGTTCGAATATGGTGATAACTTGTGTGTGACGCTTGCCAGAAAAGTTGAATATGTGCCTGTATTTTTACCAAATCACATATTCTGTTCTCTTGGGCAATCCCTTGGCATCCTTTAATTCTTGTTTCTTAGGCTTAGTAGCATTTTTGAATGCTGTGGCTGGCTATTACAGGCAATGGCTATAATGCGAAGAGCTATTGGCAGTCATAGATAGCGTGAAGTGGAAGGATCAATGAAAATTTGAGACATGTCATAGTGGCAGGCTGTCTGCTTATCTTGAACATTATAAGGGAAAGAGATCAGCTTTTCTGTTGGATACATCTTCTATCATATGTGAGGTTGATGGTTTCCTGACATATTTTCCAGAAACACTAAATATTATTTAGTATAGAGCTGAAATCCCCTTAGCAGAGCTATGCAATTTCTTCTTTTCCAGGGTCACATGAATTTCTTTTCTTTCACTGATCCCTTTGGAATCTTGTTGATAACTTTGGAATTGAATGTCTCCAACAACCTCTTCATGTCTCGGTTTGTTTTCCTGGCGAGATAGTTCATCTCTTCTTCATGTTGCTTGTACAACACAGGTACTATCTCCAAGCAGAGCAACACTTCATGCCATACATATAAGCATGACAGAATTAGTCTCCAAATCTAGAACTAAAGGAACTTGTAAGAATGGACAGTGGAGGCACCAGCATCTTACCAATGTATAATAAAGTCAGAGAGTTGATGTAAGTCCCCAGAACTGACAACATCCAGAGACAACTGATTGTCTGAAGCCATGTTGGTTTTGTAATTGTCACTTTGATCTCTAGAGAATGGTTGAAACTCAGATGTGAAGAATCAAGAGAAGAAAGGATTGCTTACCACAGAGAAGAGTTTCAAGTTCTTCCCACATGAAATATCATATAACTTCAGTATGAGCCAGTTGATCTTGGAGAACAACAATCTCCATGTTGATTCTGACAACTTGATTTCATCCATAGTAGGAGGTCGCCTGAGGAGGAAATACATGTTAGTTTAAAAAAATTGCGACAATGCATTAGGGTTAATGAATTTTGTAAATCAATGTACTAAAAAATGTAATAGGATAATTTACCGTCTGATTAGTCGTGCCCCTCTAAACCATGTTAATAGGAGAAGCATCAAGACCATGAGGATGTGACATAGAAGGGTAACAAAATGGTAGTCCACAACTTCAAATATAAACCATATGGTTGTGAAGCCAATTAGGTTTGCAGCCGATATATTCCTGATCTTCCATGACAATAAGTCATGGCCTGCAAACACAAACACAATAATAGAAGGAAAGTAACCCGCATAATAATTTTCCATTCTAAATGTACAGTTGTTTGGTGGATATTGAAATTTGAAGCAATCACTCTTTAGGGTGGATGAGGAATACTAATTACAGGAGAAGCACCCGAAAATGTTAGTACCCTTCTGATTATAACTTTCAATTGGTAGACTTAATCCAGTTTAATTATATTAACGTGTGACACTGAAAAGTAGAGATTAAGAAGAATGGTAATATTAGTGTACGTTAAGAAGAATAAATACCATATGCTCTTGGAAGAATTGCATGCAGAGGCATCTGGCGACCAGACATCTTTCTTGAAAATGCAGGTTACAACGATTGGATTTCTATGTTGCTTCAGCTTTTACCACTGTAGCATTGATTCTCTCTCAGGCATTATATAAAGCATGTATGGTTCTAAGCTTTGGAGACAAGAAAGCAATTAGAAGGAAGAAAGGAATGGCTTTGGCATGACTTTTTGGAATTCCTCACTTCACATACCCTATTGCAAATATTATATATATATATATATATATATATATATAATGTTAATGCATGCATTGAATCCTCATTCTTCATGAAAGGCATCAAAACTATATATATACTTGACCCAATAATCATATATATATATATATATATATATATTAGTCTATTAGTCAATGCAACAGGTAAATGAAAATTACTTGGATTACGGATGACCTATCATGTTAATTACAATAATGAATTATGCCATGACACAAAATTAATTACAATTAAATTGATGTTGAGGGAGGTATCCTTTAGGGCTATATGTTTATATTCCTCATCTCTATGTATAGTTAATTCAGGAGACTCTTTTGCAGGATGCCTTTCTTTCCTTTATTGTTCCAAGAGTTCAACGGAATTTAAATATCAAAACTTCCATAAATATGGTTATGATGTCCAACTATGAAGTGATTGGTCACTCATTAATTTTAAGAATACATGGGACACCAAAAAAGCAAGTATATAGTAAAATTTTTTAGGTATTTACATTAAATGGCACTCATCTGGATATTAAATTTATTTATTATAATCTTTTTAAAATATTCGTATTAAATACTTGATAAATTCAAACTTTTAAAATATATAATTATTAATAATTTTCATCTACATTATTTTAAATTTTAGATTTAATAATATTTATCTGCACATACTATAAATAAGAGAATGATTAAAGAGAAAAGAGCCTTCGCCTAAACATTCCATTAAGCATATAGTAAAGTCTTTCCTTTTTTGAGTGTTTTCATGAGTGCTTTCTTGAGAGTTGACTGGAGAGATTTTCTTTGTGAGTCCATTACTTGCAAGGGCATAGTGAAGTGACAAGAATTTTGGCATATCAAAAACAGGCATAAATTATTCTACTGTAAATCTTGATAAATTTTTTTCAATAATTCATGAATGAAAATCTTGATTAGTCCATTAATTATTTAATTGTGATTCTTGATCATCTAGTACATTTTTTGATGTTCAAGATTGTGTTTAAGTTGATAATTAATCTATGTAGTTCTATATTGTTCTATGTTTTCAAAATGAATCTCAAAACTATAAGGCGAATGCCAATGCTTGCCTTTATTGTTCTAAAACAAAATTGTTTATTTTTCGAAAATGGAGATATAGATCATGTCCTATTAAAATTTTCAAGATAAAAATGTGCATGTCTTCTAAAATGAATTTTAGATCAACGATATTGATGCCCATGTTCATCCTCCTACAGTCTCAACTTTGGTTTCAAAAAAATATATATTTTGTTTTTGCAAGGAGATATAGAACAATGCTTTATCTATACTTTTCATCATAAAAGCATTCACAATCATTTATCTAAATAATATTTTATTTTATTATTATTTTTTTTACTATAGAAAGGTTAATGCTAATGCTAGTCTTTCTCTAGTCTTAAATTAATAAAATTATTTTTGTTTTGAAGAGAAAGATATAGGCCAATGCTTTATCTATACTTTTATTTTATCTATATTTTTCTTTATTTCATATATATTCATAGTCTTTCATGTAAAATAGCATTTCATTCATTAATGCCGATCAGATTTCCATTTGTCTCTATCACAATTGTGAATCAATCTTAACTTTTCCTAAATGTGCTTATTAAAAAATGGTTTTACTTAATTAATACCAATCAATAGCGGTTATAGAGGTGATAATTCTTCTCCACATGTAACCAACTCTTAACTCAGATTTTTTCAGTGAAAAAAAAAAGAAAAAAATTAATGCCTTTTATATTTATTTCGTTTTGTTTCCTTTATTCTCAAAAGGATTTTGAAGGCAAAATAAAATTGGGGCCAATTATACCATTAAAAAGCTTGATGCAACTCTATTTTTTATTATTTTAAAAATTAAACAAACTAACTCAAAACGAATTTCAAGATCAAGATAGGAATTTTCATTTCAAGGTCAATTTTATACCTTAATTGTGACAATATCTAACCATTTCAACATTCTTATCATGACGGTTTTGGTAATGTATACGATTATATGGGCACCTTATCTTGTTTCTTTCCATGAACATCAATTGATTACAAATAAACTAAATAAACAGTTTCATTTCATCTAAGAAATCCTTATTTAAAAATCGATTTACTGACCTAAGGTCCATCCATTTGATAGTCTAATCTATTCATGTTTCTTTCTCTTAATTAGTTCTAAACTATTTATAATAAAAAAAAACCCCCTTAAATATAAGTGAAACAATTCAACAACTTAGTGATATAGTTTTTACAACTAAATCAGCATCATACTATTGACACTTAATTTTGCTCCTAGAAATTTGGCTTCATCAAATACTTATCTCCAACAAAAAGCCCAAGATCGGGATTTTAAGTAAGTTCTTATCAAAGTTTCCATTTATAATTGTTTTCAACCTTATTAAAGATTGAGACTTTGTAACCAAAATTAACCTGGTGTGGGTCGGGAGTATTCATAAGGATTTATATTGCACCTGAACACATTAGAGTTTACTTCGTCGGATTTAAGGTTAGACTTTGCATCGAGGGTTTATCTGTTGATGTTTAATTCTTTAGGATTCTTTCACATCAGGATTTTTGATCCATCTTATTCATCTAAATTCTCTCCATCGGGTTCCTTTATCAATAGGATCAAAGTTTTAACAGTTCTTCAAGATCTTCCTATCATCAAAATTAACCTCAAATCGAGTGTTATATTCCTTCATTAGGTTTTTCTCATCCAAAGTTTATTCAAGTTTGAAATATCTAGCACTTATCATCAAGACTGTGATTAGTGAGTTAATAGTTCCCAAGTTAATATTTCAGTGATGATAGTTCATGTTTGGGTATTAATTCAGTTATTTTGAGCACGGGTTAAACATAATTTGAAAACAAAAATTTCATTACTTGAAAAAACAAAGTCTTTACACCTAAAAAGGGCAGAAAAAAGAAAAAGATTATAACTCAAACTTTCGATCCAGTTCCAGCTTTAGTTACATTAGGTATTGGAGCAGCTTTAAGAACAGGGGCTTTTAACACTAGTGTTCATGACCCCTCTTCAGTCGATCTGTTAGCCACCTCCTTCAAGTCTACCAGAGAGACATCTAGATCTTCGAAATGGACTAAAGAAACCTTTATAGAAGGAGCTACCTGCATCTAAGAGAGATCAAGGTTAGGAAATCTACCTTGAAACTCCTCGACTGCATGTCTCCTGATCAACTAATACAGATAGGAGTCCTACTCCTCGATCTTGGCTTTGTAGGCCTCTAGCAGTCTCAACTCATCAATACTTCGAGATTAAGTCTTTTTTCGAACTACTCTCAACTCATTTTAATGTTAGAGGATAAGTTCATTTTTAGTATGGCTTATCTTTACCTTTACATTGGTTTGAACTTGGGCTAATTCAATTTTTGTGTTGTCAATATCAATCTCAACTTTGATCAGTAGATTTTTTAGCCTATCTACTTTAGCTCTGCAGAGTGCACTTATTCATGACATCTGTGGCAAATTTATTAGTAGCATCAGCCACTTTTATGAAGTAATGGAGACCCATACTGGTATGGTTGCATTTGTTGATAAGTACAACCATTCTTTAGGTGAACTGCAAAAATAAAGAAAGCATTAATCAAAAACTTACTACTATATTTTTACACAAAATAAAGTTAATCAGATGAAACTTACCTCCCAAAGCACAGTATTGTGTTGCTAAGGAATGTCCCATTGTTTTCTTCCCTTTATTTTTTAGGTCCTAAAGGATGATGGATCTATATAGCCATTTTTAAATCAAGCTTGGGTAGTTCAAAGACCCCTCAGTTAGAAGATCCTAATCAGGTATGAACTTATCCTCTAGAAGGAAGGATTATGGCACACCTAGAGGGATCGAAAGTGCGTCCATGGCACCTCTATCCTTAAGATGGCTCTCATTCTAGCTTTTTTTCCCCTCTAATTACTAGAGAAGCAACAACCACCATTTTCCCCTTCTTAGCAGTAGGGGCTTCATCGCTCGAGCCAACTTTGGCCTCTTTTCTCTTTAAGGTAACCCTTGAGGATTGGCTCCTACTAAAGTTTAACAGCAACACCAGTATAAGAATGGCCTATGAGAGCATGCCTCCCTAAGGCCATATCCATGGCTTCCTAAAGTTAATCTTCAATGATAAAGGGTAGGTTTAATTGAAGGGTCATCTCTTCTTTAGAATCCACAAAACATAACATTCAAGAATTAGTAGTAAGTAATGATGAACTATTAAAATATAGACAAAGAGTAATAAGACTTGTCATGGCATTAGTTCAAGAGACCACACCAGGAAAATGAGGATTAATGAAAGGATAAGGTGTAGTCGCTTCATTGGGGTTTGCATCCACTTCGAGTTGAACACCTAATTCAAGGTTTGGTGTTTGTTCGAGATCGAGAATTAGATTGGGAAGGTGAAAGAAAAGCTCCTTCTCAAAGCTCGAGCTTGACGCGTCTTTCACTAATCGAGAAGTCTTATCAAACTTAAAGATTTTGTACCAAATTTTGGTGGCTCTAACTACAATTATCCTACTATCATTAATACGATCCTTAAAACTATTTACACCCCTTTGATCACAAAGGGACTGAAAATTTGCCACCAAGTCAGGGTGAACTTTTTTCTAGTGGTCTTTTTTGGAGAGCTCACCTTAGGTATTCAGATGGGGATACATCTTAGGCCAAAAGACCTAGAAATACTTTTTAGCCTAACCCTTGTTCTTCGAAGGCAGGCTTTTTGAAAAGAGTTTTGAGCTAATACTAGCAAAATAGTAAAATTTAAACTCAATTTTTATCATCCTTATTTGCCTTTAACTCAAAAAGCTTGGTAAACACGACTACTGAAATATCTGTATAGTTCATGGATAAATTTTTAATATAAAGGTGATCATACAATGCCAAGCATTGGATGTAAATTAGGAATGAGAGATTTTGAAATAACGGTAGACGTTTTGGAAAAAAGGTTGAATGGATAAGCCTTGGCCTTCCTCGAGGTTGTTCTCAAAGGCCATAATTTAGCCTTCATAGCGAGTCCATGGCCGATTAGAGGAAGAAGAAATTTTGAGTTTTATAAATCCTAAAATTGAAAAATTATACTTAACCCATTCTAGATCCTTAGAAGTGTAAGAAGAGGGCCATACGTTTTTAGTCGTTTTCTCAGCGCTGAAAAGAAAAGAAAAAGAGTGAAATACTTAGTTAAGAGGATGAACTTCAAAGATAGGAATGGAGAGCTCTAGGTTTTGCTAAGAGAGAATTTAGAGGCTTCATAAATGAGTGAAGACAAGAGAAGAATTTTTCAAACCCCTTTAAATGTGGTAATCATTCATCAAAAAAACCAAAGAGTAAACATACTTGCAAAATGTATGATCGTTCTACATCCCTAGGTCGTAAGACAAATCATGGGGCGGCACCTAAATAATAAATGTGTTCAAAGAGACTCTTTAAAATGACTTAGTGGAAGCTGACTAAGCATTGAGGCATAGGTTTCTCTAACCTACATTAGTCCCAACTTGCATCTTATTTGACTTAGGCAAATCCTCGATCATTCATCAAGATGCTCGTGATACCAAAATCCCGACCTCAAGAGATCCCAAACTACACCAAGTCATTCAGATGAATAATAAGGTGCAAGAT
Organism: Moringa oleifera; assembly: GCA_021397835.1. Taxonomy (NCBI): domain Eukaryota; kingdom Viridiplantae; phylum Streptophyta; class Magnoliopsida; order Brassicales; family Moringaceae; genus Moringa; species Moringa oleifera. The sequence goes on from JAJFZO010000695.1 coordinate 555,043, forward strand.
GCATTTATTTTGGGAGAATTTTATGGATTCCCATAAGCTACCTAAAAGAATTACGTTTATGCATCTTAGATTAATGGCATGCACCAACCATTTTTGGTGAGGCCCACCTATAAATATCCTTTTGAATCAAAAAGAGAAAGGAGACATATAGAGAGATAAAGAGAATATAGATTTTTTAAAGAAAGTTTTTAAGAGGAGTTTTCTAAAAGGAATAGTTTTCTTTCTTTAATAGCAAAACATTTCTTACAATGAGCTTAATAAGATAGTCAAGAGAGTATGAGAGTTCTTTCCTAGAAAAAATTGCAGAAATGTTACTTTATTGTGCCAGCAAGTAAACCCAATTATCCTACAGTCCGTTTTCTTGTAACAAATTAAATTATATATGAAATCTTGATGTTCTTTTCATGTTTTCTTGATACTTTCTTCATGCTTCTTTTTTATATTCTCCTACTTTCTTGATGTCTTTTTACTACAATGGTTTCCTTTCTTTAGTACTTATACATTGTGTGCCCATATTTTTTGCATAAATGAATTTTAAAATGATGTGTGTGTAAGGGTTAATCCTCACACAGAGTTCTAAACAAAATGGTTATCTTGAGGAAATGAGAGTTAGTCTCAGAGTCTTTCCTTAATCCTCACCCAAAGTGCATCATTTTAAGTACTCTCTGATAATTTCAAGGAAACAATATTCTTTCTTTACATTTCTTTCAAGATTTGGAGGCTAGATAAAAATAGTCTTAGAGTTCAAGAGATGCCAATAGCTATACCCAAAAGTTTCCATCATTCATTCATTCTTTAAAAAAAAATTTCTTTGTAAGTATGGGTTGTTTTGTATGAGAATCAAATTCGAGTCTTTTTTCATATCACCCAACAAAATACTTTTCATTTAACTAGTACCAATTTTGGGCAATTATAAGGATGTTAATCTTTCCTCATATGTAACTAACTCGTGGATCTAGTTTTCCTTGATAAAGTTTAACTAGTGCCATGAACCTTTCTTTGGGTTCTTTTTTTACCCAAAAAAAAAAAAAGATTTTGAAGAAAAAAGCAAAAGTAATTTCTATGGCCAATCATACCATACAAAAAATTAGTGATAACTCTTTTTCTTTTTTATAATTTCATTAAAAATATCGATCAAAATGAATTTCAAGATTCATTGTTTTTTAATCAAACTAAAGAGAATGAAATCTATTCATTTTTCACTTTAGGGAATGAAGTGTTTGGCTCGTCACTGGGCCCGTTATGACACATATAAGTTCAAGTAAACATCCAAATACATGAATTGCAGTATGACATTATTTAAGAATTTATGCATATTGTCCAAACTCCAGCGATAGGTGGTCATATACCATTCAAGATTGTATGTTTATGTGAAGCACATGATAGATTATTGTTTATTTTATTTTTTAAAATTTTTGACAGCATATCCTCATAATTCTCCAAGTACATGACTTGTATAAAATATGAATAGGTGTTTTTTATTATAACATCAACTTATATCTATTAGTATACACTCAAAAAATAATAGAGATACCGCACAAAATTTTTACAAAATAAAAATAAATAACGATCTACTTATCATGTGTCGCACGTAAACGTTACATTCTCAAACTGTCCAATATGAACAATTTAAAAATTATTAGCAAATAATTTATTTCTGTGTGAAACATGTAAGCTATAATTAATGTTAACTAATAGTTCTCAAATGAAATCTAAAGGATCAATACTATAGGACTAAATTAACAATAATAATTATAAATTATCATCTAATTGCGTATAATAAGTAATACAAATTGACTTATGTTGATATTAAAATATAATATTGATATTTAATTATTAATTTGAAATTTAATTAATTAATTTAATTGTTTGATATTTAATTAATTAATTTAATTATTTAACATGTAATTAATTAAAATATAATTAATTAACATTTATATTAACAAATTAATTTATAATCAAACCAAAAAAAAAAAAATCATGAGTTATCAATGTGTAGGCTGACAGGCTAGCGAGCGAGCGATGCATATTTGCGTGGGTAGGTGGAGGTGCAGGGGTGTAAGGGCACAAGGGCGCAGGAGCACAAATGTGCGATTATTTGTAACCTCCCTTGTTAGCCTAGGCGAGGCTGGGGAGGGAAGAAGGCTGAGCAGCTTGAAAATTGAGGGAAAGAAGAGAGGGAGGAAGGAAAGAAAAGAGGAGAAAGGGGCAACAGGAGGAAAAAATGGGAAAAATTATAAAAGAAAGGGGTTTGCTGCCCTCATTAAGGCACCCAACGCGGGATGAAGCCAAGCCAAATTTCACAGGCTCGCGATTGAACCTTGTCCATCGCGAGTGCTAAATTTTACTAAGCTCGCGACAAAGTCGATCCATCATGAGCCTCGTGGCCATCAATGGACTTCCGAGTCAATCTCAAAGTTTCGATTTTTTTAAACAATTTTAATGTTGTGAATACGGACGAAAATTAGTTTAGTGATGGAATTCGAGTTCGTGTCCTAACTTCTATTGTTAATTCATCACTTGTGTCTTGCTAAGTTAAAAAAATTAATTTTGTTACAGTTTTATCATTAATTCAACGAGAATTTTATCTATCATTAAATTTTATCGTCATTTTAATATTTTTTTTAAAATCAATTCTCTCTATATATGATAATTTTCTTAAATATTTTTATTATTCAAATATTAATATTTAAATAAATAAATTTGTTACAAATACATGACAATTTGATATAAAAAAAAGAAAGTTCTCTATAATAACTTTTGGATTGAATATCCAATAGCTTAGTATTTTCGGAAGCTATCAATACAAATATACATAAAAACAAAACGGTGTATATTAAGAAAGAAATTAAAAAAATAAATAACCAATTAGGCTCAATCTTTGTTAATAATCAAGGCAAGTTAATAAACCTTGATAGATTGATGGTAATCTAGCAAGTCTGTTGAGTTTTATATTGTAAGCAATTTACGCACTAACAACATGTTTGATTCACAGAAAAGAATAAAGAGGGAATAAAATCAATATTTCGTGGAATAAAAGATAGAAGGAATAGAACAAAATAATTATTACTACGTTTGGTACAATGGAATAGAGCAAATCAAGAATTAATTTTCAAGTGTTTGGTTCATTAAAGGATGAGATAGGAAAACACTTGGAATAAGTATAAGATACTAATATACCCTTTAATTAAATTAATATTAATTAATACTAATGCCATAGAAGCAACATCATCTCTAACACAAGTATATCTCTAGGTAGAGATTTCCAAGTTAGCTTATTAGGATGAATGAGTAACAACCTTTATGAAACTAACAATTGACTTTGAAATTATAAAATAAAAGAACATAAAGAATTGGCCAACATAGTATATACTACATTTGAATCCAGCTATACCTCTAATGTTTCAAAAAATCTGGACTCTCCAAGTTAGAATTATTATTCAAAATGATGAGTTCACATGAGCAGTCAAAGAATTTATAAAATGAAATATGCAGGTATCCCAAATAATTACGGCATGATCAATGCTATTGGAATTACAAGTACGAATAAGCTTTGGCAATAGACAGTAAGCTCATTAGTAATATATATGTTACCATAATTTGCACAAATTGGCTTCTGTATCAAAGATCAATTATATCTCCTTAGATATCCAAAACCTTCATTACTTATTCTGCTAGATAATCGTTTGATATGGAAAGAAATTAAGAGCAATAATATGGATTTAATTCAAAAATCCCCAAGATCCATGGGAAAATAACATGGGTTTGAGAAGAAGGGAAAAAGAAATTCATTTGTAGGATGCAAATGATGCATAATAATGCAGAATCTGTCCAACTCTACTTATAACAAACTTGAAATCTTAAAAAGACCTTTAATATGAATTCCCCCAAAAATACTTCAACATGAACTTTCAATTTTTTCAGTTGATGAAGGATGCAAAGTTTAAATTCCAGAATTTCATTTGTTTTCTACGTTTTCCCAAAAACCAACTAGAGAAAAGAATCTAAAGAAAAGTAAGAATGGAAAACCATATAATGCAGTGAGCTTTAGCTGCACAATCCTCTTAATTCGACTGCTTGTTGCAATTCTAGTAGAGAATACAGGACATGTTCAATGTTTCATAAGGTTTATAGGTGGCATTAGTTTTTGATAGTGATTCCCAACAAACCATTTGAAGGAAAGGAATAACTAAATCAGTTGCCATGAGCTTTTTCTTTGAATCAAGGTTTGACACAAGACTGGAACTTAAAGCTCCTAAGCAGGAAGCTTACTACTACTTATACATAGTGGTTTCTTATACACACTGGTTTAAGACTTCTGGTACGAATTCTAACTCTTAAGTTTTGCATTTTCTTATAACATGTAGTAACAAAAGAAGAAAAACTTATGGAGATGATTAGAAATTTAGAATCCAAATAACACAACTGCTAATCAAAATTCTAACTTCTTTTTTATTGCCTCTCAATCTTTATATAGAACAAATGTTGCAATATCATCAAGTCCAGCTTCATTATAACATTCAGTAATTCGCTCCAATGAGTCCTCCCAGGCTCCTTCGATAGAAGCTAAATCCAACAGAAAAGCAGCTTCATCTAATGCAATCTACATTGAAACATTAACAAGAATGTAATACTCATTTTATACCAGGTACATATTTATCAAGGAAAAAAGAAGACAATTTAACAATAGGAAAAAAAAAAAACTCCATCTGGGCAAGCACCTTTCCGTTCTTCAGATCTTCCTGTCTACCCTCTTCAGTCACCTTAGCAATAATATGAGAAATATCCTGCTACAGAGAACTTGAGCTTTTGGCCATTAGGTCAACTCTTGTTTACAGATTGGGAAAGAGGTGGAATTAACGATAGTAAATAATTGCACAACTGGCTAACAGCCACACCCCATGCTTGTGAACTTCCACAATTAGCGTCTTCATTCAGTGTTATGAAGACACATAAGCAGCAAACCTATGCCAACGGTTACAAGCAAAATTGCAGCCAAAATGAAATAGAAAGGAACATCAGATGCTCAGATTTCTTACCCTGGTGGTGCTGTCGGCCAGCGCAGCAATGCAGTTACAGAGCTTATCGTCAAAATTGCAGCAATGGAGGAGAAATGATGGTTTCACCTGTAAATATGAAACTCATTACACCAAAGAAATTCATGAACAAATATGATACAAAACTAAGAAGTAAGTTTGATCTTTAAGGGCTGAATGCATGTTGTGAATTGTACAAAACTGCATAAACACTAACTACAGAAAATGGATTTCCAAAAAATATTAAAGAGACATGCTGGTTAAATCATAATAACAAATAAATATTAACACCTTGGTCATTTTATGGAAACATCAAGATCAAATAAGAATAGCAAATTGAGCTAAAAATAAGAACATAAAACTTGTCTCATTCATGAAAGAAAGACAAACAAAAATTCCTTTTGACATTATGCAACCTCAAGTAAATAGAGTATAATAACAACTTAACAATGCAATTGAGGTCAAGAAAGCCTATGAAGAACTCAAAATGCCCACGATCTCGATATGCAATCATAATAATTTAGAGAGGCACATCATGCCACGGATAATCAGTCTGTATGACATTAACGCAATCAGTTCGAAGAGGTCACTTCTGTAATAAGTAAGTAGTTGTGCCTCTCTGTAAGGAATCATTTCAGAGTTGATTACAATATCATCCCAAGATTAGTCAATAACACTAATGAAGCACTTTGCTTATAACCATGGAAAATTTATCAACCTTGATTAGTCCATCAATCAACCACATTTTCATACCAATGTAGAAACAAATAAAACTCTTAACAAAAAATCATAATGGCATATCCACTTATATAAGGTAAAGGCTTTAAATGGTGTGTTGTCTACATCTCACTAGATGATGCAGCAGTAGTCAATAGGATAAGCACTGCTTACCTCTAGTTTTAACCATTTTCAACAAGTGCTGAAGATGTTCATGAGGGTGAGATTTTAAGAATTCAATAGATGGCTTTAAAGTTTCAATTTTTTATCTAATTAAAATGTTGCATGTGTAATTTCTTCCTAGATTCATAAGGTTTATAAATGTTTTTTTATTCAATTAATTTTTTATCTAATCAAAATGATAATTGATGTTAGACCTTTATTCCTCAAAAAGATATTGAAAATCCCAACCATAATGCTCAGTTGAAAACTTTTTTTCTTACCTGTTTATCATAGAATTTACAGCATTTTTCCAACAGATGAAGCTACAATCTGACTTGGTAAAGCTGTGAAGCTGAAATCTTAAAAGCCTTTTCTACACATAAGAAAAGCATGCGACCCTGTAATGCTCTCACTACCCCTTTATTAACTTCAGTGATCCAAGAATCATTACATTTGTACCATTGGTTTTTCAGGCAAAGAAAAGTCACATAATGGCCAAATTCTAGCATTCTTGAATAAGTAAACACAGCAAAAATTTCAAACTTGACAAGAGTATCGAGGACTTCATCCTCAAATCAAAAATTTTATTTTCAAACCTGCTTCTTATAATTGATAAAGATAACTAGCAGTCATATCTAAAGAGAAAAGAAACTACAAGCATCGATCAATTTTTCTTGATACACTTTAAGTAATGCTGTGAATAAGTGATCAAATACATCATCCCATCAATTTATATAAAACATTAACCATCTAAGACATATATGATAGAAAAGAAAAAAGAAAATACACATTAACTAGCAAATAGTGTTCTCTTTAACAATAGAAACAAAGCATACCAATTGTCTAAAAGAGATCTTTCTTAACAACAAAGATCAAACCATAATGAACTTAAGTTCTTAAAAAAGAAAAAAGAAATTTCTGTTCATCTTAACTAGCCAACAAAATCATATGACAATAATAATGTTCAGTGGGTAGAAAGAAACCTTCTCACCCACCCAAGTCTTCGACTAGGTAGAAGACTAAAAAACACAAGCATTTGGCTTAGATGATCAGGGATTTTGCTTAAAGCAATATCCCTTTCATCTTCTGTCAATCCATCAATCTCACCTAATGCTCCATCTAATTCTTGAACCTTCTGTTGGAGTATCATTTCACTTCCAATACTGTTGCTTAACTTTTCTCCCATCTCACTTATCTTATTAGCTAAAAATGTTGCAGCATTAGTAATTGAATTATCAATCTCATTTGCCTTTCGCTTCTTTTTTGATGATGATGTTTGAGGTTGAATACTTGAGATATCCGTGTCATCTGAACCAAGATCAACTGGAGCTTCATCACTAATACCTTGATTTAACCCAATATTCTCATATAAGGCAATTTCCTCAAGGATATCTGCAGTAGTTTGTGCATCTTGCCCCATTACTCAATCTTTAGCATAAATTATAGAGAGCTCATTATAAAAGCAAAATGACCTTGTTTTAAACAAGGCAGCATCTTTGTGACTCTAAAGATAAGAAATAAAAAAAAATTGATATTAATTGTATTAATAAGAAGAAAAAAATTATAGAAATGATGAAAAGAAATTCATAAAAAATACTCATAGTTAAGTATGAGTCCCATGTCAAATCTTCAGCAATAATCATATTTTTTTGACTATCCTATCTAAAACCACCAGTACAATTCCTTTGCACCATATCAAATATAATACTCTAATCTTTTTCCAAAGTCTTAATCCTAGATTCTATATGAGGTTTCCCTTTGATATTTGCATTTGGAAATTTTCTTCCCATCATTCTTTCAAGCTCTAATAAATAACTAGCTTTAAAGCCGATATCTGCATTATGTGTTTCGATATTATGTAAGTTAAGCATACATGATACTAGTGTAACATCCTCTTCAAAAGTCCACTTCCTATTTGTTCGTTTTGAACTTTGAAACTCAACAAGTGAGGTTGAAGTAGCCCTTGCCATTCTACCATACACCAAACACAGTTAAAAAAAAGAAGAAGAACATAATTAAAGTAGTTTTACATGAGAAAATATCAAGTTTTTTTTTTGTATGATAAAAGTGCACTTAAAATAACAATTAACATGTCCAAAAATAAGACAAAATAAAACATTCCAATAAGAAACAAACTACAATACAATAAATTTAATCTTCATTTTGCCTCGAAGTTTGCCATTCATGAAACATTTGGTTAGCTAATTCTAATCTTCAATTACTCCAAGCATCATTTGGGTCAATAGCAGTTACTGAATCCTCCTCAGCTACTATGTTGATATGAAGATGATCATTCCCATCAACTTTAATAGGGTCAATACTCATCTCCCCCCTTATAAAATTATGAAGCAAACAACAAGCTATAATAATCCGATTATGTATCTTAATTGAATAAAAAGATGGACTCCTAATGATACTCTACCTAATTTTTAATAACCTAAAACATCTTTCAATTACATTTCGAGAGCTGCATGTTTCATATTGAAAATTTCTTCAGGAGTGGTTGGTTGATGACCTTGACGCCAATCATTCAAATGATACCTTTTACCCCTAAAAGGTGCAAGAAAGCCTTCACAATTTGTATACCCTGCGTTAACTAGGTAATAACAACCTATATAATAAACACTATATACGTTATTTATTTAATTCAAAGTGTTATAAAAAAATATTTAAATAATTCTTTATATTGTCATTTAAAAGCTTACCATGAGGTACTTTAAGTCCATGTCTCCTATTAATTGCATCTCGAAGAACCTTACTATCAGCTACAGATCCTTCCCATCCAAGAAGAACATAAATAAATTGTAAATCAGGTGTACATATACCTAACATATTTGTTGCAATGTCACCTTTACGAGTTCGATATCTAGGCTTATCTGCATTTGGCACCTTCACCTTGATATGTGTTCCATCTAAAGCACCTAAACAATTCTACAATTGAAATGGTTTTGTAAGAAATATCGTTTGATATACAATATATTATATATATAGTTAAGAAAGGAATAGGATATAAAATTTACCTTAAACCATTTCCATCGGTTGTCTGTAGAGTTCGTTAGAATGGGCTTAGGTTTTCTAAATAAGTGATCTTGCAAATGCATCACAACATTTAATACATTATGAAAGTGTCAACTAATTGTCTCACCCGACCTTTGAAAATTGTTTCTAATAACTTGATTCTCAAGATGATGAGAAATAATGTATAAAAATATTGCTACTTGCTCATCTATAAGCATATTTCTTGTCGACTTTAACCCTCCAATGTTTTCTAGCGTTTCACATAGTTTAAAAAAATAACTCTGTTCATTCTAACTTGTGAAATACATGACTCATCATTATCACATACAAGTCGCCTAATATAATCTCGTTTTGCATATAAATATAAGGAATAAGATTTATCTTTCAGCCTATAAGAATGTAAAAATGATGATGCCCCCAACAAACTCAAAAACCAACTAACAACCATACACATCTCTGACCACACTGTCAAGGCAATTATAGTCTTTGTTCTCCTAGTAGTATTTCTACTCAAACTTAAACGAGCCATCACTACAAGATGGGTAAATATATAAAGTTCAGTTTTATTCAACAAAAAGGTTATTGTGCACCAAAAAAAGTTACAACTTATCAATATCACATAACGAAAAGCCTCTATAGTAAAAGATATCATTAACATAGTTTGCACATATAAAGAGGGAAAATTAATATGAAATCAAGATAGAAAACATTGAGGAAGGCATGCATTTCAATACAAAAGATGTTAAGTAATATTTTCTCAAAATTGCACCTTACACATGCAAAACTTACATCAAATTCAAATCTGAAAAAGAAATCAACACAACACTTTTACCGATACAATCCCAATCAATCAAGTAATATATTGAGGAAAAACTTCAAAGCTACTAAATAAATAAATATAATCAACACAAATATTAGAAATCATAAAAGATTGTTTTAACACTTACTACACGCAAATGAGAAGAATTATGGAAGGCACCAAAAAGAACACCAATCAAATGTTTTATCTCTTTCTATTTCTTTTCACTCTTCAGAATTTCATGAATAATATCTTTTTCTCATATGGTATCCTTACTTACGGGATACAAGAAAAAAAATTAATTAATAAAATTTAAGAGTACTTTTGAGAAATGATTAGGTACTATAGAGAATATAAAGGCTTTACAATAAGAAGATAATAGGAAATTGAGGTGAAAGTTTAATGATGACCTCACTGTGAGTGGGTAGAAGATGATATCAAAAAAAAAAAAAAAAAGAGAGATGCTTTAGGCATGAATCTAGCCATTTCACAACTACTTTCAGTATATGAATACATATATAATATTTAAAACTAAAAAAAAGAGAAAATAATCTACAGTGATACCTAAACAAAACAAACATTTTGAATATGAATCTCAAGTTAACTTTCAATTCTGATGCCTTTGAAATTTTAATATAACATTACAAACATAAAATAATGTAAAAATGCTTAAAATAAAAAAAAAAGTACCTAAAAGTACGAATCTTGTTGACTTGAAATGATGAAGGGTTGATGATGATTAGGGCACACTCATAGTAGAGAGAAATGAGAGAAAGATGAGAAGAGAACGAGGAATTGAGAAAAGGAAAATGTAAAATTATAATTGAAGATATATATATATATCATCGTAATTTGATAACTTTTTTAAGGGTACGTTAGGAATATAAATATTATAACTATTTCTTGTTTTCACGGAATAATTATTTCGAGGGTTCACTTCGGAATAACTATTTCGGATTTTCAAAAAATAGTAATTTCTCAAAAAATTACAAATTTTTGATAAAAATAAACCAAACATTGGAAAAGCAATTCCGTACGGAATAAAGTAAGAAAAGAATTGATATTTCTGTGAACCAAACATGCTGTACGAGAACACTCAAAATATAATATTATTTTAGCTTTTTTTTAAACCTTCGAAAACCACAATTTTTCATTAATTTTATTAATCAAAAAGGGTTTCTTTATAACGAAATTTTCTTAATTAATTATTGGTTATTCTTTAATTTTATGGCATGAGGTGAAGACCTCACAGCAGCGTGGGAGGACGGCCCGTACATATATAACAAAAAGGAATTGGATGGCCATTCGTCACATCAGTTGGCCGAAAGATGCCTCTGTTATGATTAGCCAGTCAAGCGAATGGCTGTGAAAGGATATAATTTTGTATTAGCAAATGATTATCTTTATTAATTAGTGATCCAATATCTTTTTCAAAATATTTTTCCAATACCATGGCTCAATATATTCTTGAAGAGCCATGCATCAATCATTAAACAACTATTTTTCCTTTTACCACTTTACAATGCCTTCTTCAATTTTTTTTTATATTTCATAACAATAAACTACCATATATTTATAAATTTAAAAAAATATAAAAAATTAATTTTAAAAATTATTACAAGAATATTCATAAAATATAATATTATTAAATGTTAAACTATTTACTAAAAAATAATTAAAAAGAATTGGGACAATGTAGGCCAGATAGAAAATTAGGCTCCCTACTACGTTGTCTTGCCTCGCCGCGTATTGTTTTGTCTTGTTTTTTGTAAATATATATGTATATGTGTAAATAAAATAGAGGTAATTCAATTAAAATAAAAGTGGGTGATGGTGCTTGAAGCCTTACAGCAACCTCCACCACTTCGGAAAAGGAACGCACCCAGCTTTGGTTCATCAACTAATCAGACTCTGACAATTACCAAAAAGTAGTCACATAAAGAGCAACAAAGCAATTAACAATTTGAAGTTACAGTTCTTTTTTCGAAAGAAAAAGTAATAAATAATTACGTAATCCCATGCATCTTTTGACTTCTCTGCTTCTCCTTTCCATCCTCGCCACCATAAATAGTGAACGCGGAGCCTGACTAGAAGCAGCTGCGACAGTATAATCCAAGCCAGTAGCGATTGTGTTTCTTGATCTGCATAGATAATGAAAAGGGCCTGCTTTGCATTTCTTGTTCTTGTTGTTTTGGTAATGGGAGAAGCAGAGGTGTCCATGGCGGTGACATGCAACCCGTTGGAGCTGAGTGCGTGCGCCACTGCCATCTTATCCTCAGATAAACCCACGGCCCTGTGCTGCAGTAGGTTGAAGGAGCAAAGGCCCTGCCTTTGCCAATATATCAAGGACCCTAACCTTCAACGCCTTGTCAACTCTCCCAATGCCAGGAAGATAGCTGCCATTTGCTCCTCTCCATTCCCTACCAATTGCTAAGTTCTCATGACGCCAACCCAAGTAGAGTTCCCGGCCTTAGAAATACCTCTGTAATAAATCTTTCATGATTTCAGAATGTATGGCACACCTGTAAAAATTTCAATATTACTTAATAATAATGTAACGTTTCCAAGTTAATTTATTGTTTTCTTTTTATAGTAAGTCACAATTCCGTGACTTGAGTGAGTCACAGGATGTCACTTGTCCTGTATCATAGTAATAATCATAAAAAGTTATGATGGTTGCTGTGTAGATGTGACTTATGCTCGCACTGTGTTATTGCTAGTAGTGTGAAGTGAACTTTGTTTGCCCAAATATAACTCAGGTATGATTTATCAATTGAATGATAGTACGTTTGGTTGGTGTCCAAATCAACTGTCCTTTCCTTTCTATTTGCATACAAGCTTATCGGATCCCCTAATTCTTTATTCTCCAAAGAAAAAGGGAATTCATCATTTAGTTACTATTTTTACACCCAACTAATCACACAGAGAAAGAGTGGAAGAGGAAGTTAAAAGGAAAAACGAGAACAACACCCAAAACCTCCAAAATCTTGAAATCAAATGACAACCCAGAATAGTTTCAGTTGCCTCCAATATTCAAGCTACACAATGGAAATCCAATTAAGTTAAGCTTTCCTATCGTAGTAAGATGTGCAGTTTACTTCCCAAGTACTGTTTCTTGAGTGCGTGTAACTATCATTTTAAGTTTGATCATGCAACAATCAGAAAATCAGAACAACCGTGGATTGCAACAAAATACTAATTACTTTAACAATTCAATTTTTTATTCATGACTTCCTGCAAAGTCTATAGAAATGCACCTTCACTGCTACTGCTAAATCGGTGACAAGTCCTGACTGCCACAGGGTGCATACCATGTTACACAGAAGGTGTATTTTGCAAATTGTTACCTGTTAGAGCATATCAAAGTTGCTCCTCTGACAAACAGGCAAAGCAACAGCAGTCAATCATGTCCATATTTGTGATGAATTGGGCACTGTAAGATCAAACCTAATGCATCAATTACAAAGTTGGTTAAGGTAAACAACAAAAGTTAAGATGAAGGTAAAATCACAAACCGGGAAAAATTATGATGAAAGACTAACATTGGGGCTGCACCCAGACAAATTTATCTCATTTCACCATATTAAACTTTAGACCTTCCTCAACTAGCAGCTTCAGCAGTATAGGCCAAAAACTAATAAAGCAGTACAAGAGGGAGAGAGAAAATCGTAGTTGTAATAGATGGACAAAAGGCACAAACTGCAGACTATAAACAAACATAATACTATATGCCGTTTTTGAGATATAATATTACATGACATATTTAGACCATAGCTCATTACAACCATTACAATTTCTATCCACCATCCTCACAGTGAAAGTCAAAAAATTTGCAGGAATCAACTCAGTTCACAACAACTAAACCTTCTCAAATTCAGAGGTCTGATGTGGCTGATGCTGTGGAAAATCAGCAGCAGTCATGCCAAGGCCTTCATTCTGATGCTTCCTCCATCCACCAGTATCAGCCTTGGAGTGAGCCCAATAGTAAAAGATTGAACTTGTCAGTGACAACAATGTTAGTGCTGCTCCAGCAGCAAAGACCCCTTTGCGGAGGGTGGCACAGGATAGGTGATTTCCTCCGAAGATTCCCCGGTACTTGGTGTGGTATGCATTCCTCACTGATCCAGCTAACAAGCATGCCTCAGCTCCCAGAAAGCTTATCCTAATATCATTGTTGAAGGTTTCAATAAGTTTACACCCTAGCCATGTCCTATTACCAGAAAGAGGGAAAAAAAAAAAAAAAAAAAAAGAGTCCTGTAATGGCATCAAGCTTCCATAATACACAGGAAATGCATCCACCAAATGGCCCTTGTCAGAAAATGAGCATACGACAATTTGAAGAAAGAACATTTCACAGGGGGCTAATTCACATCATTTGGACAGTTGACCATAATATTCACTGGTTCAGGCTACCCTAGCATTTGATCCATCAGCTTATTCACAAGAAGCATGAAATTTGCAGCATACTCTTTCACTAAGAGATCATCTCCCAGGCTTTTAAAGCTCTGGAATCTAGCATTTAACAACTATATGCTAGCATAATCACTTCCTATCCACAAACCCTGGCCAACGAAGAAGGGTGGTGGGGCAAGACTAATCATAATTTCAGGCACAGAAAGTGTCTAATGAATCATAGGTCAAAAAACTTAGAAACAAATATAACAAGGCAACTAAGTGGCAGGACTCAACTGATATGAGAGTCTCCCAAAGCTTCAATAACTTCTTAGGGAGCAAAAAATTATAAATAAAGCCAACAATTTAGTGCCGGTAACGTGTTTTAGAATGTTCATTTCAGAACTCTAATGAACCCACAAGCAGGATACAGGGAACTAAATACAGTCAATTTGTTTTGTGGCAGTAAAGAAGCACAAAGGGATCATGGATAAGTTATCGAAGCCAGACTGATTTGTCATATTAACCAGGTCCTATTCTCAAATAATCGAACAGTAATAGTGACATACCCACTTGGGTAATCAAAATCCACCTAACAAGGACGATGCACCTTCGAACACAAAACAAAGGAAAATTCATTCACTTGCACTCTTTGACTCTACTGGTCGGTACCTAGATATTTATTAATCATGTGCGACTGGACTAAAGAAACTGGATCAACGCTAAGCAATCGAAAATGTTTTTTTAATATATAAAATAGACAAGCCAAAACTAGCACATGGAGGAAACAGTAATTTTACCAGGAAACGATGAAGAAGAAGATAGCCCAAGAAGTGGAGGAGCTGCCAGTGATAAGCCCCTTGCCAAAGCAGAGGCACCTGGTAACGCCGTTAACCACAGTTTGGCTGATAAGCAGCAAGCCAAAGGCAGACAGCCCGTACACCGTCGCGGCGTCTGTAGTGTAGACGCAATATGTACGCTCATCGTACTCATCAGGCACCACTGTAGCCTACTCACAGCCCAAAAAAGAACCGAAAAGCAAAACAGTCAAAAACAGAAACCATAGTCCAATGAAATACAGTGACAGAAAAGGAGACAAAGAGAGAGAGAGAGAAGTACGGTGCCACGGCGTCGTTCGGCGCCGATAGCGAGGACAAAGGCAATGAGGTGAAGGGAAGCGATGACGGCCAGAATAGGGACCGAGACTCCAGCCATTTTTATCTCTATTCTCGCTTCTTCGATTTCTTTCTGCTTCCTTCTTCCTCTCTCCTCTTTTTGGACACACTCGCCCTCTGTATTTATCTAAATGAAAGATTTTTTTTTAATATTTTATTTTTTTGTGTGTGGCTGTGTCTAAATATCTTTAGGCTCTTTCACTTTTGAGAATTAAGAAATTAAAAAATTATGAAACCGGTTGATTTTTGCTCTAAGCGGCCGCGCTTTAGGAAGACGAATTTCAAAGACTGCCTTTTTTGGGGTGCTGTTGGCTCCGTGGATCTGGTGGTGTCGACAGTAGGAAGGACTGGGTGCACCATTGGGCAGGCGGTCCATGAGGGAAAAGCTGATTGGTTGTCGTTCCTTGTGTGATGTGGACATAGGGCAGCGTGTTGTTGGTGGGACCATAAAACTGACTAGCTTTGGACAAAAACGAGTGATCCACTGCTGAAATAGCTGGACCGCGGTTGTGTTGTCCCGTTTTGCTTCACTATTTTCTATTTTCTATTTTCTATTTTAATTATTTTCTGTACGGACTATGCATGCGATCCCTATAATTCTTTGTTGTTACCAAAACGTCCAGTTTCTTTGGTCACTAAGCAAAGCGTAGGCGGACCATGCCAGTCACGAATAATGGGCCATAAATGTAGATTCATGCCTGTTATGGGCTTCCCCACTGACTTATCATTGGGCTACAATACTACTCCCCATTGGGATGGGTCTCAATGGGCCTTAAGTATTTGAAGCAAGTGTTGTCTAGCTTCAAATATGAATCAGTTCTTCATTTTCGGGATTGAATTCATTAGTTATGCACCTGTGTAATGCACAATGTTTTTCTTTTCATTATATGAAATACCCATTAATAATTTATTTAAAATTTACTTTTTTAAAATGTAAATTGAAAAATTAATTAAATTATTATTTAATTATATAATAATTATAAAATTTATATCATAAAAATTATAAAAAAAACAATTACACATCACATTCACATAAAACACTAATTCAATCATTATTAATTATTATGATATAAATGATCAAATAAATATAGTAAATAAGATTAATGAGTTTATAGTAATTTTAAATTTAAAAGTTTAAGATAAATATTTTCAAAATAATATATTCTAAATTAATATTTTATAGTAAATTATGCTTTAATTTAATAATCAAAGGATTGCAATTGATAAAAAATAAGAGTTAGAAACGCATCATAATTCAACTCCTTTGTGTTTCATTAACAATTAAATTATAATTTTTTCATTTTAACAAAACATATTAAAAATTGGTTGTATGATAATATTGAGAAAAATAATTTATGTATGCACATTAATGTTGTAAAAAACTTGAAAGTATTTTTAATCGATAATGTATGCTATAAGAGCTTATAATATTAAAATGATATTAAAACCAATTTAAGTATTTTAAGTAACATTTGATCTTATCAAAATTGTGAATTTTTTTCAATTATGATCTATTATAATAATTTTAAATTATAAATTTTGTCTAAATTTATAATTTTAAATTAAAATTAAAATTTATATTGTTTATATATATAATACAAAATATTATCAAATCAATATTAATTTTTTAAGATAAATTTTACTAACTTTAAGTTTTAAACTATGTAGATAAAAATTATCTAATTCCTATAGTTAAATATTTTTAAATTATAAAGTATTTAATATTAATATTTTTAAAATATTATAATATTACATAGATTAGTATTTTCATAAAATAATGTTCATCGAATATTTTAAAATTATACTTATTGCTACACTTAAATTTGATTTATAAATTGCTGTCAATTTAAAACTTTACTATTTTAATGTTAAATTTATCATTAAATTTATAATACTAATCATTATAAAAATATATACAAAAAATTGTTTTCTATGCATTACATATAAAAGTTTAAAATGTGTGTAATGCATATAAAAATTAATTTTTTAAAAATATATTTATTATTATAAATAAATGTATATCTTAATATTTATTGTGAGATTCAAATTAATTTTTTATATTATTATTAAATTTGTAATTTATAAATTTTAAATTTTCATTATTAAAAAATTTTTAAGTGTTATTTGGTATAATAAGTTTTTTACAATAAATAAAATTACATTTTTTAAAGATTAAATTTATCATTAAATAAAATTTTAAAATATTTTAATAAAGATTGAAAATTAATGTAAAGATCAAATTTTTGTAGATAAATGGGACTAAATTTAAATTTCAAAGATTATGTAGATAAAAATTATCAATATTAATATATTATTTGAACATAAAATTGTAAAATAATTAATTTCAGAATAAATATGAATAATATTTTTAAATCTTATATTGCTAAAAATTATGTAATTAAATAGTCTATAATTTTTTAAATTTTAAAATTATATATATTATTTTAAACAATAAACAAAAATCTTTAAAAATATGTTTAGAATAATTAAGAATTAAAATATATAGTATTTATAATATCAATTTATGTCAATTAAAATAAAATGAAGCATCAATAAAAATTGAGTCAATATGTTACATTTTCCTACATAAAATATGTAGTAATGCATTTTGGATTATGATATAATGTTATTTGTTTATTTCATGTTTTTGGTAATAACAATCTCCTTATATGTGATATTAAAGAGCTTTACTAATATGAGGTAAATATACTAGGGCAGATAGCAATCATGCATCATGGAAGGAAAGATTTATTGCAGGAGTACCAAAATTATTTGCAGAAAAGGTTAGACAAAAACTTAGGGATATATGTGGAGGAGTGATACCTTATGATTCAATATCTTATGTAGAAATGATTAGTATAACAAATCAAGTTGGATTAGCATTATGTACAGATTTAAAATTAACATAAAAAATCAAGTCAGAAGTGTCCCAAAGTAGGGCAGAAATGGGGACCTTCGGTGCCCAGTATGGGTTGAGAAAATTAGAGCTCCTTCAGCCAAAAAGAAAAGGATTTTCTCTTGAACAAATAAGTCTTTTAAAAAACAAGAAAATAAACCAAGAAAGCTTGATAAACCTATCAAAACAACCAAGAAGCCCAATATCATTAAGTGTTATAGGTGTGGAAAAACATGACATTATGCAAGAAATTGTAATGTAAAACAATAAATTAGTGAACTAGAAATATCAGATGAAATCAAAGAAAAAATAATCAATATATTGGAAAATATATCTCAAGAAAAACAAGAAAGTAGCAATAATGATATAGTTGAATTTAGTAGCTTAGAACCATTAGAAGATATAAGTAGTGAAAAAATATGTAAATGCAAAATGATTAATATGATTAGTAAGAAAGAATTACTTATAGACATTATTGACAAAATAGAAGATCCTGAGGTAAAGAGAGAATATTTGTTTAAATTAAAAGACATTATCTCAAGAAAAGAAAAACAAAATATCAAATCGTATAATCTACAAGAAATACTAGCACAAGGAAAAAGGGTAGAAAATTTTAAAGTTTAAGATTTCCAACAAGAAATCAATGAGTTAAGAGAATCAGTTAGCCTACTACAAAAAGAAATTATAGAAATAAGAACTGAAATATTAGCTCTCAAGATACATCAAGAGTTATAACCTACAAAAAAAAAAAAGAGATAATAGAAGAAAATGAAAATGAGGATTTCATAAATATCATAAACAATATACAATTACAAAAATGGTACATAAATATCACTTTGGTAATAAATAATGATTTTCATCTAAATACCATAGCCCTCGTAGACTCAGGAGCATATCAGAATTGTATTCAAGAAGGATTAGTACCTGCTCAATATTATTAAAAAACAAATAAAAAATTATGTGGAGCCAATGGTGCTAGACTACACATAAAGTACAAGATCACTAAAGCAATAATATGTATTGAGGATTACTGCATAAAAACCTTTTTCATATTGGTCAAGGATATTCAACAAGGATTAATATTAGGAACTCTATTCTTAACACAAGTATATCCCTTTTTAGTGGATCAAGAAGGATTATATTCTAAAGGATTAGGACAATCTATTACTTTCAAATTTATTACTTCTCTAACAGATAAAAAATTAAGTTTACTAAGAAAAAATTCTATACAGAACAATACTGACAAATCTTTGTTTGTAATACAGATAGAAGCAGGTAGTAGTAGCAGAGAAATTTCTACTCCAAAGATAGAAATGTTTAAGTTCGGTCCTTTCAAACTTTACTCTTTTGATCAAAACAATCCAAAAACTTTTAGAACACCAACAAATATCTTTTTAGACCATTCACAAAAATGCCTGATTGACAACCTTTAGGATAGCAGGACCACCTAATTAAAACTTTTAAGTCTAAATGCATTAAGCCATTATTTTTCAAAAATGCAAAAAAGTTACCATTTCAAATATTATGTTGTTTTCAAAGGAAGAAAACCTGGGATTTATTGCAATCACAGTTCAATAGTCCAAGTTACAAGTCAATATCCCCATGCTTTATGGCAAGAATTTAAGGATTTCGAAGTAGCCATACAAGTAGCCAAAAGTGGCATTGGATCCAACTTTTATGTTGAGCCAATACTGCCAATAATACAGCCTTGTATTCCAGTAGTTGCTAACCCTGGTACACAAAATTTCTTTTCTATTGTGCAAGAAAACCAAAGGCTTATAAACCAAATCTAATATCAAGAGCAAACCATCTCTTTGATGTCTGAACTCCTAAATAAGGTGAACCATGAAAAAGTCAAAATTATGAAACAGTTAGAAAAAGCCCAAATCCAGACAGACCAGCTCATTCTCTTAACTTCGGCCCTTCATTCTACCAGAAACCAACCCCCAGTTAAAAATAGAAGTTATGAAGCCTTAAGTATTAGACTTAAGCTTCAAACAGTCCAAACAATACAACCTCTATTTGAAATAGAACCAAGTTTCCAAGACATTATAGCCCAAAGGTGTGAAGACCTGTTTATAGCCCAGCTTATTAACCTCCAAACCTTTTTAAGCCAAATTTATTTTCAAGAAATTACAGTTACTGGAATGGAAGTCACTTAAGACCTCTTTCAATATTTGATCCCTTTTAGGTTTACTAGATTACCCTCAAAAAGATTGATGACATAAATTTTCAAAGCAAAAATCAAGTGTAGTAAAATAAACTTATCATCAGCACAAATAGTACAACTCTATGAACATGGGATGGTGGAGCAACTAATAGTAGATCATGAAAACCAACTCAAGAAATTTAGGTACCGCTTCCAGATGGCAATAGGCAATGCAATAGAAGGATCAACATCAATCAAGATAGTATCAATAATACCACAATCATATGGCCTCACGGAAGAGCCCTCTCTCCATCAAAATTTCATTTCAGCAACTAAAGACATGATATCTAATCAAGCTCTTCAAGAATTTTTCAACCATAAAAGATAAAGAATTTTACAAGATGATCATGAGAATACCTATTCCTAGAGTTAATCCCAACTGGTGGGCCAATAGAGCATTATTAGCGAAAAGAAGAACGTACAAAATTTGGGGACCATAAAAATCCAACATGAATCTATCGTTCCTAGGATATGAAGACACATTAAAAGTAGATGACATATTATTCAACATAGTAGCAAGCGATGAATACTGTGCAAGCATAGAGTCAATGATGTAGGGACGAGAGGATTAATGCCAGCACAAAAGAAGACTTTATATTACGGCTGTCACTCATTACTTTTCCTTTTGGAAAAGAAAAGTTGAGCCGATAAGATTAAAGGCTTTATCTCTAGGACACCTTCTCCAGGACACCTCACCAAGACAAAAAGAATCTAAAGGATACATCAAAGCACATCAACACAAAAGAAAAAGAATGAAAAAGGATCAACACAAAAGAAAAAGAATAAAAAAGGACAAAAGACACATCAAGACATCTCAAGATAAGGAAAAAGGAATCATCAAGACAAAAAAAAAAAAAAAAAGAAAGAATCAAAAGGACAAAGGACACATCAAGACATATCAAGGCATACCAAGACAAGGAAAAAAGAATAAAAAAGACAAAGATACAAAAATCACAAGGAAACTTACTTCACAAGAACATCAAGACTGTCCCACTATAAAAGGAGCCTCAATGCAAGAATAAAGGCAAGCACAAGGACAAGTTCACAAGACATTCAAAAGCTCTTTTCCCAATACAAAGAGCTTTCCCTTCAAGATCAAGACCTTTACCTTCAAGACTTTCCTTTTCAAGACCTTTCCCTTGGACATTATTTCTCACAAGATCCATTATCGATTGAACTTGTCTCGATCTTTCCCTTTTATGAGCAAGTACTTTTTGTATTACAAATTAGAGGCAAAATTTTGGGAATGTTTCTGTAAGTTTTCCTTAACCAATATCGGCATGAAATAAAATAACATTTCAATATTTCAAAGTTTCATTACTGTTTCAATATCGCTTTCATTAATGCTTTAATTCTATTACTGCTTTAATTTTATTACTATTTTCATTATCATCTTTCATTAATGCTTTTCAGTACTGTTTTTTCATTATCGTTTTACTTTACTATTTTACTATTTTCTTTCACTATTCACTACTTCTCCATATTTGCTTTAGTAGCTCTAAGTTACTGCTAGTTTAGCTCCTCTCTGAAATTGTCACTAGTAACCTGGGCTAGAAATGGAATTAGAGCCAAGTGGTTGTAGAAGGGAGAATACGTATCATGACGAGTCTTGACCACTAGTGTTGGTCAACCGTGAAATCCGTTAGTTAGCTTGAGAAGAGAGAGATAGGTGGTCTTGGTGGTGGTCCCTCTAGTGTAACAAGATAAGTGTC
The DNA here is from genome assembly GCA_021397835.1 of Moringa oleifera. NCBI lineage: Eukaryota > Viridiplantae > Streptophyta > Magnoliopsida > Brassicales > Moringaceae > Moringa > Moringa oleifera. The sequence goes on from JAJFZO010000695.1 coordinate 577,159, forward strand.
AAGGGTACTATAATCTCTTCAATGTCCAACTTGGTTCAGAGACTTCTAAGTAGCATATTCAAGAGGGGAATCCTCAACCAGTAGTGAGTTGGATTACGAAGAAAATATGAAAGATGTAGTCAATAGTGTAGAAATCAATTGAGCAAAAGTAGAACAAGATTTATAAAACTAGTCAATACCCAAACAAGATGTTATGTCTATTTATCAAATAGGATCATTTGAATTAAAACAAGATTATTCAATTAAAACGGTAGAAAAGACAATATCAATCAATAATGAAAACCAAACGGTTCATCTGTTCAATAAAAACACCCTAGCACAACACGTACCTACGTATAGGTATTTACATTTAGGACTAATACAAGTTGCCATAAAACTATTATATAAATTAGGACTAGATATTCCTATACTATTATGCTTAAGAGATGCAAGACATTTAAGATTTTCAAATTCGTTATTAGTAACAATACAATCAAACTTAGCCAATGGTCCTATGTACTTTAACTGTTATCCTAATTTCTTTGTAGACCTACAAGACCCACACATATTAGATGTACTCACACTCAATGTTCAAACCAAGAATTTAGAAGTTAAAGACAAGATGAGAAGTATCACCTTAGTCTATAGAATTTACAATAAGGTCATGACAACAACCTTGAACCCAAAAGTAAAAAAAGTCTCTAAACTAGGAGAAACTCTTTTATTAGAAGCTAATAATCAACATGTCAATACCATGATACCAAAATTAATCAAGTGGTCAGAATTGACATTTTCAAATGATTGAAAACTAGCTAGTGTCAACCCACCTAAAGAAGTCAAGATAACACAAGTATCAAGGATAGAAGAACAACTTGATGGTAATGTTATGTTAAGATTTGTATCAGTGAGGGAACCAAGAATTAGAATTGAGGAAATTCTTCCTGCAAGATCATTTGTATCCAGTAACATGACAGAAAAAATGACAATAGACTTAGATCCATTAGATTGAGGAAGATCTACCATACAACTAGTAGAAACTAGAGTAGATTGGGATCCAATAATACCAAGACTCTATTCAGATAATCCATCCCCTTCTTACTCAGAAATAAAGGATTATAAGTCCCAACTCAATATGATTATGATTGAGTTTAGCATAGATAAGGAACTATTAAGAAAATATTTCAACTCCAAAAAAAAAAAAAGACAAAAACGAGAGTGGTTCATGAAAACATATTCAAGAGAATAAAAGCGAATGATTAGGGAAACATATTACAAGGAAATGGAAATAATAAGAGAAAACATAAGGTTCTTCGTGTGGTTTGAAAAATATGCACAAAAAAGCAAGATAGATTATCCTTTTAATGATCAGATCAATACAATAGAAGAAGTGACTTAAAAATGGCATACGACTAGGAACACAAAAATAATTGGAATACATCCTCCCTTAAGACAAATAGAAATGCAATACCATGGTAATCCAATAGTAGCATCCCCATTCAAGCAACCCAATGAACATAGAAGTCAAAATAAACCAGCCATATATGGGGATGTAATCTCAATATATTAACAAAACAATTAAACTAATCAAATTTTACATACAGTAGCTAAGCAAGTTGATCGTATAGAAAAAATGAGTCAATATCCAAAAGGAAGTCAATACTCAAAAGGAAAACAAGAAGTAGGAAGTTCCAGTATAGGAAAAATATTTAGTGATCTCAATAAACCCATTTTCAAAATATATGATGTACCTAGAGACCAAATACCAACCTTGACAAAACAAGATGTTAACATCCATGAAGAAATAAAAAGAAAGCTACAAGGATTAACCATAAGTAATGATGTAGGAAAAAGACAAATGAACACAATAGGGAAGTGGGATACATCATCAGAAATAAAACAAAAAGAAGAAATAGAATCATTAGAAGAACAATTTGATGAGATAATAAACTTAGAACCATTAATGATAAATAAAATCAAGAATCTCAGACCAAAAATTAATATTCATTATTCAAGACCGTCTTTACAAGACATAGGAATAGAAGATAAATTAATATATACTCAATCTAGGTATGATGCTGACGCAATACATGAATGGAATATAGATGAATTAGTAGAACATTAAATTCTCAATGTTCTCCAAGAAATGACAATGGCTGCCACAGCTTACAAGTCAAGATCTAGGAATACTGATCAAATGATAACCAAATTATTAATCTCAGGAATTACAGGATAATTAAAAGGATGGTGGGATAATTATTTATCAGAAGTCAACAAAATGGAAGTATTACAAGCAATGAAAAAGGAAATAGTCTAGATAGAACCAAGTCAAGAGGGTAGGAGTGAGGAAAGATATGTAGAAAATGCAATAGAAACTTTAGTATTAGCAATAACAAAACATTTGATAGGAGACCCCACTGCATTCCAAGAAAGAACATCAGAAATTCTTTTGCACCACGTGTCCTAAATTGTCAGATTTTAGGTGGTATAGGGATATGTTTTTAACCAAGCTTTATATTAGGGTAGATAGTAATCATGCATCATGAAAGGAAAGATTTATTGTAGGATTACCAAAATTATTTGCAGAAAAGGTTAGATAAAAACTTAGGGATATATGTGGAGGAGTGATACCTTATGATTGAACATCTTATGAAGAAATGATTAGTATAATAAATCAAGTTGGATGAGCATTATGTACAGATTTAAAATTAAAATCAAAAATCAAGTCAAAAGTGTCCCAAAGTAGGGCAGAAATGGGGACCTTCGGTGCCCAGTATGGGTATGAGAAAATTAAAGCTCCTTCAGCCAAAAAGAAAAGGATTTTCTCTTGAACAAATAAGTCTTTTAGAAAATAAGAAAATAAACCAAGAAAGCTTGATAAACCTATCAAAACAACCAAGAAGCCCAATATCGTTAAGTATTATAGGTGTGAAAAAACAGGACATTATGCAAGAAATTGTAATGTAAAACAACAAATTAGTGAACTAGAAATATCAGAGGAAATCAAAGAAAAAATAATCAATATATTGGAAAATATATGCCAAGAAGAACAAGAAAGTAGCAATAATGATACTGTTGAATCTAGCAGCTCAGAACCATTAGAAGATATAAGTAGTGAAGAAATATGTAAATGCAAAATGATCAATATGGTTAATAAGAAAGAATTACTTATAAACATTATTGACAAGATAGAAGATCCTGCGGTAAAGAGAGAATATTTTCTTAAATTAAAAGACATTATCTCAAGAAAAGAAAAACAAAATATCAAATCGTATAATCTACAAGAAATACTAGCACAAGGAAAAAGGGTAGAAAATTTTAAAGTTCAAGATTCTCAACAAGAAATCAATGAGTTAAGAGAAATAGTTAGCCTACTACAAAAAGAAATTATAGAAATAAGAATTGAAATATTAGCTCTCAAGATACATCACGAGTTAGAACCTATAAAAGGAAAAGAAATAATAGAAGAAAATGAAAATAAGGATTTCATAAATATTATAAATAATATATAATTACAAAAATGGTACATAAATATCAGTTTGGCAATAAATAATGATTTTCATCTAAATACTATAGCCCTAATAGACTCAAGAATAGATCAGAATTGTATTCAAGAAGAATTAGTACCTGCTCAATATTATGAAAAAATAAATGAAAAATTATGTGGAGCCAATGGTGCTAGACTACACATAAAGTATAAGATCACTAAAGCAACAATATGTATTGAGGATTACTGCATAAAAACCTCTTTCATATTGGTCAAGGATATTCAACAAGGATTAATATTAGGAACTTCATTGTTAACACAAGTATATTCCTTTTTAGTGGATCAAGAAGGACTATATTCTAAAGGATTAGGACAATCTATTACTTGCAAATTTATTACTTCTCCAAAAAATAAAGAATTAAGTTTACTAAGAAAAAAATTCTATGCCGAACAATACTAACAAATCTTTGTTTGTAATACAGATGGAAGCAAGTAGCAGCAACAGAGAAATTTCTACTCCAAAGATAGAAATTTTTAAGTTTGGTCCTTTCAAATTTTACCCTTTTGATCAAAACAATCCAAAAACTTTTAGGACACCAACAAATATCTTTTTAAACCCTTCACAAAAATGCTTGATTGACAACCTTTGGGATAGCAGGACCACCCAATCAAAACTTTTAAGTCTAAATGCATTAAGCCATTATTTTTCAAAAACGCAAAAAAGTTACCATTCCAAGTATTATGTTGTTTTCAAAGGAAGAAAGCCTGAGGTTTATTGCAATCACAGTTCAGTAGTCTAAGTTACAAGTCAATATCCCCATGCTTTATGGCAAGAATTTAAGGATTTCGAAGTAGCCATACAAGTAGGCAAAAGTAGCATTAGATCCAACTTTTGTGTTGAGCTAATATTGCTAATAACACAGCCTTGTATTCCAGTAGTTGCTAACCTAGAGGGCTCAGCCCATAGTACACAGAATTTCTTTTCTATTGTGTAAGAAAACTAGAGGCTTATAAACGAAATCCAATATTGAGAGCAAACCATCTCTTTGATGTCTGAACTCCTGAATAAGGTGAACCATGAAAAAGCCAAATTTGTGAAACAGTTAGAAAAAGTCTAAATCCAGACAGACCAGCTCATTCTCTTAAATTCGACGCTTCATTCTACCAGAAACCAATCCCTAGTCAAAAATAGAAGTTATGAAGCCTTAAGTGTTACACTAAAGCTTCAGACAGTCCAAACAATACAACCTCTGTTTGAAATAGAACCAAGTTTCCAAGAGATTATAGCCCAAAAGTGTGAAGACCTGTTTATAGCCCAGCTCATTAACCTTCAAACCTTTTTAAGCCAAATTTATTTTCAAAAAATTACAGTTAGTGGAGTGGAAGTCATTCAAGACCTCCTTCAATATTCAGCCCCTTTCAGTTTTACTAGTACCCTTAAAAAGATTGATGACAGAAATTTTCAAAGCAAAAGTCAAGTGTAGCAAAACAAACTTATCATCAGCGCAAATAGTACAACTCTATGAACATGGGATGGTGGAGCAACTAACAGTAGATCATGAAAACCAACTCAAGAAATTTGGGTACCACTTCCAGATGGCAGTAGGCAATGCAATTGAAGGATCAATATCAATCAAGATAGTATCAACAATACCACCATCATATGGCCTCATGGAAGAGCCCTCTTTCCATTAAATTTTTATTTCAGCAACTGAAGACATGATATCTAATCAAGCTCATCAAGAATTTTCAACCATAGAAGATAAAGAATTTTACAAAATGATCATGAGAAGACCTATTCCTAGAGTAAATCCTGACTTGTGGGCCAATAAAGCATTATTAGCGGAAGGAAGAACGTACAAAATTTGGGGATCACAAAAATTCAACATGAATCTATCGTTCCCAGGATATGAAGACACATTAGAAGCAGAGGACATATTATTCAACATAGCAACAAGCGATGAAGACTGTGCAAGCATAAAGTCAATGATACAGGGACGAAAGGATTAATGCTAGCACAAAAGAAGACTTTATCTTACGGCCTTCACTCATTACTTTTCCTTTTGGAAAAGAAATGCTGAGCTGATAAGATTAAAGGCTCTATTTTCAAGATACCTTACCAAGACAAAAGGAATCCAAAGGATACATCAACATAAAAGAAAAAGAATCAAAAAGGACAAAGGACACATCAAGACATCTCAAGATAAGGAAAAAGGAATTATCAAGACAAAAGAAAAAGAATCGAAAGGACAAAGGACACATCAAGACATATCAAGGCATATCAAGACAAGGGAAAAAGAATCAAAAGGACAAAGACACAAAAATCATAAGGAAACTTACTCCGTAAGAACATCAAGACTCTCCCACTATAAAAGGAGCCTCAATGCAAGAATCAAGGCAAGCATAAGAGTAAGTTCACAAGATATTCAAAAGGTCTCTCCTAATACCAAGACCTTTCCTTTCAAGATCAAGACCCTTACCTTCATGACCTTCCCCTTCAAGACTTTACCCTTCGAGACCTTTCCCTTAAAAATATTTCCCTCAAGATCCATTATCAGTTAAACTTGTCTCGATCTTTTCCTTTTGTATGAGTAAGTATTTTCTGTGTTACAAATTAGAAGTAGAATTTTGGAAACATTTCTGTAAGCTTTCCTTAACCAATATTGGCATGAAATAAAATATAATATTTCAAAGTTTCATTACTGTTTTCCTTACTACTTTAATTACTGTTTTTATTATCACCTTTCATTACTGCTTTTCATTATTATTTCCATTATCGCTTTACTTTACTATTTTACTATTTTCTTATTTTCTTCCACTATTTACTGCTTCTCCTCATTTGCTTTAGTAGATCTAAGTTACTGCTAGTTTAGCTCTACGTATCATGACGAGTCTTGAGCACTAGTGTTGGTCAGCTGTGAAATCCGTTGGTTAGCCTGAGAAGAGAGAGATAGGTGGTCCTGGTGGTGGTCCCTCTAGTGTAACAAGATAAGTGTCAAGTGTACTATAATCTCTTCAACTTTCAGCTTGGTTAAGAAACTGTTTCTGCTTAGACCTAGAACCAGTTTGAGAAAGAAAGTTTCAATAAGTAGTAATTTAGATAAAATATGGACGAAGTCCATTTTGATTTTGAATACGTGGAAGATTATGACACTACCATAGAACAAGATTATAATTATAGTATACCAAAAGTAGAACAAGATTCGCAAACTTGGTCAATACCTATACAGGATTACCCAAGAAAAATAGTACATCCATTAGAAAGAAGAATAGAATGGGATTATATATAACATCAAGAGTATGCCACTCATTTTTATCCTACTTAAGAATAAAAAATTATAAGGCATCAAGGATTATGAACAAGGTTAGGATAGATAAAGAATCATTAAAAATAGATTTCAACTCAAAAGAAAATAGACAAAAACGAGAATGGTTCATGAAAACATATTCAAGAGAACAAAGACAAATGATTAGGGAAACATATTATAAGGAAATGGAAATAATTAAAAAATATATAAGATTCTTCGTGTGGTTTGAAAAGTATGCACAAAAAACCAAAATAGACTATCTTTTCAAGGATCAAATCAATATAATAGAGGAAGAAACTCAAAAATGTACGAAATACACCATCACGTAGAACAAATAGAAGTACAATATTATGGTAATCTAATAGTAGCATTCCCCTACCAGCAACCCAATAAGCATAGAGGTCAAAAGGAACCAGTGATACATAAGGATGGGATTTCAATATATCAAGAAAACAACTACACCAATCAGGTTCTACACACAATAGTCAAGCAAAAAAAAAAAAAAGTCACCAAAAGGAAGAAAAACCAAAAGAAACTGATCAAAATCCAATACGAAAATGAGAGAAGGGAAACCCTAGCATAAAAAAGGAATTTGGTGATCCCACTATAATTCAACCACAAAACCAAAAAACTTTCAGCCCATATTTACCTAGGAAATCTAGTGATCTCGATAATGTACTTAGGACCAAACTACCAACCTTAGAAACCTTCAGTACAGAAATGTTATTTGTCAATCCTAATAAGCTCATGTGTAGAAAAAAAGTAACCCTAGCAAATTATGACAACACAATATTAGGAAAAATAGAAATCACAGAAGAACAATTTGAGAAATAGAAATCACACAAGATAGTATAGATCATAGGGATAAAAAGGGAGTATGTAATTACAAGATGATCAACATCATACTACAACCAAATAATAAACAAAATGTTAAACCCATAAAACATTAACTCTAACCAAGAAAATTGAAAAGGTTAGAACTCAAGATCTTTAATTAGAAATCAATAGGCTTAACTGATAGATTAGTCAATTACGAAAAGAAAAATTAGGATACCTAACAAAAAACAAAAAAAATGCAAGACAAGATTTCATGAATAAAATACAAATGCAAAAATGGTATGTCAATATAACATTAGTAGTAAATAATGATTTTCATCTTAGTATAATAGCTTTAATAAACTCAAGAGCCGACCAAAATTGCATTCAAGAAGGACTCATACCTACCCAATGCTATGAAAAAACAACTGAGAAATTAAGTGGAGCCAATGGTGTTGAGTTATAAATAATGTATAAACTTACTAAAGTAAAAATATGTAATGAAAGATATTGTATAAAGACCCCTTTCATATTAGTTAGAGATATCCAACAAGGATTAATACTAAGAACTCATTTTATAACACATATATACCCATTTTTAGTAGATCAAGAAGGAATACATTCATCAAGATTAGGGCAAACCATGACTTCTAGGTTCATCACTTCACCAGTAGAAAGATAGTTAAATCTACTATAAGAAAGTACCAAGATAAAAAACAAAAAAGCTCAGATAGGATATCGTCAAAAGGAAGTACATTACAAAAAAATAGAAGATCAACTACAAAAACCAAAAATACAAGAAAAAATTAGAAAAGAAGAGAAAAAATATCAAGAAAAAGTCTGTTTAGACTTACTCAATGCTTTTTGGGAACGAAAAGGACATGTAATTAGGTTACTTTATGAAAAAGATTTCTATGAAAACCAAATTCCTACTAAAGCAAGACCTATTCAAATGAGTAAAGAACTTTTAGAGTATTGTAAAAAAGAAATTCAAGAATTATTAGATAAAAATTTAATTAGACCAAGTAAATCTCCCTGGAGTTATTTCGCATTTTATGTTTATAAGAGTGCATAAATAGAAAAAGGAACACCAAGGTTAGTAATCAATTACAAACCATTGAATAAAGTTTTGAAGTGGATTAGGTACCCTATTCCAAACAAAAGAGACTTATCATAGACTTTATAATGCATCAATATTTTAAAATTTTGACATGAAAGCAGGATATTGGCAAATACAAATAGCAGAAGAAGATAGATATAAAACTATGAATGAAATGTTATGCCATTTGGATTGAAAAATGCACCATTAGAATTTCAAAATATTATAAATGACATATTTAGTCCATACATTTCTTTTACAATAGTGTATATAGATGATGTATTAGTTTTCTCAGAATCAATTTTCTAAATATTGTAAAACATAATGGTTTAGTTATATCAGCCAAGAAAATGAAGTTGTTTCAGACAAGGATAAGATTTTTAGGTTTTGAAATATTTCAAGGAACAATAACCCCTATTACTAAAGCAATAGAATTTGCTAGTAAATTTTTTTGATGAAATAAAAGACAAAACTCAATTACAAAGATTTTTAGGATGCTTAAATTATGTGTCAGACTTTATCCCCCACCTTAGACAGGTAAGTAAATCATTATTTAGTAGATTAAGAAAAAAATCCTCCAAGATGGACCCCTGAGATGATAGCAATAGTCAAAATATTAAAAAAAAAAAAGATAAAAACTTTACCTTGCTTGGGAATTCTTAACCCAAAAGCACAATTAATAGTACAAATAGATGCATCTGATTTAGGCTATGGAGGAATCCTAATCCAAATTATATAAAATCAGAAACAAATAGTAAGATACTATTCAAGAATGTGGTCACAAGCACAGAAACATTATTCTACAATAAAAAAGAAAATTTTAGCAATAGTACTATGTATTTCAAAGTTTCAAGATGATTTGTACAATAAAACTTTTATTTTAAAAATAAATTGTAAAGCTACTAAAGAAGTTTTGCAAAAAGATGTTCAAAATTTGGTTTCAAAACAAATATTTGCTAAATGGCAAGCCATTTTATCAGTGTTTGATTTTGCTATTGAATTTATCAAAGGAGATAGAAATTCTATCCCTAATTTTCTAACACAAGAATTCTTACAGGAAAGGATAGAAAAGGAAAAATGAATCCCCCTAAAAAGCCACCAGGTCAGACATCTACACCTTGCACCCCTGAATCTTACGCCTTAAGAAATCCAGCGGTAGGCCAATTCAGCCAAAAGAAAGACAAAGCCCCACAACATTCTTTTTATTTTACTCCTTTAAAATCTACTTATGGAGAAGTATTAGAGTCTAATGGGCCTATGATTCCATACTCTTCAAGACTCGTTCCATCAAGATCTTTTAGCCAAAATCCTAAAAATCAAGATGCTCATGATATCCTTAAGAACATCCTCCTACCCATAAATTACACAGATATCCCTGCAGGAATAGAAAGTGTAAATATTTCTGTTCCACATCTTATCAAAAGGACTTTTCTTCCTGGTTTTCATTACATTATAGATAACCCTCACAAAACTCAATAGTTTTATGAGTTTATTTTAGTGGACACAAAGTTCTGCTGAAATCACTCATACTGACGACAAAATTGATTTATCAAAAACTGCTTACTCAAAATTTCGTATCAAGAAAGTCATTACTGAGTAAAAGTGGAATCAAAATCTATTTACTTCAAAACATTTTTCCTAAAAATTTGTACCTCAGGCATATAATTATCAAGATTATAAAGAAGCCTAGTACAAAGCATTTTTAATTAGAAATACCGATCATTAATGTTTTTCCATTTTGATTGAAACTGTTCCAAGTTATTTCCAAATTGGTTTTCAGAATGGTGGTTTTATATGGGAAATATTTCTGAAATGCTTCCCCCATTAGTTTATCAAGGCTTTAAAGACTTTTCAAAAAATGTAAATATTCCTGAAAAAAATAAAGTTTTTAATGTTCACTACTGTCTTTTCAATACCCTCGATCTTCTGTTAGGATTATGTGATAATTCAACAATTACCAATCCTTTACAACCAGACCCTGGCCAGACAAATAAGGATCAAGAGGTGGTGATCATTCAAGATAGAATTGGCAAAATCACTAGTAGTTCTCAAATGTTTTGACTATTGCTGTCATCTCAGGGGTCCATCTTGGAAGATTTTTTTCTTAATCTACTAAATAATGGTTTACTTACCTGTCTAAGGTGGAGGATAAAGTCTGACATGTAATTTAAGCATCCTAAAAATCTTAGTAATTGAGTTTTATCTTTTATTTCATCAAAAAATTTACTAGCAAATTCTGTTGCTCTAGTAATGGGGGTTATTGTTCCTTGAAATATTTCAAAACCTAAAAATCTTATCCTTGTCTAAACAACTTCATTTTCTTGGATGATATAACTAAACCATTATGTTTTACGATATTTAGAAAATCTTTTAAGTGCTTAAAATGTTGATATATTGATTCTAAGAATACCAATACATCATTTATATACACTATTGTAAAAGAAGTGCGTGGATTAAATATGTCATTCATGATATTTTGAAATTTTGATGGTGCATTTTTCAATCCAAATGGCATAACATTCCATTCATAATGACCAAAAGGTACATTGAAAGCAGTTTTATAGCTATCTTCTTCTGCTATTTGTATTTGCCAATATTCTGCTTTCATGTCAAATTTTGAAAATATGGATGCATTATAAAGTCTATTGATAAGGTCTCTTTTGTTTAGAATAGGGTACCTAATCCACTTCAAAGCTTTATTCAATGGTTTGTAATTGATTACTAGCATTGATGTTCCTCTTTCTATTTTTGCACTCTTATATACATAAAATGCGGAACAACCCCACGGAGATTTACTTGGTCTAATTAAATTTTTGTTTAATAATTCTTGAATTTCTTTTTTACAATGCTCTAAAATATCTTTACTCATATGAATAGGTCTTTTCCAGCTCAGCTTTTCTTTTACTAAAGAAAAAGTAGTGAGTGAAGGTTGAAAGAAAGGTTCTTCTAGAAAAGTGTTTTTTTTTTTTTACAAATCCTTATCCTTACATGTCTTTTGCTTCTAGAATTCTTAAGGATCTTGCGCTATTTGTCCTCCATACGGGTCTGATGACCCTGTGCTTCCTGTTGGTGCTTTGTTGTGCTCTTTTTTTAAATCACTCCCCAACTGGGATAGGGCCTCTTTGAGTTTTCTCCTATAATCTTTCTTAGATGTTGTTGGGGATATATCTATCTAAAGCTGATTCTTGGAGGAGGGTGATGGAGTCTATACTTGTTGAATGGTCTTGTCAAGATTATCTATCAACCATTTGAGAACTGCTGGTGATTCTACCAATTCTATCTTGAATGATCTCCACCACTTGATTCTTATTTATCTGACCAGGGTCTGGTTGTAAGGGATTGGTAATTGTTGAATTATCACATAATCCCAACAAAAGATCCAGGGTATTGAAAAGACAATGGTGAACATTAAAAACTTTATTTTTTTCAGAAATATTTATATTTTTTGAAAAGTCTTTAAAGCATTGATAAACTGATGGGGGAAGTATTTCAGGAATATTTCCCATATAAAACTACCATTCTGAAAACCAATTTGGAAATAACTTAAAACAGTTCCAATCAAAATGGGAAAACCATGAATGATCAGTGTTTCTAATTAAAAATTCTTTGTACCAGGCTTCTTTAGAATCTTGATAATTATATGCCTAAGGTACAAATTTTTAGGAAAAATGTTTTGAAGTAAATAGATTTTGATTTCACTGTTACTCAGTAATGACTTTCTTGATACGACATTTTGAATAAGCAATTTTTGATAAATCAATTTTGTCCTCAGTATGAGTGATTTCAGCAGACTTTATGTCCACTAAAATAAACTCATAAAACTATTGAGTTTTGTGAGGGTTATCTATAATGTAATGAAAATCAGGAAGAAAAGTCCTTTTGATAAGATGTGGAATAGAAACGTTTTCACTTTCTATTCCTGCAGGGATATCTGTGTAATTTATGAGTAGGAGGATGTTCTGAAGGATATCATGAGCATCTTGATTTTTAGGATTTTGGCTAAAAGATCTTAATGGAACGAGTCTTGGAGAGTAAGGAATCATAGGCCCATTGGACTTTAATACTTCTGCATAAGTAGATTCTAAAGGAGTAAAATAAGAGGAATGTTGTGGGGCCTTGTCTTTCTTTTGGCTGGATTGGCCTATCTCTGGGTTTCTTAAGGCGTGAGATTCAAGAGTGCGAGGTGTAGATGTCAAACCTGGTGGCTTTTTAGAAGGATTCATTTTTCCTTTTCTGTCTTTCCCTGTAAGAGTTCTCGTGCTAGAAAATCAGAGACAGAATTTTTATCTCATTTAATAAATTCAATAGTAAAATCAAACACTGATAAAATGGCTTGCCATTTAGCAGATATTTGTTTTGAAACCAAATTTTGAACATTTTTTTGTAAAACTTCTTTAGTAGCTTTACAATTTATTTTTAAAATAAAAGTTTTATTGTACAAATCATCTTGAAACTTTGGAATACATAGTACTATTACTAAAATTTTCTTTTTTATTGTGAAATAATTTTCTTGTGCTTGTGCTTGTGATTAGATTCTTGAATAGTATCTTACTATTTGTTTCTGATTTTGTATAATCTAAATTAGGATTCCTCCATAGCCTAAATCAGATGCATCTGTTTGTACTATTAATTGTGCTTTTGGGTTAGGAATTCCCTAGCAAGGTAAAGTTTTTATCATTTCTTTTAATATTTTGACTATTACCGTCATCTCAGGGGTCCATCCTGAAGGATTTTTTTTTCTAATCTACTAAATAATGGTTCACCTACCTATCTAAGGTGGGGGATAAAGTCTGACACATAATTTAAGCATCCTAAAAGTCTTTGTAATTGAGTTTTGTCTTTTATTTCATAAGAAAATTTACTAGCAAATTCTATTGCTCTAGTAATAGGTGTTATTATTTCTTGAAATATTTCAAAACCTAAAAATCTTATCCTTGTCTGAAACACTTCATTTTCTTGGCTGATATAACTAAATCATTATGTTTTACAATATTTAGAAAATTGATTCTGAGAAAACTAATACATCATCTATATACACTATTGTAAAAGAAATGTATGGATTAAATATGTCATTTATAATATTTTAAAATTCTAATGGTGCATTTTTCAATCCAAATGGCATAACATTTCATTCATAATGACCAAAGAGTACATTGCAAGTAGTTTTATATCTATCTTCTTCTGCTATTTGTATTTGCCAATATCCTACTTTCATGTCAAATTTTGAAAATATGGATGCATTATAAAGTCTATTGATAAGGTCTCTTTTGTTTGGAATAGGGTACCTAATCCACTTCAAAGCTTTATTCAATGGTTTGTAATTTATTACTAACCATGGTGTTCCTCTTTCTATTTCTGCACTCTTATATACATAAAATGCGAAAGAACTCTAGGGAATTTACTTGGTCTAATTAAATTTTTGTCTAATAATTCTTGAATTTCTTTTTTACAATGCTCTAAAAGATCTTTACTCATCTGAATAGGTCTTGCTTTAGTGGGAATTTGGTTTTCACAGACATCTTTTTCATAAGGTAACCTAACTACATGTCCTTTTCGTTCCCAAAAAGCATTGGGTAAGTCTGAACAGACTTCTTCTTGATATTTTTTCTCTTCTTTCCTAATTTTTTCTTGTATTTTTGGTTTTTGCAGTTGATCTTCTATTTTCTTGTAATGTACTTCCTTTTGAAGATATCCTATTTGAGCTTTTTTATTTTTTATCTTGGTACTTTCTTGTAGCAGATTTAACTGTCTTTCTACTAGTGAAGTTATGAACCTAAAAGTCATGATTTGCCTTAATCTTGATGAATGTATTCCTTCTTGATCTACTAAAAAGGGGTATATCTGGGTTAGAAAAAGAGTCCCTAGTACTAATCCTTGTTGGATATCTCTAAGTAATATGAAGGGGTCTTTATACAATATCCTTCATTATATATTTTTACTTTAGTAAGTTTATACTTTATTTGTAACTCAACACCATTGGCTTCACTTAATTTCTTAGTTATTTTTTCATAGTATTGGGTAGGTACGAATCCTTCTTGAATGCAATTCTGGTCTGCTCCTGAGTCTATTAAAGCTATTGTACCAAGATGAAAATCATTATTTACTACTAATGTTATATTAACATACCATTTTTGCATTTATATTTTATTCATGAAATCTTGTCTTGCCTTTTCTTCATTTTTTGTTAGGTATCCTAATTTTTCTTTTCATAACTGACTAATCTGTCATTTAAGCCTATTGATTTCTAATGGAAGATCTTGAGTTTTGACCTTTTCAATTTTTTTTGGTTGGAGTTAGCGTTTTATGGGGTTTAACATTTTGTTTATTGTTTGGTTGTAGTATCATGTTGATCATCCTGTAATTAGATACTCCCTTTTTATCCCTATGATCTATACTATCTTGGTTTTTTTTTTTTTTTGTGGGTCTTTTAGGCTTGATTGTCTTAAAAAGAGATTTCTTCTGCTTGACAGATAATATGTTGGTTTTCTCAAATTGTTCTCCTGTGGTTTCTATTTGTCCTAATATTATTTTGTCATATTTTGCTAGGGTTACTTATTTTCCACACATGAGCTTATTAGGATTGACAAATAACATTTCTGTAATGAAGGTTTCTAAGGTTGGTAGTTTCGTCCTAAGTACATTATCGAGATCACTAGATTTCTTAGGTAAATATGGGTTAAAAGTTTTTTGGTTTTATGGTTGAATCATAGTGGGATCACCAGATTCCTTTCTTATGCTAGGGTTTCCCTTCTCCCATTTCCCTATTGGATTTTGATCAAGTTTATTTTGTTTTTTCTTCCTTTCGGTGACTTATTTTTTCTTGCCTGACTATTGTGTGTAGAACCTGATTTGTGTAGTTGTTTTGTTGATATATTGAAATCTCATCCTTATATATCACTGGTTCCTCTTGACCTCTATGCTTATTGGGTTGCTTGAAGGGGGATGCTACTATTAGATTACCATGATATTGTACTTCTATTTGTTCTACGTGAGGGTGTATTTCAATTGTTTCTATATCTCTAGTCGTACTACATTATTGAGTTTCTTCCTCTATTGTATTGATTTGATCATTGAAAAGATAATCTATTTTGGTTTTTTATGCATACTTTTCAAAGCACATGAAGAATCTTATGTTTTTTCTTATTATTTCCATTTCCTTATAATATGTTTCCCCATTCATTTGTCTTTGTTCTCTTGAATATGATTTCATGAACCATTCTCGTTTTTATCTATTTTCTTCTGCGTTGAAATTTGTTCTTAATGATTCTTTATCTATGCTAAACTTGTTCGTAATTCTTGATGCCTCACAATTTTTTATTCCTAAGTAGGATAAAGATGGGTTGCATATTCTTCATGTGTATAATCCCATTCTATTCTTCTTTCTAATGGGTATACTATTTTTCTTGGATAATCTTGTATGGGTATTGACCAAGTTTGTGAATCCTGTTCTACTTCTAGTATACTATAATTATAATCTTGTTATATGGTAGTGTCATAATCTTCCACGTATTCAAAATCAAAGTGGACTTCTTCCATATTTTATCTAAATTACTACTTGTTGAAACTTTCTCTCTCAAACCGGTTCTAGGTCTAAGCAAAAATAGTTTCTTAACCAAGCTGAAAGTTGAAGAGATTATAATACCCTTGACACTTATCTTGTTACACTAGGGGGACCACCACCGAGACCACCTATCTCTCTCTTCTTAGGCTGACCAACAGATTTCACAGCTGACCAACACTAGTGCTCAAGACTTGTCATGATACGTAGTGCTAAACTAGCAATAACTTAAAGCTACTAAGGTAAATATGGAGATGCAGTAAATAGTGAAAGAAAATAAAAAAAAATAGTAAAACAGTAAAGTAAAGCGATAATGGAAATAGTAATGAATGGCAGCAATGAAAGGCAATAATAAAAACAGTAATTAAAGCAGTAAGGAAGACAGTAATGAAACTTTGAAATATTGATATTTTATTTTATGCCAATATTGGTTAAGGAAAGCTTACAGAAACATTCCCAAAATTCTGCTTCTAATTTGTAATACAGAAAATACTTGCTCATACAAAAGGGAAAGATCAAGACAAGTTCGATCAGAGAAAGATGGAGACAAGTTCAATCGATAATGGATCTTGAGGGATATATTTCTAAGGGAAAGGTCTTGAAGGGTAAAGTCTTGAAGGGGAAGCTCTTGAAGGTAAGGGTCTTGATCTTGAAGGGAAAGGTCTTGGTATTGGGGAGAGACCTCTTGAATGTCTTGTGAACTTGCTCTTGCACTTTCCTTGATTCTTGCATTGAAGCTCCTTTTATAGTGGGATAGTCTTGATATAGTTGTCCTTTTGATAAGCCTTGGTATGCCTTGATTGGTGTCCTTTTGATTCTTTTTCTTTTGTCTTGATTATCTTGATGTGCCTTGATGTTCTTGATTGATGTCCTCTTGATTCTTTTTCTTTTGTTTTCATTGCCTTGATGTGTCTTGATGTGGTGTCCTTTTGATTCTTTGTCTTTTGTCTTGATTATCTTGATGTGCCGTGATGTTCTTGATTGATGTCCTTATGATTCTTTTTCTTTTGTCTTCATTGCCTTGATGTGTCTTGATGTGTTTTTTGGATTCCTTTTGTTTTGGTAATGTGTCCATTTTCTCCTTTGCCTTTATTGCTTTTGGTGAGGTTGATGTGTCCTTAATGTCCTTTGAATTCCTTTTGTCTTGGTGATGTGTGCTTTGTCTTTATTGCCTTGATGTATCTTGATGGTTGATGTGTTCTTGATGTCTTTTGGATTCCTTTTATCTTGATGATGTCTCCTGTATTGTACAATCTTATCGGCTCAGCTTTTCTTTTCCAAAAGGAGAAGTAGTGAGTGAAGGCCATAAGACTATTCTTTTACAATCTTCATGTGAGATGGTTATCGTTGTCCTTTTAAGATGTCTTCCTTCTTTTCCAGCTCAACTTTTCTTTTCCTTAAGGAAAAGTAGTGAATGAAGACTGTAAGAGATATTCCTGTACAATCTTCATGTAGGATGATCATCTTTGTGGATGTCCTTTTGATGTGTCTTTCTAGCTCAGCTTTTTTTTTTTTCTAAAGGAAAAGTAGTGAGTAAAGGCTGGAAGAAAGGTTCTTCTAGAAAAGAGTTTTTTTTTTTTTTGCAAACCCTTATCCTTACATGTCTTTTGCTTCTAGAATTCGAAAGGATCTTGTGCCATTTGTACTCCATACGGGTCAGATGATCCTGTGCTTCCTGTTGGTGCTTTGTTGTCCTCTTCTTCTGAATCACTCCCCAACAGGGGTAGGGCCTCTTTGAGTTTTCTCCTGTAATCTTTCTTAGATGTTGTTGGGGATATATCTATTTGAAGTTGATTCTTAGAGGAGGGTGATAGAGTCTGTACTGGTTGATGGTCTTGTCAGGATTATTTGTCAACCATTTAAGAACTGCTGGTGATTCTGCCAATTCTATCTTGAATGATCTCCACCACTTGATTCTTATTTGTCTGGCCCGAGTCTGGTTGTAAGGGATTGGTAATTGTTGAATTATCACATAATCCCAACAAAAGATCCAGGGTATTGAAAAGACAGTGGTGAACATTAAAAACTTTATCCTTTCAAGAATATTTACATTTTTTGAAAAGTCTTTAAAGCCTTGATAAACTGATGGGGGAAGTATTTCAGGAATATTTTTCATATAAAACCACCATTCTGAAAATCAATTTGGAAATTACTTAGAATGGTTCCAATCAAAATGGAAAAACCATGAATGATCAGTATTTCTAATTAAAAATGCTTTGTACAAGGCTTCTTTATAATCTCGATAATTATATGCCTGAGGTACAAATTTTTGGGAAAAAAGTTTTGAAGTAAATAAATTTTGATTCCACTGTTGCTTAGTAATGACTTTCTTGATACGACATTTTGAATAAGCGATTTTTGATGAATCAATTTTGTCCTCAGTATGAGTGATTTCAGCAGACTTTATGTCCACTAAAATAAACTCATAAAACTATTGAGTTTTGTAAGAGTGATCCGTAATGTAATGAAAACCAGGAAGAAAAGTCCTTTTGACAAGATGTAGAATCAAAACGTTTCCACTTTCTATTCTTGTAGGAATATCTGTGTAATTTATGGGTAGGAGGATGTTCTTAAGGATATAATGAGCATCTTGATTTTTGAGATTTTGGCTAAAAGGTCTTGATGGAACGAGTCTTGGAGAGTAAGGAATCATAGGCCTATTGGACTCTAATACTTTTGCATAAGTAGATTCTAAAGGAGCAAAATAAAAGGAATGTTATGGGGCTTTATCTTTCTTTTGGCTGGATTGGCCTACCTCTGGATTTCTTAAGCGTAAGATTTAGGGGTGCGAGGTGTAGATGTCTGACCTGGTGGCTTTTTAGGGGGATTTATTTCCTTTTCTGTACTTTCCTGTAAGAATTCTCGTGTTAGAAAATCAGGGATATAATTTCTATCTCATTTGATAAATTCAATAGTAAAATCAAACACTGATAAAATGGCTTGCCATCTAGCAAATATTTGTTTTGAAACCAAATTTTAAACATCTTTTTGTAAAACTTCTTTAGCAGCTTTACAATCTATTTTTAAAATAAAAGTTTTATTGTACAAATCTTCTTGAAACTTTGAAATACATAGTATTATTGTTAAAATTTCCTTTTTTATTGTGGAATAATTTTCCTGTGCTTGTGACCACATTCCCGATAGTATCTTACTATTTATTCCTGATTTTGTATAATCTAAATTAGGATTCCTCCATAGCCTAAATCAGATGCATCTGATTGTACTATTAATTGTGCTTTTGGGTTAGGAATTCCCAAGCAAGGTAAAGTTTTTACCATTTTTTTTAATGTTTTGATTATTGTAGTCATCTCAGTGGCCCATCTTGGAGGATTTTTTCTTAATCTACTAAATAATAGTTTACTTACCTGTCTAAGGTGGGGGATAAAGTCTAACACATAATTTAAGCATCTTAAAAATCTTGGTAATTGAGTTTTATCTTTTATTTCATCAAAAAATTTACTAGCAAATTTTATTGCTTTAGTAATGGGGGTTATTGTTCCTTGAAATATTTTAAAACCTAAAAATATTATCCTTGTCTAAAACAACTTCATTTTCTTGGCTGATATAACTAAACTATTATGTTTTACAATATTTAAAAAAAATTTAAATGCTTAAAATATTGATATATTGATTCTGAGAATATTAATACATCATCTATACACACTATTGTAAAAGAAATGTGTGGATTAAATATGTCATTCATAATATTTTGAAATTCTGATGGTGCATTTTTCAATCCAAATGGCATAACATTCCATTCATAATGACTAAAGGGTACATTGAAAGCAGTTTTGTATCTATTTTCTTCTGCTATTTGTATTTGCCAATATCCTACTTTCATGTCAAGTTTTGAAAATATGGATGCACTATAAAGTCTATTGATAAGGTCTCTTTTGTTTGGAATAGGGTACCTGATCCATTTCGAAGCTTTATTCAACGGTTTGTAATTGATTACTAACCTTGGTGTTCCTCTTTCTATTTCTGCACTCTTATATATATAAAATACGGAACAACTCCAGGGAGATTTACTTGGTCTAATTAAATTTTTGTCTAATAATTCTTGAATTTCTTTTTTACAATGCTCTAAAAGTTCTTTACTCATCTGAATAGGTCTTGCTTTAGTGGGAATTTGGTTTTCACAAAAATCTTTTTCATAAGGTAACCTAACTATATGTCTTTTTCGTTCCCAAAAAGCATTAGGTAAGTCTGAACAGACTTCTTCTTGATATTTTTTCTCTTCTTTCCTAATTTTTCTTGTATTTTTAGTTTTTATAGTTGATCTTCTATTTTCTTGTAATGTACTTCCTTTTGAAGATATACTATCTGAGCTTTTTTGTTTTTTATCTTGGTCTTTTCTTGTAGCAGATTTAATTGTCTTTCTATTGGTGAAGTGATGAACCTAAAAGTCATGATTTGCCCTAATCTTGATGAATGTATTCCTTCTTGATCTACTAAAAAAGGGTATATCTGTGTTAGAAAAAGAGTTCCTAGTATTAATCCTTGTAGGATATCTCTAACTAATATGAAAGAGGTCTTTATACAATATCCTTCATTACATATTTTTACTTTAGTAAGTTTATACTTTATTTCTAACTCAACACTATTGGCTCCACTTAATTTCTTAGTTGTTTTTTCATAGTATTCGGTAGGTATGAATCCTTCTTGAATGCAATTCTGGTCTGCTCTTAAGTCTATTAAAGCTATTGTACTAAGATGAAAATCATTATTTACTACTAATCTTATATTGACATACCATTTTTGCATTTGTATTTTATTCATGAAATCTTGTCTTGCCTTTTCTTCGTTTTTTGTTAGGTATCCTAATTTTTCTTTTCGTAATTGACTAATATGCCGTTTAAGCCTATTGATTTCTAATTGAAGATCTTGAGTTTTGACCTTGTCAATTTTCTTGGTTAGAGTTAATGTTTTATGGGGTTTAACATTTTGTTTATTGTTTGGTTGTAGTATCATGTTGATCATTTTGTAATTACATACTCCCTTTTTATCCCTATGATCTATACTATCTTGTTTTCTTTCTTTTCGTTGGTCTTCTATGCTTGATTGTCTTAAAAGGAAATTTCTTCTACTTGACAAATAATATGTTGGTTTTCTCAAAGTGTTCTTAAGTGTTTTCTATTTTTCCTAATATTGTGTTGTCATAATTTGCTAGGGTTACTTGTTTTCCACACATGAGCTTATTAGGATTGACAAATAACATTTTTGTACTGAAGGTTTCTAAGGTTGGTAGTTTGGTCCTAAGTACATTATCGAGATCACTAGATTTCTTAGGTAAATAAGGGCTGAATGTTTTTTGGTTTTGTGGTTGAATTATAAAGGGACCACCAGATTCCTTTCTTATGCTAGGGTTTCCCTTCTCCCATTTCCCTATTGGATTTTGATCCATTTCTTTTGGTTTTTCTTCCTTTTGGTAACTCGTTTTTTCTTGCCTGACTATTGTGTGTAGAACCTGATTGGTGTAGTTGTTTTGTTGATATATTGAAATCTCATCCTTATATATCACTGGTTCCTCTTGACCTCTATGCTTATTGGGTTGCTTGAAGGGGGATGCTACCATTAGATTACCATGACATTGTACTTCTATTTGTTCTACGTGAGGGTTCAATTGTTTCTATGTCTCTAGTCATACTACATTTTTGAGTTTTTTCCTCTATTGTATTGATTTGATCATTGAAAAGATAGTCTATTTTGGTTTTTTGTGCATACTTTTCAAACCACATGAAGAATCTTATATTTTTTCTTATTATTTTCATTTCCTTATAATATGTTTCCCTAATCATTTGTCTTTGTTCTCTTGAATATGTTTTCATGAACCATTTTCGTTTTTGTCTATTTTCTTCTGAGTTGAAATCTATTCTTAATGATTCTTTATCTATACTAAACTTGTTCATAATTCTTGATGCCTCATAATTTTTTATCCCTAAGTAGGATGAAGGTGGGTTGCATATTCTTGATGTTGTATAATCCCATTCTATTCTTCTTTCTAATGGGTGTACTATTTTTCTTGGGTAATCTTGTATGGGTATTGACCAAGTTTGTGAATTCTGTTCTATTTCTGGTATACTATAATTTTAATCTTCTTCTATGGTAGTGTCATAATCTTTCACGTATTCAACATCAAAGTGGACTTCTTCCATATTTTATCTAAATTACTACTTGTTGAAACTTTCTCTCTCAAACCGGTTCTAGGTTTAAGCAGAAACAGTTTCTTAACCAAGTTAAAAGTTAAAGAGAATATAGTACCCTTGACACTTATCTTGTTACACTAGAGGGACCACCACTGGGACCACCTATCCCTCTTCTCAGGCTGACCAACGGATTTCACGGCTGACCAACACTAGTGCTTAAGACTCGTTATGATACGTATTCTCCTTCCTACAACCGCTTGGCTCTAATATCATTTCTAGCCCAGGTTACTAGTGACAGTTTCAGAGAGGAGCTAAACTAGCAGTAACTTAGAGCTACTAAGGCAAATATGGAGAAGCAGTGAATAGTGGAAAAAAAACAGTAAAGTAAAGTAAAGCGATAATGGAAAAACAGTACTGAAAAGCATTAATGAAAGATGATAATGAAAATAGTA